>JANFOE010000736.1:0-600000 GCA_025667525.1 Glebionis coronaria | reverse complement strand
TATAAGCTCCCTGAGGAAAAATATATAGATTTTAGAACACCAAGGCATAAAGACATATATAATGTGAATCTTAATGGAATTAAGATAAATAATAAAATGTCATGTCTGTATGCTAAAGCCTCAGTAGATGAAAGTAATCTTTGGCACAGGAGATTAGGGCACATAAACTTTAAGAATATCAATAGACTTGTGAGGCTTGGTTTAGTTGATGGTTTGCCTGAAAAGGCTTTCCACAATGACCACACTTGTGTTGCATGTCTTAAGGGCAAGCAGCACAAGGTCTCATTTAGGTCTAAACAGGTGCACTCTAGTTCTAAACCACTTCACTTATTGCATATGGACCTCTTTGGTCCAACTAATATAGAAAGTTTGAAGGGTAAATCATATTGTTTTGTTATCACTGATGATTATTCCAGGTTTACATGGACTTTCTTTTTAGCCAAGAAAAGTGAAACTGCCCAAAGTCTGATTAATTTCATTACCCAAATTGAGAAGAAGAATGGTAATGAGGTCAAAATTATTAGAAGTGACAATGGGGGTGAGTTTAGAAATCAGTTGTTAGATGATTTTTGTGCCAAGAAAGGGATTACTAGGCAGTTTAGCATAGCTAGAACCCCACAGCAAAATGGGGTTGCTGAAAGGAAGAATAGAACCCTTATTGAAGCAGCCAGAACCATGTTGGCTGATGCCCACTTTCCTATAGCCTTTTGGGCTGAAGCTGTTAACACAGCTTGTTATGTTCAAAATAGGGCATTGGTCAACAAAATACATAATAAGACACCTTATGAATTACTTTGGGGAAGGAAGCCAAATATTGGCTTTCTCAAGCCTTTTGGTTGTCATGTAGTTGTTTTAGAAACTAGTGAAGCCCTAGGTAAATTTGATTCAAAAGGTGATGAAGGCTACTTCATGGGTTATTCAGTACAGAGCAAAGGATATAGGGTTTACATTAAAAAGGAAAAACGTATACTTGAAAAAGTACATGTTAGGTTTTTAGAGAGTAAACCTAGTGATCCTGAAAGTGGTACAAATTGGTTGTTTGACTTAGAACCTTTATCTAGAGCTTTAAATTATATGCATGTTACTGATCCAGACATTGTGAAGGTAACTTCAAGTGTTTTGGAAAAGAGAATTGGTAATGTTTCAGGTATACAGGTTGCTAAGGAGGATGGACCACCAGCAGTTAAATCATCTCCCACACAAGAATATGTTACACTTCCTATATGGACAGATGAGTATTATGCTGCTGCTGCTGCTGCTAGAAAAGATAATGGTGGTTTTTAAATACCACCAAATACAAACATGCATGGTTCTTCAGGCGCTGACAAAGGGAAATCAAGCGCTGACAAGACCAATTCAGACGCTGATGGCTTAGACGCTGACAACAACAGTTCAAGCGCTGTTAGCCCAAGCGCTGACAAACAAGGATCAGACTTTGGTGACACCTTTACACAGCTTTTCTCTTCTCATTTTGAACAAGGTGGACCTTCCAATGTTCATGAAGAGATTCATGTTGATCAAAGAGGGTCTGATGAAGAAGATATTGGCAACATGGAGCGTAAAGTTGAGGACACCAGACTTTTTGAAGGAGGAGTTCTCACTTCCACAGCTAAGGATCACCCCACATCTCAGATCATTGGTGATGTTATGGCTCCAGTTCAGACAAGAAGATCCCATCAAAGTCTTGGTGGATTTATTGCCAATATACACAAGAAGGTTGATACCCCTCTTGTACAAGCATGTTTGTTTGCCTGTTTTCTGTCATAGGAAGAACCCAAGAAAATTTTTGATGCTCTCAAAGAACCTAGTTGGGTGGAAGCAATGCAGGATGAGCTTCACCAATTTGCTATACAAGATGTTTGGGAGCTGGTTGATTGTCCTAGATATGTGAGACCAATTGGGACAAGATGGGTTCTAAGGAACAAGAAAGATGAAAGGGGAATTGTGGTCAGAAACAAGGCACGTTTGGTAGCTCAGGGATATACACAAGAGGAAGGAATTGATTATGAAGAAGTTTTTGCACCAGTTGCAAGAATTGAAGCTATAAGAATTTTTCTAGCTTATGCCTCTTGTATGAACTTCACTGTTTATCAAATGGATGTGAAGAGTGCTTTCCTCTATGGAACAATTGTTGAGGAAGTATACGTTATGCAACCTCCTGGTTTTGAAGATCCTGAAAATCCAGACAAGGTTTATAGAGTGAAGAAAGCAATGTATGGACTTCATCAGGCCCCAAGAGCATGGTATGGTACATTGTCCACTTACTTGGTGGACAATGGATTCAAGAGGGGCACCATAGATCAGACACTATTTACAAAGAAGAAAGGAAAACATGTGTTGCTTGTGCAGGTCTATGTTGATGATATCATTTTTGGGTCTACTGATCCAAAAATGAGTGAGGACTTTTCCAAGATCATGACAGATAAATTCAAGATGAGTGCAATGGGTGAGATGAACTTCTTTCTAGGTTTACAAGTTCAGCAGAAAGAAGATGGTATCTTCATCTCCCAAGACAAGTATGTAGCTGAAATCTTGAAGAAATATGGTTTTTCTCCACATGAAAAGGATGCTTCCACTCCTATGGATAGGGAACACCCTTGGGGAAAGATTGGAGCTGGAAAGGATGTGGATGTTAGGCACTATAGATCAATGATTGGTTCATTGATGTATCTTACAGCCTCAAGACCTGACATCATGTTTGCTGTGTGTGCATGTGCACGACATCAAGTGACTCCCAAAGAATGTCACCTTTTTGCTGTGAAAAGAATTTTTAGGTACCTAAGGTGTTATCCAGATCTTGGATTATGGTACCCAAAAGATTCTCCATTGGATCTTATTGCATATTCAGACAGTGATTATGGTGGTGACAAGTTTGATAGGAAATCCACAACTGGTGGATGTCAATTTCTTGGGAGCAGATTAATATCTTGGCAATGCAAGAAACAAACAGTGGTGGCAAACTCTACAACAGAAGCAGAATATGTGGCTGCAGCTGCTTGTTGTGGACAAGTCTTATGGATTCAGAACCAGCTGTTGGATTATGGGTATAATTTTATGCATACCAAGATTTTTGTAGACAATAACAGTACTTTATGCATTATTAAAAATCCTGTACATCATTCTAAAACCAAACACATAGAAATTAGACATCATTTTATAAGAGATTGCTTTGAGAAAGGTTTAATACAACCAGATAGGGTAGCCACAGAAGATAATGTGGCTGATTTATTAACTAAACCTTTTGATGCTGGAAGATTTCAATATTTGGTAACAAATATTGGAATGGTTAATCTCACTTAATATGTGTTTTGGAATCTTTTTGTAAAAGTATGTACAGGATAATGCATTGTTATTGGTCTTTGTGATGATTTAGATTTTTCCACTTTACTTTTCTAACACTGACAAAGGAAAATGTAACGCTGTCAAGTGTTATTTTGCCGTTCTTAGAGATATTATTGTCTAACGCTGACAAGAGTTCCTTCAACGCTGATAAGTGTTGTCGGGACGCTGTCAGCAACAAATGTTAGTTTTGTGGTTTTCATCTAAATGTGTAGGTGGTGGTAGCTTTATGCCATTGGATACAGAGTTGCTTATGGATCTTTGAAGAGCTGTTTGGACATGTTTTTGTTTATGGATGATGGTTGGAATATTTATATTCCTATCTTGACATAAATTTTTAATGTTCATATATATTTTGAGAACTCATGTATCATAGTTTGAGGGGAGGTTTGAGGAACCTTTAGGATTTTTGGGTATCCATATGATACTCTTATCACAATTCTAGATTGTGTCCACAGGTGAGTATGGGTTAGTTTTACTAAACCATGAGGCACTGTAGCATGCATAGTATATCAACTTTGCATGCTGCCAAGACATTTTTGGCCTAGAATTGGTTGTGGTCTGTTGGGAGACTTGGGAATCATTTTGATATAGGTTTTACCTGGGAGTAACAAGGATTTTATAAGGTAACTTGGTTGTTAAGAATTTTGGTTAGCAAGGGACACTAGAGGACTGTTATGTCTATCTTGCTTATGCAAGTGTGCATAACTGGACAGTGCTTGCCGCCCTATGATAATTATCAGCTTTTGGTTATCTTCTCTAGGATAAATTACTTGTTAAGGTCATTTTTCACTTTTTAAAACAATTTTATTTTTGGACGCTGACAAGATTTTTCCAAGCGTTGTTGGGACCAAAATGGACGCTGACATGGCTTTAGGCGAACGTTGACAAGATTATAGCCGTTGGGCGTTGATGGGTTATATTTGACCGTTGACAATCAATGGGACCTACCCAGTTGTTACTTTTTGACATATTTTCAAGCCGTAATTTTAGGAGTTGTTACTTTCATTAAATGCATGAGATAACTTATAACTTTTTCAATATTTTCATGATTAGTTTTTGAAAATCTTTGCCTATTTTTGGGCCAATCACATGCATTCATCCACTCCTATAAATTTGGCTCCTATTTTTAAACAGGGTATCTATAATTCTTGTCTAACACTTTTTCTCTTATCAACCTTCATCTTTTATACTTCAAATTAACAGCTTTCATCAATGGCACCAAGATTTAACTCAGCAGAATTGGATTTGGGGTTCAAGTCTCAACACAACATGATTGCTTATATTGTTGCTGATAATACTTTGTTTCCTCAATACACACAGATGGTGGAGTATTTGAACGCATCCCCATTAAGGTATGCTCTTTCTCATGCACCACTCATTCCAGTCACACACATTAAACAGTTTTGGAACACTGTTAGTTCCTCAACAGTTAATGGAGTGACCACATTAACTTCTATTGTTCATGGGAGATCTTGGGTGGTTACTGAGGCCTTGGTACGCCAGGCCTTGCATCTTAATGATGCTGATGGTATAACCATTCTTCCCATATCTGAAATAGAACAAGGGCTTAGGGCTTTGGGATACCCTATTCCTGATGAAGGTACTCTTAATAAGTACCATAAGCAGGAATTTCCCCCAGCCTGGAAGTATCTCATTCACATTCTTCTTCAATGTTTGAGTCCCAAATGTACTGCACACAATGAGATCAATAGATCCATTGCAACTGCTATTGTGTGTATTGCAACAGGGCAAAAATATAACTGGTCTAAAATGATTTTTGAAGGAATGTGTAAAAACAAGGGGACAAAAATGACTTTAGCTTATCCCCGTTTTCTGCAAATGATTTTTGATGCTCAAAGATATTGTTCAAGGGATCACAATGATTTTTATAAAATCCCTGAACAAAAGAAAGCTATTTTTACCAAGATGAATTCACCACCTCATAGAGACCTACCTTTAACCCCAGCCATGCTTGCTATTATTGCAGCAGCACAACCCCAACCAGACCTCCAACCTCATATTGACCCTCACCCACAACTTGAACCTATTCCTGAACCTTTACCCTCACCTGACCAAATGCAAATAGACCAAAATCCCATTGACGCTGACACATCTAATGTAGGCGTTGATGTGCCTATTTCCACCGCTGACACCCAACCATCACAATCCCAAACACCCCTTAACCAACCCACATCTACACCTTCTTCTACACCATCTTCCACACCACCTGAATATAGGTTGTTTAAACGCCAAAGGACTGCTGGAGTGTTCTCCTCTGGTGGTCCTAGCCATGAAGCAGAGAGAACCACCACCACAAGTGTGGTTGGTGACCTGGATGAGGCTGGGTCTATTGGTTCTGGCTTAGAAGCTGGCCAAGGCAGTCCCACCATAGTTAAGTCCTCATCCATGCCCAATGAATCTGACTTGGGAGGTCAAATCCCCATTTCAGAAGAGGGCAGACTGGAACCAATGACTCTTTTGGAATTGACGGCTGTCTGCATTAGCTTGCAAAAGCAGAATGCAGACTTGGTACAAATTGTCAGTAACCAAGGCCTTGAACTCAAGGAATTGAGGGAGAGGATTGTTGTTTTGGAAAGTGTTCATGCAAAGGGAGGTATGGAGGAGTCTTCCAAAGGGGAGGAAGATCAAAGAAATCTGAGTGATAAGAGCAGTCAAGATGGTCAATCATTGGATGTTGCTGAAGCTCTTACTACTTTGAAGGAACAAACAGGTTTTGATACGTCCTTGATCTCTCCAACCAATTTAAATTTATCATTTACAGATATGTTGAGAGAGGTTACACAAGGCGCTGAGGGAAAATATTTGAGCGTTGACAAGACAAGTTTGGACGCTGATAGAAGTATTTTGAGCGCTGATAGAGGAAATTTGGGCGTTGACAGATCTGAATATGGAGGTGATGTATTCCAGTCATCATCTATCATCAAAGATGTTCCTACTCAGGTATTATCATCTACCCTACCAACAATTGCACCAACAGATAAGGGTAAGGGTAAGTTGGTAGAAGAAATTGTTCCAAAGAATGCAGCTCAGGTTGAATTTGATAGAAGATTGGCTGAGCAAATGATGGAACAAGGTGAAAAGGAAAAGTCACCATTTGTTGTGACTTCTGAAGAAGAAAGTGATGGAGCTAGCTCAGATTCAAGTGTGATGATTGTTGAACCAGAAAGGCTTGAGTATGGTGATGAGCTTGCTAGGGAAAAGATGAGAGATTTAAAGTTGCAGATTGATTTTGATATGCCAGAGGTGGTTCAGATGTACAATTCTTGGGAAGAAAGCTGTATGGATAATCCAGACTTGACCATTTCAGATCAGATATGGGGTTTGGAAATTCTTCTTAGAGTTCAGAAGGATTGTAAGGTGATTTTGAAGCACAAGGCAAGCAACATTCTCTCTGAGTTGAAAAGGGATAGAAGGAAGCTCTATTTTATGTTGCTCAAATGTCATGGAGTTGGATGGACATATCAGAAGCTGAAGGCTTTGACATTTGATGAGTTGGAAAATAGGGCTTATCCTATTTGGGTGAAAGTGCAGGAAGAAAACACTTTCAGACTTCTTTCAGATGAAAGAAAGGAGCAACTTGCAGAGGAGATGGAAATCAAGAGAGCTATGATAGTTCCTAGACCAGTAAAGAAGGGATTTGTACTTGAGTTTCCAAAAGATATGAATCAACTATATCCAAGTGAAGCAGTTATTAGAAAGAGCCTCAAGCTCTCCCCATTAGAAGCTTCAGATATGGTGCATGTGTTACCACTAGATTCCAGGAATCCAATTGTGAGTTATGATGAAGATGAATGTGGATTCTGGAAAATTGGAAGATTTGGCAAAGAGGTACACACTTTTACCACTCTCATATCTTTATTTGCAAGTTGTGATAGAGAAGACTTGGTGGACCTTTGGAGGTTGCTAGAGACCAAGTATGAGGCTGAAGCACCAACTTCAGTCAATGGAATAAAACTTTGGACCACATTCAAAAGAATGTGTGGGACAAAAGAAGAAGATCCTGAAATATGGAAGGATCTTGAAGATGACCTCAGTGGTCTTCAATGGAGGTTATATTCAGCTGCTGGTGTATACCATTTGAGTTCTACAAAGTTTGCTGAGTATTTACTTGTAGATGCTCAGTATTTCATATCCAAGGCTGTTTTGGAAAAGATGAAGGACACCCAGTTGGAGATAGACTATACAAGTGACGTGGCAAAGAATTTAATCAGATTTATTTATTACCAATATGATAAGGTTTGTCAGACTCCTCCAAGTTCTTAGTGTTTATTCAGAAACTTGATCATAAGAGTGGATATCAAGTTTAGGGGAGGGTTGTTGGGAATAAATTAAGGCCAGATCACTTGAACGCTGACAAGAACAACTCAAGCGTTGATAAGAGCAAAGTGAGCGCTGATAGCATAAGCGTTGACAAGTTAAAGTCAAGCGTTGACAGATTGAAGACAAGCACTGATAGAAGATGTGAGCTACACGTTTATTATATTCTAGAATACTTCTAGCAAGGATAGAGACGACAATGTATTTTCTATGTTTATCTTTACCTAGAATAGTTGATTCGTAGCTTATTGTACAAGACTTCTTGTTCTATAAAAGAAGATCTTTTAGGTTAAAGTTATTATTAAGTTTTCATAAGTATTCACAAGTTAAACCTCTTTCATTGTAATCAAGTACGATTATTCTAATACAAGTGAAAGTTTGTTTAACATCTTTGTGTTTTAGATCAAGTGTTAATTCCGCATAACACTTTGTTACTTTATTCATAAGCAAAGGTTTCTCTATGTGTAGTACTTGATCTAATCTCGTATACACAAAGCTTAATCGATCTAAGTTTGGGATCAACATATTTGCTATTTGCTATCACTTGAAGGAGTTACATTATCGTGCTCAGTGTCTCACAAAGGATGAGGATTTTTGTATCAGCCACATACTTCATCACATCATCGTACAAGATATGGAACATAGGTTTGGGTTACTCTACTTCTACATCAAAAATATTATATTAATTATTCTTCAAGATCATTACACAGAGTCTACATTTGGAGAATCTTCAAAGATTGCATACATTGTTTACTTTCCTGTTGATGTGACAAAAAGGGGAAGATACGCATGCTACACTTGAGGGGAAGCAATTTGAAGATCATGTACAACTTACAAGAGATACACATAAAGTTTTGCCGACATCAACTAGGGGAAGATTGTTGGGTCAAAAAGTTGATGTGGCAGAATCTCAAAATCAAAGAAAATATCAAGACATTTATTCAAGCGTTGACAAGAGTAATTCCAGCGTTGACAAGAGCAAATTGGGCGTTGACAGAAGTCAACAAAAGTCAAACGCAGTCAACAAAGTCAAACGCTGATGGATGTTGAAGATTTGATGGAGAATTCTATTTAGGGAATATATTGAGTATATTATTTATGATATACACAATATATAGTTTATCTAAATAGAAGATTTAGATGTTTATTTGATATTATCTCTTGTAGATTCTGTTCCTTCCACTATAAAAGGAACAAGAGTCTTAGGTTTTATTTACAATTCAATTCATACAATGTAAACCTAAAGTGTGTGTCGCACTAGACGTGGGATTCAATGTATACACGTCTAGTGGTTGTTTATTATTAATATAATGAACAATCGTTGAGTATTTTATGTGTCTTGTGCCTAAACACCTTGTTATGATCATTGTTCTATTCCGCTATGTTATCATATGAACGATGATCAACCTAGATATAATGATTCATAACCATTGAGTCTAACGATCAAATAGGACTCCACAGGGTTTGAGGAGGAGGGGTTTATTTCTGGATTGGACATGATGTTTTTAGGGTTTTGTGAAAATTAGGGTTTTGTGATTTTAGGGTTCTTGTGTTCTTTAAGATCAAAAGTTTCTCAACAAGCTCAGATACCACTTGTTGATCCCAAACTTAGATCGATTTAGCTTTATGTATACGAGATTAGATCAAGTTATACACGTAGAGAAACTTTGTTTATGTATAAAGTAATCTAAGTGTTATGCGGAATTAACACTTAAACAAGAACACACAAAGATGTAAACAAACTTTCACTTGATTAATGATAACAAACTTTCTTACAATGAAAGTGTTTAACGTATGAAAAACTTATATTTAACAATAACCTAAAGGTCTTCTTTTATAGACATAAGAAGCCTTGTACAAGAGTCTACGTATCAACTATTCTAGGTAAAGATAATTATAGAAAATACAATGTTGAACTTATCTTTACTAGAAACAAACTAGAAACAATATACGCGTAGACTAAATTTTTCCACCAGTGCTTGTCTTCAACCTATCAACGCTTGACTTCTTCTTGTCAACGCTTGATCTGTCAGCGTTTGTTTTCTTCCTATCAACGCTTGTTTTCCTCTTGTCAGCGCTCAAGTGAACTGGCAATATTTTATTCCCAACAAGTCATCTATAGGATCTTGCATCTTCTTAGACTTTTTCAAGTTTAGAATTTGCCTTTTAAAGTTCCCTTGATAAACGACTTTCTAGGATCAATTATAGGAACTTGCAAAAAGTTCTTGTTCTTAACCCGTGAGAGTTAAGACTTTCGCGTTTTAAAGCTCTCTATATAAAAGCCTAGCAAAACTTGACTTAAACACGTTAAGGATACTAGCTAGAGTAAACTTAGATAAGTAAACTCGGGTTGAGTCAAAAGATTCACAACGTTTAAAAATTAAAACCACTTTCTTAAAATTTATTCAATCAAAGAAAGTAAATAACGATAGCAATGGAAAATACTACTATACAACTAGGCCAAAATAGATTAAAAATTTTGTAAAATGTCGAAAAATCAAATTTTCCGGTTAAAATGAGGATAAATTAATGGAAAAGCCCACTTACTTCGATAGAAGTCCTCCTACACTTGATATAAACATTGTCCTCAACGTTTAAGCATGTGGGAGTAAACTCCCCTACACTTAGGACATTGTGCACGTTGTTTAAATCTTGCTAAGGAAAGGAAAACTATAGTGATTTCAACGTGAACATATAAGATATGAAATATTGAATCACGACAGTTTAGGATAGAACCAGGAAGACGGGTACACGGGATCACGATCGTCAAATGTCGTCAAAAGTGCTCTTTGAAGCCTTAATCCATGCACAACATAAGAAACAAGACAACAAACACATACGGGGCTCCCCCTACACTTATTATGAAAACGGTAAAGGATAGATCAACGGGTTGCCTCTCGAGAAGCGCTTGTTTTTGTTAACCGAGTCACGAGCCTGACTCGACCCAGAACTAATTCAAGGGAAACGTGGTGAGGGATGGAATCATCTCATGAGAGATGTCCTCACCAAAGTACAGCTTCACACGCTGGCCATTCACTTTAAAATTAGGCCCATTTGGCTGAGAAAGCTCAATGGTGCCATATGGGAAGACTTTGACGACGGTGAATGGACCAGACCAACGGCTCTTCAGCTTGCCCGAGAAGATCTTCAATCGAGAGTTAAAAAGTAAGACTTGATCAACGATGTGGAACTCTCGGTTCTTAATCCTTGCATCATGAATGATCTTGGTCTTCTCCTTGTAGATAAATGAATTCTCATAAGCTTCATTCCTCAGTTCATTTAGCTCGTTGAGTTGAATCTTCCGAAGATCACCGGCTTTGTTGATATCAAAATTGGCCCACTTCAAGGCCCAGTACGCCTTATGTTCCAATTTAATAGGGAGGTGTCATGCCTTCCCGTACACAAGACGATATGGAGTGCAACCAATAGGTGTCTTATATGCGGTACGGAAAGCCCACAAAGCATCATCTAACTTATCGGCCCATGAGGCACGATGCTCTCCCACAGTTCGCTTTAATATTCTCTTCAATCCACAGTTAGAAATCTCGGCTTGACAATTTGTTTAGGGATGATAAGCGGTGAAAGACGGTGATTGACACCATACTTAGCCATGACTTGAGCAAATTGATCATTGCAAAAATGAGTCCCGCGGTCACTGATGATAGCACGATGAACACCGAATCAAGCAAAAAGTTGCTTCATAAGTTCATAACCACCCTTGCATCGTTCGTAGGGAGAGCCTTAGCTTCAACCCATTTAGATACGTAGTCAACGGCTACGAGGATGTACATGTTCCCTTTGGATGATGGAAATGGCCCCATAAAGTCGATGCCCCATACGTCAAAGATTTCACATTCTTGGATGAAATTTTGAGGCATCTCATCTTTATGTGTGATCTTGCCTTGGCGTTGGCAAGCATCACAATGTTTAACCATTTCATGAGCGTCATGATAAATGGAGGGCCAACAGAATCCAGAGTCGAACACTTTCTTCGCGGTATAGTTAGGACCAAAGTGACCACCGGTGGGTCCTTTATGGCAAGCTTCAAGGATTAATAAAGCTGCCGGCCCATCAACACACCGATGAATGACAAGATCCGCACATTGTTTGAAAAGGTAAGGGTCGTCCCAAAAATAGTGTTCAATGACTTTAAAGAACTTTTTCCTTTGTTGAGACGTTAATCCTTCCTTGAGAATTCCACCCGCCAAATAGTTTGCAATGTCCGCAAACCATGAGGTTTCATCAAGATTGGAGTTAATAGACATCAAGGCCTCAATGGGAAAAGAGTCATTAATCTCTTGATTTTGGAGCTCCCCTTGATAAGGATCCTCAAGTCTACTAAGATGATCCGCGGCTAGGTTTTCCGCTCCCTTTTTATCACGAATTTCAATTTTGAATTCTTGAAGGAGTAGAACCCAACGAAGAAGTCTTGGCTTGGAATCTTGTTTGGTTAACAAGTACTTCAACGCGGAATGGTCGGTATAGACAATGGTGGTGGAAAGGACAAGATAGGGGCGGAACTTCTCAAAAGCATACACTACAGCTTAAATCTCTTTTTCGGTAGTGGTATAATGCAGTTGAGCCCCCGTCATTGTCTTGCTAGCATAATGGATTGGTTGGAAGTGTTTGTTCACTTTTTGGCCCAAAACCGCTCCAATAGTGAAGTCTCTAGCATCACACATCAATTCAAAAGGTAACTCCCAATTAGGGGTAACCAAGACCGGTGCCTTAGTTAATTTATCCTTAAGAAGATTGAAAGATTCGAGACACTCTTTAGAAAAGATAAAAGGAGTATCTTTTTTCAAGAGGTGGGTCATCAGGCGAGCGATCTTAGAAAAATCTTGAATGAATCGACGATAGAAGCCCGCATGACCAAGGAAACTTCTCACACCCTTCACTGTTGAAGGTGGAGGTAATTTAGCAATAACATCGACTTTAGCACGGTCGACTTCGAGACCGGCTTTGGAGATTATATGTGCAAGAACAATGCCTTCTTTTACCATGAAATGGCATTTTTCCCAATTAAGAACGAGACGAGTGTCTTCACACCGCTTAAGCATGCGTTCCAAATTGGCAAGGCAAGAGGAGAAGGAGTCCCCAAAGACCGAGAAATCATCCATGAATACTTCCATGGTTTGCTCAACCATGTCATGGAAGATAGCCAACACTCCAAAACGAAGGAATGGAAGACTATTTATAGGAGGAGGGGGAGTTGTTGTTGCTTCTTTTTTTCTCTTATCTTTTCGTCTTTTAATTTGTTTTTCTTTCTCGACGTCGTCTTGGGATTTGTCGATATAAATTGAACTTGTCTTATAATTTTCTTTTTTATTAGACTTGAGTTCTTCGACTTCATTAAACTTCCGTCTTCAGATTTTTTTCTTCGATAAATCTTCAGAATAGGCCTTGGACTTCCGTTCTTTTTACACTCTTGATCTTTTGACTTCGTCTTTTCTCGTTTTCTTCGACAAAAGCCCGTGATAGCCCGTGTTTTCTTCCTTGTTCATATTTTTATCCTGAAACACAATAAAAACACAAACCACGCATACTTCTGACTTTTTACGACATAAAATACATGTTTTGGTCTTGTTATTATTGGAAATAAGTGGTAAAAGGATAAGTGTTTTCACACTTATTAATCATCTTCACCAACATTCATCGAAGGACATAACACAGTCCCGTAGCAAAGAGCTATAATCCTTCCAGCATCGCACTTCTTGACCTTAACCATTCTCCTACTTTGGATGGAATACTTTCTTATGTCTTCATGTATCTCCTATCTTGATTTTTATTCCTTGCCAGCGTATATATTCACAGTTACTTCGTCCCTGCCCTCGTGGTCTCCGTTAATTTTTCTAATTCTTCTCCTCCTTGTACCATACAATTCGATATCTGTTGGACCATAACTGCTAAAACCGTTCAGGTCAAAGGTTTCAACCATATTAGCTACTTCGTAGTCCTCTAAAACCCGATTTTGGGTATTTTGAATGTGTATCAAGGTTAAAATCAAAATCGTGCATGTCCACCTCTTGCATAACCTCTTCCATGGGGTCCATATCTTCTTGTTCAAAATCACTTTCATCAGTCGCACTCAAACTATCTACATCTTCCACATCTGCAACCTCATGTTCCATACCAATAACCTCTTCATCGACCTCTTCATGGGCAGGGTTTTCAGGTTGTTGTGTAAATAAATCATCTACCGTGTACTCTTTGGCATCCTCTATAACGGAGGGAACATCCGGAGCCACCTGTTGACGCAAATCCGCGTCTTATTCTGCAATGTCAGCAAAGTCTTTTGGGCCTTCCAAAGGCTCATTTCGAGAACACATCCACTCATCCCCAAACACATCCACTAGATTTCTAGAATCAATGTTTTGCAGCATGGCTATTGTTGGAAATACGTTTTACGTATTTATGAAGGATCGGTCGCTCCAACGATAATTATGTAATGGGCTCGTGATCTATTTAATTATTGTATAGTCCATATAGCCCACATGTAGGGTGGGCTATATATAACCCCTCCTAGCATGTTAGGAGGGGGTTGTTGATTCCATTTCACTTAATCATATTTTCATCTTTTCTTTCTCTCTCTACATTTCCCCTTTTCTCTCCTTTCTCTCTCTAATCCTTCATCTATTTCCTTCATCTCTTCATGTTTATCATCTAAATCAACCAACCTAATCCACCAAATCCATGATATAGAATAGGCCATTAATTTCGTAGACCTTCAATTGGTATCAGAGAGCCATGGTTAGTTTGGTTTATTCTTATTTTATTTCTTTTTGATTTTGGTGGGTTTTTGATTTAATCATGCTTAAACTTTAAAAATTTTTGTATTTTTTATAAAAAGTTTGTGTTTTTATGTGTTAAATCATATCAAATCTTCAAATTTACTTATTTTTTAGATAAAAATCACAAATTTTTATATAAAAATCAAAAATTTCTTTATCAAATGTTAAAAAGTTTGTGTTTTTATAAAAAGTTTATGTTTTTCTCCTTTTAATTTTGTAATTTTTTGTTTAAATCCTTATATTTTGATTGCCTTTTTATCTAAATTGATTCAATTGAACCTTTAATTTTGTCCTTTTTTAGTTCTTTAATCAATGTTTACCACTTTAATTTTTGTTTTTTATTAGTTTTTTTTTAAGTTTTTATAATCAGTTACTCATTTTAAATTTTTTTTTATATATCAGTTTTTATATATAATTTTAAGTTTCGAGTCTCCAGTTGTCTTTATTTATTATTTTATAATCAGTTTTTTTTTATATAATCATTTTAAATTTTTTATATACCAGTTTTTATATATTATTTTTTATTTTTATCTGGGTTTCAAGGCTGTCCAGTTGTCCAATTGTCCATTGTTTCTGTCCATCTCAGTCCCATCAAATCTGTCATACCCAAAAGTTCCATTTCAAATTCACAAGTTCCGTATCAAATTCAAATGTTCCGAATCAATATCTAACTTCCGAATCAAACCTAAAAAAGTTCCGGGTGAAAGAACTTCCGGATCAAGCCAGAACTTCCGGATCAAGCCAAAACTTCCGGATCAAGAAGTTCCGGATCAAGAACTTCCGAACCAAGAACTTCCGGATCAAGCCAAAAGTTCCGGATCAAGAAGTTCCGGATCAAGAACTTCCGAACCAAGATCTTCCGGATCAAGAAAGAAGTTCCGGGTGAAGCAACCATATTCAAAATAAACGGGCAAATCATCGTCTTTCAAAAAGACTCATTGCCTCGAAACAGACTCCCACTTTGAATCAAACATACCTCGACAGACCCAACAAACCATCTAAGACTCGACTCAAATGAAAAGACACTCGACTCACACAATTTACCCACCCTCACTCTCGACTCAAAAATACACTCAACCCACACCCCTCGAGACTCCCTCAACCCTTTTTCGAACCCAACATCGACATCCCTCCCAAACCCTCATCTCTCGACATCTCTCAAACCATCCTAAAAAACCCTCTCGTCTCTCGTATTACCCACCCAATACACCCTCGTCTCACACCCTCTCGAACCACCCACACACTCGGACACCCCCTAACACCCTCGCGACTAGGACTCTCTCACCCTCATTCAAAACACTCTCGACTCTGAACGACTCACCAACAATCAAAAACAGACCACAAACAAACTCACCCTCATCAAACCCTCTCATACAAATCTCTCATCCTCTCATCACCAACCCACCACCGATTCATCACTCGAATCTAACCCCGACACCCTCACACCCAAACCGACTCTAACCCAAACCGACTCTAACCCAAACCGACTCTAACCCATCATACTCACAATCACCCTCGACCCACCCTCGTCACGTACACACCCCTCACACATCACTCAACCACAGACCTCATTAGAAAGACGCTACAGTAGAAAGAAGGACTCAACAGATAAAGTAAAATACACCTACCCGAGACCTTATTTTCAAGATCTTGAAGCCTTTACTTTTCGCTGGTATCTAAGAATTGAAGACGGAGGTTTTCATGATTTATGAGAGAGAGCTTGTTTGATTTTGCTTTAAGTGAGATAAAATATAGCAGAGAGAGACGAAGGAGTATTGTGTGAGAGAGAGAGAGATTAAATTAGGTTTGAGGGGCGGAGATAACAAAGTTAAAGTGTGTGGGGCGGTGTTATCTATGTTTTTTGGGCCACGTGGTGATTGGACGGAGTAAACTAGAAGTTTGTCTCAGATTTTTTTTTTTTATTTATTTATTTCAATCTTATTTTATTTTTTATTTTTTTTTCAAGAAAACGTTTTTTTATAATTATCCGATTTTTCAAATCAAACATATCAGATTCCTTTTTAATATTAGTATTTTTTAAACAAATCAGTTTTTTCTTTTCTTATTTTTTTTTTATATATTTTAGAAAGTTTTCAAGTTGAGTAAATTTTCGTTATTTTGGAAAAAGTTTTATTTTAGATATTAATTGTTATTTTAGATATTAAATTTTGATAATCTTGTTAATTAGATTTAGACAAGTTTGGGTCGGCTATGTTGTTGGACTCGGTTAAAATTTAGACTAGTTTAAGTTTGGTTGAAATTTAGGCTATATTTTGAATAAGATTTCTCTTAAACGATACGTGTCATCGGTCGTGTTGTCGAGTTCTAAACGTGACATAGTGATAAAAGTGGTGAGACAAAAAGACGTGACAAGATTTATTTGACGAGATCAAGAATTTTTTCCTTCAATTTTCATCAAATCTACAATGGATTCGTTGCATTCGAGATTTCACAAGGGAGAGTTGTATTTAAGGCAAAACGAAGTTAAGAAAAGTGGCATCACCTCCTTTCAACTACTCCAGTCTCATCTTGTCACTCTTTCGGGGATTCAAGGAGGGAGCGAATTTGTGACAATCTTTGGACAAGATCGTCATATATTCATCGACTCCCTTTTTACCACTTTGACCCAACTAGCAGAGCAACTCAACCATGACAACCTTAATCACTCTGCATCGGTACTTACATATAAGGCTCTTGTGACACACCTCACGCCTTTCCTCCAATTTAATATCATCAAGCCTGAAAGTTCAATGATTTGCCAATCGTTTCTTCGAGATACACATACCGAGCTTCGAGTTTTCCGTGATACGATTTTGAAACTCATGTCATCGGTCTCGTCTTCGATATATCAAAGATCACAACTTCAGCAAGTGTATGTTAATGGAGTGCAAGAATCAATGACGCAGATGCAAGAGGATAATGGTCATACGGTTGACAACTTGGAGCCTAACAATGGCACGAGCAAAGAATCAGGAGGACAACATGATGCCAGTGGCACGTCAGGGAATGTTCGCGAGATTTCTCTTGATGACACCTTACCCATTTATGACGCAGAGCCTACAAACATGGTACAATGTAATGTGGTTTATGATGTATATGCTGATGACATGCCGCATATTGAGCATTCTGAACCTAATTATGACAAACATGGGATGGACAAGAGTGATAGAAATACCACTTATGTTTCATCCGATGTGAGTCATAATGGGGGAAAAAGTGTTCAAAATGCTACAGTTCATCATGATAAATGCTTTATAACTGCCTCGTTAACTGATTCTGATTCTAAGATTAAAGAGCTCGAAACGATCGTAGCTCGGCAATCAAAAGATCTTGAGGATGCCAAACTTGAATTTTCTAAGAAAACGGACAAATTTGAAACATACTTTGAAAAACTTGAAAAGTCAAACGTTGTTCTTGAAAGAAAATTGGATCAAACTGTTCTAGATTCTAAAGCTGAAAAAGATAATCTTTTGAAACAAATTCAGTTACTAGAGTCTAAATTGGCATCCCAAGATAGAGTGCTCAAAGAGAATGAGACTTTAAAGGCCCAAGTACAGGAAAAGGTCTTTGCTATAGCTGCGTTGAAAAACGAGTTAAGGAAAAGTAAAGGACCTAGTGTGGACACTAAGCTTGAAAAACCATCAATCTTGGGGAAACCGCCTACAAATCAGTTCGTCAGACAACCGTCTGTCAGACAACCTACTGCATTTGGATCCGAGCGATCACAATCCTCGAGACCGCGGTTTGCCTCCCAAGTTGATTTGGTTCATCTTATTAGACCAGTCACTCCAGCTACTAGGCCCAATGTGATCACTCCAGCTTTAGCAAGACCAAATCATATGATTGCCTCTAGTTTCCCTAAAAATACCAAGACCACGTCTAGAACTAGTTCAAATGACGTTTGCCATGAATCTGATCTTAGGGAAGCTAAGCAAAAGACACATGTAAGAGATAGGAATTCCAAACCTAGTCAGATGCCTTCTAGTTTACCCAACACTGCTAACCGTAGCATGTCCAATCCTAGGAGCATCAATCAATCGTCTAGGGATTCTAGATCTTACTCGGACATTAAATATGCTACTTGTAAAACATGTAGAAAATGTGTCTTTACGGCAAATCATGATGCTTGTATCAAAAAATTGCTTAATGAGGTGAACTCCCGTGCTAGACTTAAATCCCAGTGGGTCGCTAAAATCAAACCCTTTGGTAAAATGTGGCGCCCCACTGGTAGAACTTTCACTATTGTAGGAAACGAGTGCCCTTTAACTAGGATAGTCTCCGATTCTACTAAGTCTACTAGGGAGGAAACTGATAAAGATGATACTTCACTTACGCCTAAACTTAAGGTTTTCTATAAAAGGAAACGTTTGCCAGCCAAGACTAGTGAATCATCTCCTCAGGCCACCTCTGAAACAAGTAAAGCCAACTGTGAACCCCCATGTGCTTCTATAATTGATATTGCTAACCCACGTCAAAGCATGCAAATTCCTAATGAGATTGCAGGTACCAAAGTTGATGTTCCAAAAGAACGAAGCGGTCCAATCGTTGTGTACCGTTCAACTAAGGACACTCTTAGAGTTTGGTTGCTGAAGAAGCAGATATCAGAGAAACAAATGTCTCAGGGGATTCATGGTTAAGCTGCAAACAGGACTTACAGTCACATAACAGACTGTAACTCGATCTCAAAAGACAGGAAAGTTCATCCCGATGATGACTTATCCTAAAAACGAGAAATTCATTTTTCTCGGGCATGAGCTTATGGTAAAAACATTCCACGTTTTTAAGCTCATGCACAAGGACTTATAGTCACATCACAGACTATAACTCGCTCTTCAAAGAAAGGAAAGTTTATCGCCGATGGTAAACTTATCCTAACAACGAGAAATTAATTTTTCTCGGGCATGAGCTTATATCAAAAACATTCCAAGTTTTTAAGCTCATGCACAATGGTTTATCATTAAATATCAGATGGTAACCCGTTCCTCAAATAAAGGAAAGTTTATCGCCGATGATAAACTTATCCTTACAACGAGAAATTAAATTTTCTCGGACACGAGCTTACATTTAAACCATTCAAAGGTTTTAGGCTCGTGTACATGACTTACAGTTAAATGTCAGACTGTAACTCGAACTTAAAATAAAGGAAAGATTATCTTTTATGATAACTTATCCTCTTAACGAGAAATTCACCTTTCTCGGTCATGAGCTTGTATTAAAACATTCGAAGTTTTAAGCTCAGAAAGGAAAGTGTATCTTTTAAATAAGAGAACTTTTCCTCGTAACGAGAAATTCACCTTTCTCGGTCATGAGCTTTCCGTTAAAACAATCAAAGTTTTCAAGCTCATGAACACGACTTCTAAGTAAATGTCAGCTTAGGACTCGTTCTTCAGATACAAGGAAAGTTTATCGCCGATGATAAACTTATCCTTAACAACGAGAAGTTTACAACTTCTCGGACTTGAGCTCGTTCCTAAGATATTCCAAATCTTAAGCTCAAGTAATTGGTTTTCAAAACTTTGAACACAATTTTTCAAGAATTTTTCACAGATTTTTTCTAAATCTTTCAAAATTGTGTGTTCAAAAATGTTTTGATAAAAAGAGCATGTCTTCTGGAATCGATAATATTTACGAACCTAGAAATGTCATTCAATAATGACACGGGGTTGTAAATAAAGTTCGAGCAGAAGTTCAAAGATTTAAAACATGCTCCATATGGTTTGCTATTATTTCAGATAGCAACCCGCTTTTCATACTTAAGTCAAGCATTTCACCGGAAAGCTTTGACTCTACAACGAGAATTAATTTTCTCGGGGACGTGACGAGGTGACCAACATTCGTGAACAAGAACCATGTGCTTCTTTCATATGATGTTCTCCATTATTCAGGTCCAACCTCGTACATTGCTAATCTTGTGAATTCATTATTATATATGATCTTTGCACGTAATAAATACCTTACACTTGTGTTTAAAAGGTAATTAATTTACGTTTCAGCACACCCTCATTAATTTGAGGGGGAGCTTGTTAAACTCATGAAGATAATTGGATTTGCATTTTTCTTCCCGAATTTTCTTAAAATGCTATTAAATCAATTGATATTAAAAACATCGATTGGGTTAATATTTTTAATATGGGGGAGAAAATGTGATTTAATATGGGATATGATCAATCATAAATGGTTTGACTTAACGTGATAGCTCATCCCGACATATGCAAAATGTTTTCGGATATCGTGGCATATGTTAAGGGGGAGCAAAATGGATTTGCACTTCAAAATGGATTTCATGGTGACATACACTTACCCAAAACATCTCTATTCACGACGGTGACGATTGTGGTGACATAAGGATGGTAGGATAGGTTAAAGTCCAATGATTTCTCTAGAACCGGAGGAATCTTCCCAAGGACATTCCATAGCTAGAAATAGTAGTCCTTAGGAAAGATGGAGAAGATTGTGAACGTAGCTGAATGCCGATCAAGTACTTAAGTTAGCACTGGAACAATCACAACAAGGTGCTAATGATGACGTATTGGTAAGCATTGAAGGGGTTGAAGAATGAAAAAGAATTGTAAAGATAAAGGGTGTAAAGAAAGAAGCCCTCCTTACAACTTTAGGCTGAAACCGGGTCAATACATATGCTATTGAGATCATTTTTGTTAATGATTCTTGATATTGAAGAAAGACGTCATGGACCCAGTGATGCAATGCACAACCCTTCCCAGCTAACTCAAATATCTCTCAAAAGGTATTTGTTTTAATCACACGGAGATCAACACATTATCTATTGATTTATTCACTCCGAATAAATTGGTATTGAAAAGGTGGCACTCCTCTCCAGCCTCCGATCACTAAAAATCCAAAATGCACGATCGAGTCTAGAGCCATTTGAGATCATCAAATATCTCATTAGGACACACTTTCATTATTCCTTGCTTCTTCACACACTGTGAAAAGTAAGAACGATCTTAAGAGTCCTACGCAAAATCTTCATGATCTTGCCTGAACATCCGAGTAATACGAAAGTATTTACAATGAAGATGGAAATCCTTCTTGAGCGAATATCAAAAAGCTCATGGTAGGTGACTTGTGCGATTCTTTATGAATAAAACTTGTGATAACTGGAAAGCAACAGTGGTTTAATTCTTAATTGAACTTAAACTCGTTCCAGGCCTCTTCGCATTATCATATGATCTTGCCAGAACACTCAGAGTGACTCTTTATTGATCACAGTGACGAGTGGAAATCCTTCTAGTGTTAACATCAAACAGCACTTGGTAGGTAACTTGCAAGATTCTATATGAATCAAGCTAGTGACAACTGGAAAGCAACGATGGTGCGGTTCTTAATTGAATTTCACTTGTTCCAGGAACATGAATTGACGGCTTCAAATCATGCGGATAATATTATCCAAATGATTCACCCTTTACGTTCGCAGTCAGCTTTGGACGGTCGAGTAAAGAGAACGGGTTTACCCGCGAAATCTTGTCAAGGAGGTTCTTTATTGAAACTACCTGCCACAAGTACGATATTTAATATCGTCCAACGGTCTTCAACGACCGGAGGTAAATTGCTACCGAATTAGAATGAAATGTTCAAGGCCATTTCATCCGTGTATATTGTTTTGTTGCTAACTGTCTTATGCAGCGTAACAAGAAGGTGGCATTGCGGTGTACAATCCAGAAGAAGTCGTCACCACATGCTTATACTACATACAATTAGTACTTCAACAAATTCAAGAAAGCCTGAAGGTCAAGTCTTCCGCTGTATCAAACTCTGCAGCTTTCAAGAATTTAAAAGTATAAGTATGTGGAACATGAAGTCACGAAGAGGCAAATATCACAAGTGAAAGATGCACAAGGTCAAGGCAAGGAAACATGCTCAAGACTAAAGTCAAAGATCACATCAAGCATATTCACAAGAACAAGATCGAAGACTCAAGCATAGATGCTAGGTTTAAGATTTTGTAAAAAGATGTGACCTCCCTTAGGGGGAGATTGTTGGAAATACGCTTTTCCCAATAAAGTCTCGGTCACATCTTAGTTAGCATAGATCACGAGTTATAGACTATTTAGAACTTTGTTTCTTGGAGCGACCTCCCTTAGGGGGAGATTGTTGGAAATACGTTTTACGTATTTATGAAGGATCGGTCGCTCCAACGATAATTATGTAATGGGCTCGTGATCTATTTAATTATTGTATAGTCCATATAGCCCACATGTAGGGTGGGCTATATATAACCCCTCCTAGCATGTTAGGAGGGGGTTGTTGATTCCATTTCACTTAATCATATTTTCATCTTTTCTTTCTCTCTCTACATTTCCCCTTTTCTCTCCTTTCTCTCTCTAATCCTTCATCTATTTCCTTCATCTCTTCATGTTTATCATCTAAATCAACCAACCTAATCCACCAAATCCATGATATAGAATAGGCCATTAATTTCGTAGACCTTCAGCTGTGTAACTAAAAGGCCCGGTTGATGCTTGACTCTCATTATATACAAACATTCCCGCATCAGTTTGCCTATCTAGATCATTTTCATTAATCGTCCCAATGTAAACCTATATTTCTTTGGAGTGGTTATTCTCGTAGTTATTTAGTTGCAGGGTTAAATTATCCTCGGAATTTAAGGGCACCAATCCCTCATCTAAGGATCGACCGGGTATCCTAAAATAAGACTGGACAATACTAACATCAATGAATTCTAAATCATGTAAGAATGAATGGTAATCAACAAGCGAAAATTGATCAACAACTACTGAATCATACGAAGCTATCGTCGGGGACTCATATGTCCTTCCAGGCTTTGGTGAAAAGGTTCCACTATAATTGATCTTTAGGGCGAATAATTTCTGATTAATGTCTGTGAAATTAACCAACACATAAACAATCAAAAACCACCATAAGATCCTAATTAAACACTATCATCTACAATTACAACATTAAGTACATGCTACACAGTATTTGCATGCCGTAAACTAGTACAAAAACTATAAAACCAGGAAAAGTAAAGAAAAACTTACCATTAACACAAGCAGAAAGGGGGATCTGTGCATTATCTTCTCCAGGAACTCGCATTTGTTGGTTTCCAATTTGCGTTAGATTAATCATTGCTTACTCGATTAACGAATTGGGGAAAAACTGAAATACTGTTTAGAGTGTTTTAAGCAATCGAGGGGTTTATTTGCTTATCCACACGTCTATAATATGACACGCTAGTGGCTATACCTATTCATGGACGTTTTTTGTATATGATGAAAGGTGGGGAGATGGGTTGCACCGTCAAATGACCAACATACCCCACGTGCCAAGCACGTGAGGGTGTAAAACCCGCATAAAATACATGAAACATTAATTACACGAAAAAACGGATTAATTAAAACTTTATAATTAATTAATACACGACAAGCATCATAAACATTAAATGAACAAATACAAGTATTACGTATATTATTATTTATTTATGACAAGTATTTACGTAAGTATTTACGTATAATAAATAATGAACGACAAGAATTAACACAAGTTAAAAACACGAACACACGTCACGAATAATAATACACGAGAATTATTTAATACACGAAAAAAACGAAATATATAAAATGAAGGGGTGTTTGGCCGGCCATAAAAATAAAAGGAACAAGAACGGGCCAAGCCCGACTCGTTATGATTTAACTAGTAACAAAACCCTTCCCAAGAAACTCATTTTCGCAAGTTTAATAAAAGAAATAAGAAACCCTAGGTTCCTTGTTTGTTGTCGCCGGCCAAAGATCAAGAAAAGAGAAAAGCAAGATTTTGGTTTTAATTCGGGTTTAGATCAAGTGTGTTCATCATTCATTAAATCATATTCGGTATCCCTAAACCTTACTATTTTCTTTTAATTATTTTCTTTAATCACGAATTAATACAATTAAGTTATGAACACATGAATTGAAAGATTAAAAACATGAATTAAAATAAGTGGTTTGGGTTTTGGTTGTGATGGACACGGAAATCGAGATCCCAAGGCTCTTGGTGGGTTTAACAATCGGCCAACCGAGCCCCATAAGGGATTGGTGGTTGTTTCCTTCAGGCGGTCGCAACACCAAACAAACCACAGTGGGGCGTTTGGTTTAACAGTGGCAACCGAGAGCTCACAGCTCTCGGTGGGTCTTGGTTGTGCACAGTGGGAACCGGCTGAGACCGGTGGTAAACCACTCGGCCAGTGGCTAGTCTCGCCAGGAAGCGGCAAAGCCACAATTGCGGTGGCTGTGGCGATGTTTGTTGTTCGAGCAAGCCGAGACCATGAGGGTCTCGGCGTGGGCATGGTTTCGGGGCTCAGGTACACGAAACACACCAAGGGTTTGTTTGGTTATAAACTTTGTTTATTAAATTTTGGCTAATTAATACTAATTTAATTATTTGTATTAAAATAAATCATGTTATAATTAATTAAATTAATCATGGGTTTATTATAATTATGTTATATAGTTAATCATGAAATTAAACATGGTACATGAAATAAATTAATATTAGACTTATAATAGTTATTTATATAATTATTCATGATATAAAACGTGACACGTTTAATTAATTCAATTAAGGACTTAGCTTAATTATTTAATATATTTTAATCATGGTTTAATTAAATTCTTTGCTCACTTTAATTCAATTATACAAATATCAAGTTATTGTAAAATTTAATTGATATAATATCATGTTATGTTATTAAATAATAATCACTTATAAATCACGCATTATATTATTAATTAATAATTATTATGTTAGATTAAAGTATTTATTTATTAAAAACTTTACTGTTATTACATTTAAATAATCATGACTTATAAAATATGCTCATTAAGCTTTAGCTTATATCATATGCGTATTAAACAAGCTTATTACTATTTATATAAATATACTATTTATGGAAACATACTATTTATGGAAACTTTCTATTTCTAGAAACTTACTAATTATGGAAACTTTCAGTTTTTGGAAACTTAATATTTATGGAATCTTACTATTTTTTGGAAAGTTGCTATATATGGAAACATGCTATTTTTGGAAAGTTACTATATATAGAAACCTTTTATTTTAAAAAGTTACTCATTATGAAACATCAAGCATAATAACACATGAAACACGTAATACGTTAATCAAGAACACATGAAACACTAAGAAATACATGATAAAACATGAAACAGTAAAACAAGTCAAGAACATGTAAAACAAGTCAAGAACAAGTAAACAAGTCAAGAACTAGTAAAGTAAACTATTAATCAGTAAGTTATACATGAACATACTACTTATTCACGTCCTTTATTATGTAGCACTCGTGATGTCGGAGTAGTTACTTTTCGCTTTCATCTTCATTCGTTACTGGACATAAGGTACGGATATTCCGTCCTTCAGTAAGGACATTCTCTTTCTATGCATGATTAGGATTCCCCGTTTGCTGCCATCTGTTTTCTCTAGTAGTTTACATGTCATAAAACTTTACAATAATTACCATGTTATCATTTTAAACCGCATGAGCTATATACATGCATGACCATGCCCACCTAGTTATGGAGGTACCATAACCATAACACTTGAGGCACCGATATTATGACTCTTCCGCGACGAGAGTGATTTCTCGCGGTTTCCCTTTCAGTTACTTGGACATTATTATTATCATGTGGGGCGTATGGGTGCATCCTAGTACATGTTTTGCAGGTTTACAAGGTGACTAGGTGTGTGCTCTACATCCGTCATATTGGAGCTGGTCTCACCACCCAGACTAATATAATTAGAGGTCACCCTTCTAATTGCATGACGAGGTCACCCATCTATGTATTCATGCACGTTGATACCTTCATGGCCTATATGAGCTCTTTTGCATATAAATTACATTTTCAGAAATAAACATAATACTTTTCAGATATAAATCAGTTTATAAAAAATGTTCTAGGTTTTCCATGACTTACCTATATTCCGTTGCATTTCATACTTTACATTTGTTTCAGTTATTATTATCATGTCATATATCCTTTCACTGAGCGTATTGCTCACTTTTCTTTCCATGTTCTATACGGTAGGTACTAAAGGACAGACTTAGGCATTCAAGAGTACGTGCATAGGATGGAGGCTCCCTTTGACTTCATTCCCTTTTTTTCATTTATATACTTATGCTTGGTTGGAAATTGTTTAGTCCTTTTTCTACATTCTTTACTTTATGCATGTGTGAGCATATGTTTGGGGACCGATGTTTGATTCTGGCTTTCTTTTATGGTCATTTATGTTTTTAAGACATTTACCTTACATGCTTTGATGACACGTTGTAGAAACTAGAATGGGGGGGGGGTTGAATTGTTTCTTAAATTTACTTGTTAAAGGTTAGTTTTTAAAAATCCTTTTCAAAAACTTAGGCTTGATTATTTATGTGAAACCTTCTTATACACAATATGAACAAGGTATAGTGCAACTAAACTAATAATCACACGTATAAAGAATAATGAATGTAAATAGATAAGGGAGGGAAAGATCAAACCAAACACCAAGGATTTATAGTGGTTCGGCAACGAAGCTCACTCCTTGTTCCTACTCCACTCTTTGAGTACTCCTTACTCGAGAGTTCACTAATCAACAAACTCCTTAAGGTGGAGAAACCGTATACAATGTCGCTTAACCAATTTCAGACTCTAAGCTAAAAGTCGATGCCTAATCTTAGCTAGGACCAATCTACACCAATATACTTTAAGGACCAAGTATTAACCTTAATACATACACAACTTCCAAATAGACACAACTACTTGGATCTTCACAACAATGACACAACAATGAATAAATAAATTTGGATCTTCAATGGATCTTTGAGGTAGACACAACACTTCAAGGATGATAGTGTTCTTCTCTTTGCACTTTCAAAGAGAAAGATGAGAGGAGAAAGATTCACTTCTAAACAAGTAGTAAACAAATGATCAAGGATTTGAATGATTTAAGAAGTATAAAAGAATCTGGAAATGTATGTGCAAAAGAGGTGAGTTGAAAGTCTGAGAATGGTCCATTATTTATAAGACAAACATCCAACGGCTATATCTGCCTGCGGTTCCTTATTGGAGCCCCCGGTTCCTTATCGATAAGGAACCACTACAGCTGCTAAAGAACCGCCTGCGTAGACTCCGCTCCCTTTTGTCTTTAAGTGGATTGGCTCGAATCTGGGGATTAAAATATCCTGAAAGGATATTCCAAACCAAGATAGAATATGCCATTTTCAAATTTCAATTTTCAAATAATTAATTTAATAAAACATTTTCTTAAAAAGAAAGTTTAATAAAAACTTGTCACACTTAATAAAAAGTGAGTTTTAAGAAAAGATTAATTCCTTGATCACTTAATTAGGATGAGTACTTGTTTGTTCATACCTTAAGTGATAATGGTAGAAATGAAAAATACTTGAACTCAAGAATTCGTTTTTCGTTGTTTTCGTAAATGCTTGTTTTTACATATTGTCGTAATCAAAACAAAGCGAGACCGAAAAATACAAGTAACGTTTTTAGGCATCATTGCATTAACAATTCCCCCTTTTTAATTCTGACAATACATAAACTCAATCACCTAATATAACAAGATTTTCTAAGACGAATTTATTTCATTTCTTCCCCTTTGTCGAAGCAAAAAGGTTGCAAAAGTCTTTGAAAAAGAAACGAACCGGACTTTGCAAATGCTCCCCCTTGGTGCTTACTCTCCCTTGCTTGGGGCACCAAGGAATCGATATATGGTGACAAGCTACATAGAAGGGTTAGTAGTAGAGAAGAAACACCCAACAAGATATAGCAAAGGTCACACAAAAAATATAAGAGAAGAGACAAAGATCCAAGATAAGTCATGTTAAAAGGAAACATGATAAAAGATACAAGGAAATAAATCATACAAAGATGTAGGAGAAATAAAACAAGCCAAAAGAAAGAGCATAAATCTAATCCTAGTTAAACTAGAATTCTAAGATTTTCTTAAACTAGATGTCTTGAAGATAAGCAACCATTGCTTAGATAAAAGACAAGGTAGTGACGGAAGGAAGTGGTGGTGGCTTGGTAGAGATCTCATAGTCATAGTGAAGAGGAGGTTTGACTAAGAGACTCTTGATGTAATTCAACTCTTCATATATGTGAGCCATAGCAAGATGTTGATATTGACAACAATGACAATATGTTACATGATGTATGACATTATCATGTGAAGGAGGAAGAACACTAAAGGCTAGTGGTGGAAGATAAGAAGTTCCACAATCAACATTCTTAGAAGAAGAAGAGATGTGATTTTGAGTGTTCTTGGGTGAATTAGGATTGAAAGCAATTGGAGAAAATGGAGGAGAATCAAAGCTTTCATTTGGAGAATAAGACATTTTGATTTGAGAAAGGATGCAAAATGCTTAAGGTTACATAGAGAAAGCCCAATATATTTTGGGGGTGGTCAAAGGGTTGAAACAAAGATTCCAAAAAGTGTTGGATCAAATTTGGAGTTTTAGGAAAACCCGAAAGTGAAGGTACTGGGCGCGGTTCCTTATCTCCATAGGAGGTTCCTTATCGCTAAGGAGTCGCGGTCTCAATAGAGAACCACCCACAGTGGGTTGATTTTGGTGATGACTGAGGATTTTCTAATTCAGCAAATCCTATTTTTCTAGTCTAACTAATCATGGAGATATGGTAAGAAGCAAAAAGAGACAAAGATAACACACAAGAACTCACCAAACAAGGTTTTGACCAAAATACATGGATTTTAATGAAAATCGATGTAGGAGGTGTGTAGAACTAGACAAAAAGTCATGACACAATGATCCTCCATAGTTCTCTTTTGTTCTTGCTATATTTGAGAAACACATACATATGAATTATGTAAGATCATTATGAATAGAAAGAAACTATGAAAAACGTTTTTAGATTGAATTAACAATGCAAAAACATTTCCTGACCATTTTCGAAAGAACTTTGAGAATTTTTATTTTTAAAAAAAGAAGAGAAGTTTTCCAAAAAGAGTTTTCGATACTCAAAAGCTCAAAGAAAGAAAAGACTCAAAAGAGAAAAAGACTCGATTAATTAAAATGCGCAATTAAGGAATATGTTCCATTAAACCTAGACCTAGACGCAAGTAATTAAAAGGTTCCCTCTTAAATAGCTTAGTGAAGATGTCGGCTAAGTTTTCTACCGAGGGAACCTTCTCAATCGAAATGTTCCCCTTTTGAACATTATCCCTAAGAAAATGGTGGTGAATCTCTATGTGCTTAGTTCGTGAATGTTGCACGGGATTCTTGCTAAGGTCTATTGCACCCTTATTGTCGCACATGATGGGAATATCATCAAGAGAAATCCCGTAATCAACAAGCGCTTGCTTCATCCATAGAGCTTGTTGATAAGCTTTACCGGCACTCACATACTCGGATTCCGTGGTGGATATAGCAAGAGCGGTTTGTTTCTTAGAGAACCTAGAAGTTAAACAACAACCCATGAAGGTACAAACTCCACTAGTGCTTTTTCGGTCCACATAGTCTCCCGCATGATCCGAGTCCGCGTAGACAATGGTTTCTACGCCGGTCCCTTTAGGATACCATAATCCTAAATGTATATTGCCCTTAATGTATCGGAAGATACGCTTAACCGCTTCAAGGTGAGAGGTTTTGGGAGCCTCTTGGAATCGAGCACAAAGGCAAAAATTAAACATGATATCCGGTCGACTTGCTGTTAAGTACAACAAACTACCAATCATACCTCTATATTTGGTGTTGTCTACCGACTCACAATCATCATCTACGGTGAGTTTAGTATCCGAGGCCATAGGGGTCTTCATCGGTCTAGAGTCTTCTAATCCAAATTTCTTTAGCATTTCTTTAACATACTTGGATTGATTAAAAAAAATACCATCGTCCATTTGTTTAATTTGGAGTCCTAAAAAGCAGTTAAGTTCTCCCATCATACTCATTTCAAACTCGTCATGCATGATTTTGGCAAAGTCATCACACAATGATTGACAAGTTGAACCAAATATAATGTCATCAACATATATTTGTACGATAATGAAGTGAGAACCTTTCTTCTTTGTAAAGAGCGTATTGTCTACCATCCCCATGGTATACTCATGTTTTTACAAGAAACGCTTTAAGTCTATCATACCAAGCTTTGGGTGCTTGTTTAAGACTATAAAGAGCTTTCTTAAGCTTGTAAACATGATCCGGTTTCTCAAAATCAATGAAGCCGGGAGATTGAGCCACATATACCTCCTCATTGATCAAACTGTTAAAAAATGCACTCTTTGCATCCATTTGTTGAAGCTTAAAGTCTAAGGCACAAGCGTAAGCTAAAAGGATTCTAATGGATTCTAATCTTGCTACGGGTGCGTATGTCTCGTCATAATCAATACCTTCTTTTTGATTATATCCTTGAGCTACAAGTCTAGCCTTGTTACGAGACACAACACCATTCTCGTCCAAGTTATTCCTATATACCCATTTGGGGGTTATTCCTAGAAAAGGTCGAATAAGAATTCTGTTGAGAATGTAGGTTGATGTGTCCACGGCATTGCACCAAAATTTTTAAGGCAAAGATTGCTCATTTAACATCGTCCTACTCATCTCTTGGATGGTCCTATTCTTCCTTTCAACTACCGCATTTGATTGTGGAGTGCGAGGAGCCGAGAAGTTATGGGTAATATCATGAGCTTCACAAAAGGTACCGAATTGCACTTCATTGTCAAATTCCCTACCATGATCCGTCCTAATAGACACAATTGAACATCCTAGTTGATTTTGAATTCTTCAACTAAAGGTTTCAAAGTGATCGAAAGCTTCATTCTTAGACGCCAAAAATCTAGTCCAAGTGAATCTAGAATAGTCATCAACTATAACTAGGGTATAAAGGTTACCTCCATAACTCCGTATGGCGGAAGGTCCAAAGAGATCCATATGTAGGAGCTCTAAGCACCAAGAGGTCGAAACCAAATTCTTGGCTTTGTGACTTGAGTGAACTTGCTTCCTAATTTTGAAAGCATCACAAAAGTGACTATCAAACTTTATCTTGGGGAGATGTCTTACCAACTCCTTAGAGACTAATGATTGAATTAAACGCATATTAGCGTGACCTAATCTCCTATGCCAAAGAGTAGAACTATCATCTAAAGTCTCTAGACATAAGTTGTCATTTGACATTTCTATTGACCTTCATGACATAAAGCCCATTCTTTCTAACACCTTTTCCAATAACCTTTCCATCTTTCACGATTTCACTATCATATTCCGAAAAGATGACCTTACACTTATTGTCACAAATTTTACCTATACTTAGAAGGTTAAAACCTAAGTTATCTACGTGCTCTACGTTTTCCATAGTCATAGAGTCAATATATACAATACCTTTGCTAATGATATTACCACGTCGATTACTTGCGAATGTAACATTACCTCCATCATATGCTTTGTAGTGCGAGAATAAACTTTGATTACCGGTCATGTGTTTAGAACAACCACTATCCTTAATCCACTCGTCGGGCTCTAAATCGATTCCCAAGCATATCTTGGTAGCAACACACAAGATCAAACATTAGATCCCCAATATCTCATGGGTCCAACATTGTTAGTTCCAAACATCCCTTGCATTTGGTTGAGATACATGAATGATGGAGACATTCCCCATGGGGAAAAGTATTGTTGTTGAAAATTATTCCAATTCATATGGCCATTTTGTTGTCTATAGTTTCTCCTAGGTGTCTTTGATATTGATCTAGAATTATTGTTATTCCTCCTAGGTGTTGGAGTTTTACTTGTAGGTCGTGATTTAGCTTCATCATCTCTTTTTGGTGTTGGTGTTCTACTTCTAGGTTTAGAATCATTTCGTACTCTTGGAGGAGTAGATGTTTGTCTAGATAAGTTTCTAGTTCCCATTAGAGGTTTACTTAAGGGCTTGTAGAATTTATCTAGAGTAGGCTTTTCAAGAATAGGTACTTTGGCCTTGTTAACAAGAATATGTTTTGGCCCTTCACCTAAAATAGACTTTTCAAAAAGTTCAGGATTTTCATAAAAACTTTCTTCTGTCCATGGTTCTTTAGCTCCATCCGCGATTCCATAGCAATAAGGAACCGCACCATATACTGGAGAACCGCGTACAGGGGTACATTTTTTTGATAACCTAACTTGTTTTGGTTCACTATTCAACATATCATCAAGAGCACTAGTACCTCTCATGAACTTTTCAAGTCTAATGGAGGTGCTCTTGAGATTTTCATTCTCTTGTCTAAGATTTTCACATTTTAAGCAACCTAGATCAACTTCTTTGTTTTTCTCAAGCTTAGCTAGTTTCTCTCTTAGCTCACTGATCTCATTCTCAAGCTTAGTTCTAGTTGATTTTAGCGTTTTGTTTTTTTTTTCAATGAATTTAAGGCTAAGCTTATGTAAGTTATTGTATTGGCATTCTAATTCACTATCATCTTGAGAAGAACTATCATTTCTATAATAATCAATTTCGGAATGTACCTCTTTAGAAGTGTGAGCTGTCACACCCCACTATGGCGGAATATGGGACGCGACGCATGGATATCATCACAACAATAGCGTGTCCATAGAGAGAACATATGAATTAGAAATGTCATAAAAGGGGACACAAATGTCATGACAATATCTCATCAATGCAGGAGTCTAGGTAAGTAGGTAACAGTCCTACCTCTTACCCAAGACAAACAAATAACACAAACAAATCAACATATAGGTTCATAGTATAACTTATTGAAACGAACAAAAAAATAAACTAAGAAGGAACGGGGATCTCCTTCAAAATGCATTCCTACGCGACTCCAATCCTAGCCACATATGTTCTCACGCTTAACCACTTTATCAACTGAAAGAGACACTAAAACACGTCAACATAATGTTGGTGAGAGTCATAGGTTTAGACTCCAACCGAAAATAGATTATAATAAGCTGTGAACAACCATAAACCACTAAACATATGGACAATGTGCTACAAGTATGCACTAACAACTAACATTCAAGATCAATCATTCCAAACCAAATCCAAGGCTCCCAGCCTTACCAAACACCATGGTACCATAGGCGCCCATACACCTATGTACCAATCCCAAGGCCCCGCCTTGTCATTATCTATTGGTCCCATAGATGCTCACACATCTATGTACCTCCCCAAGGCCCCGCCTTGTCACCATCCCCTTGATACCAAGTCAAACCACAATAACTGGCACTACAAGAAAAAGTGCTTTTAGTGACGAAAATTCGGTGACCAAATTTTATTCGGTCACTATTCTAACAATTTTTATTTTTTTTCGATGATAGTGACGAAATTATTGGTCACCAATTTAGAACAATAAAAATAGGTGACCAAATTATTTGGTCACGAAACTACGTAAAATAATTACTCTTTAAATCATAATATTTTATAAATCAAATACTTAAAATAAACTAAAAAGATTGCGAAAAATGATATATATTCAAAAAAATCTATATAAACTAGTAAATTGTACAATTTGTTTTACCCAAGTGACTACTACCAAAAGCCCGATCCAAAACCCCCATAGTTTTATAACCAAAAAATAGGCATTTTTACCCAATCTTTTTTATACCCAAAATCCCATGTTATGTACGTATAACACTTTTACCCAATCTTTTTTATACCCAAAAGACGCGGATCTTTTTTATATCCTATCCAAAACATTACCTGATCATTTTTCATAATCAGCTGTTAAAAAAAAACAAGTGCGATCTCAGGTGATCTCACCGGCGATCTCACCGGCACCACCGGCGATCTACACCGGCACCACCACCGATCCACACCGGCACCACCGCCTATCCACATCGGCACCACCGCCTATCCACATCGGCACCATCTACGATCTACATCGGTACCACTGCCGATCTACAAGGAGATACCACCGGAGATCTACACCGTCGACTCTAATTCGGTACGAGAACGGTTAATTTTTATATCAGTTTTATCATTTGTTAAATAGTGATTATGCTTGTGATGATGATTGTGAAAGTAGTTATTTTATGGAATTGCTTAATTAGGTACTTATTGCGGTAAGTGGTTTTGAGTAACGGCCGGTCCCTACTTGCTTATCATAGGCTAAACGCAATGAACACCCAAACTAAAGCAGCTTGTATTTTGGAAATAAGCGATGATAACATAATCAGTTGTAACAAACCGGCATCAGTGCCTAAGTCGTATGATAGTCTTTGGGGTTGCTTCTATATTGACAATAAACGGATATGCGCTTGTTTCATTGTTTTCTGATTCTGCTTAGTTAAGACTTGAGAGTTAAGATAATCAGAGCCATATAATCATAATCAGAGCTTACACCTTGCTTATCCGTTTACAACTGGTCTCGATAATGAAAAATGATAGCAGTCCTAGTTTACAACTGGTCTCGATAGTGATAATTGATTTCAACTGCTATCGACTTGTATTGAAGAATATGGTATGGTCGTGTGTATGTGACGCATGAGTGGTTACAGTCGTAGGTAGTGGCACCCAACTACGGCAGATGCTCTGACGTTCAAGACTTTGATTTATGATTATATTATATGTATTTGGGAGTTATGCTATTAACGTGTCATCCATTGATGTATATAGAGGTCAATGCACTTTGGATCTTTTTACTCGAGTTCACAAAGCATGCATCGACTTATAAGTAATAAGTAGATAAAACAGTAGGTCTCATGATATACGCTCATCAAGTGGAGCAGTTGAGTATTGATATCTACTCTAGTATAGATGTAGCAAGATAGATAGTTACTCACCAAACTGCCTACTGATTAAACTAGGCCAATAGACCATTAATTTCAAATAAGATAGAATTATGGTGTAGATTGTTTCAACTGATGATGGTGCAGGGTCTTGACATTGTTTTGGCCAAAACTCTCTAATTCCATTTTCTCTCTGAGATGAGTTACCATGTTAAGGTCACTGTAGACATTCTTCTTCAACAACATGAAATACCATACCAGTCTCATGTCATGTATAGGCCTGTAGATCAGTACATTAGTGTTCTCGTTCACGTGTTCCTAGGGTTTACATTAAGCTTTGTTACTAACACGCGAATAAGTGGACTCACGCGCCTTGTTTTCTGTTATGCATAAATAATTGAGTAATTTAGTTCTGCATATGTTGATATTAACGCACATATGCACTTTGAGTTGTGTTAGCTATTGATATGAATTGATTTACTAGTGGCTAACAGATAACACATAAACACTCACTTCTATGTACTCGTGGTAGTTTCTGTTATTTCTAAGGTCAGTTTCGTAATTGAGGTCTGTATACGTTGACAATATTGTTCCACTTCTACGTACTCGTGGAAAATCTGTTAAGGGGAAGTTGATTAAATAATGTACCATTAACTGCAGTCTTTGAAAGTTCCTTGAAATTGATTAATCGATAGTGTCGTAGTATGGCGTTAATGTTGGTCATCGGCTTATTGTTACGTACGGTTTATTACGTGGTTATAATTGAGCATGATTGATTCCATGTTTTGAGTTTTTTTAGTTAGAGGAGCAGCAAATTATTGACATGCTTATTTTATATAATAAACATATACTAATCACTTCATTACGAGTACGGTTTTTGCTCCATTTAATTATGCTTTTGTAGATTTATAATTAGTTAATATGATTCGATATAATTATGCTTTTGTAGATTTATAATTAGTTAATATCATTTAGTAATATCATTTAGTAGTACCATATATTCACTAGTGAACACTTGCCCCGGATCGACTTCCAGATCATAATGGTATCGGACATGTCAATGAACTAAGAATGTAAGAGAAATTAGTAATACCATATATTCTCAATTCTCATGAGCTTGTTATTTTGAATATCATTTAGTAATGCACTGGAGATGTATATAGACCATATATTCTCAATTCTCATGAGTTGGAAATTAGTATTATGCACTTCTATTTTGACTCATTCTGATAGATATGAACTCGTAACAGGTGGATGTTCCTGTGTATACCGCATGAACCTATGTGAAACCAGCAATAGCAAGGCAAGGTCTTCAAGAGGCTAAAAAGAAGAATGTAGATGTGATTATGATGGATACTGCTAGAAGGCTTCAGGTTCTATAAAAAACTTCATAGATTATCTTAGATATATGAGCCAAGATGTTTGTGCAATAAATGGAACATCCTTTAGTTTGTTATTTGTATTTCGTTAACAGATAGGCAAAAGTATGATGGATGAATTGAAAGATGTGAAGCGAGTACCGAATCCTACTGAAGTTTTGCTTGTTGTCGATGCGATGACTGGCCAAGAAGTTGCAGGTATCACATTGCTCTTTTAAAAATCACTTGTTGCATTATTTACTATTTAATTTAAGTGTTGTAACTGTTATGTGACTAGGAGTATAATTTTCCTGAGTAAAGCATGTCACATATCCAGTTACATATATTCATGCAGTCGCTGAGACTTATTACCATCTTTTTTACCATATTAACTGTGTTGATATTTTGCAGCAATAACCGGAGACTAAGTTAGATGGGGATTCAAAAGGTGGAGTAGCTCGGAGTGTTAAAGAGGCGGGCATTTTTGAACTTCATCTATCTTTATGTTTGCTCCTTATCTTCATGTAGAGCGAAGAAATTATTGTCGTAATTCCCTGGGAAATGGTAGGAATTTGAGCTTAGAGATTATCCTATCCCACAAATAGCTTTGCTACCATTACATCCTGATATACGTGCAAACTGGAACAACACCGCGGCGTGGGAATATGCTCGAGCATGTAAGGGAAGCCTTACGACTATCATAATATGATTTTTAGTTGAATTGACACCATTGGTGAAAATTATCTACCGCCCATTGATCGTCACTTAGTACGTTTATTAACTTTTTTTAGCTTATCTCGTCATGTATCTGCTGTTCTGACCTCTGTCACTGCTGTTTAAGTATTAAATTACGCTGCACAGGTAATTTCTGTCATGTCTATTTGGGCTAGAATACAGCCTGCATACGCTGCCAACATGTGGAACGAAATCCTAAATATGCGTCTAGGGACCGAGGTAATTCTACCATTCTTGAAGTTCATATTTTGCTCTTCTATTGTTCAACTCGTTTTGCTTTTAGATTTCGTCATGAGTCGATGTTCGTTGTGATTCATCTCAAATTGACAAATTAAGAAAATTAGCTAAAAGAGAAAATGATTTTGATTCGTATTATAAAAGGCTATGCTATTATATTGTTGCATACTCGCTTATGCTCATGTCTGACAAATCTATATGTGTGATCCCTTTTACATTTACGGCTCATATGGGTTTGGGAGGAAGGGAAACAAGCCTTGGGTAATGAAGGTGGAGTTCCAAACAGATGAAGGTATGGAAGATTGAGAAACTATGTTCCTTAGTTGTTTCATGCTTAATTTTGCTGGTACTCATTGTTAGCCGTTTGTGTTCTTGAACAGAGCCAGTAATCGATATGCTTGATAGAGCTGTGTTGACAATGAAGCGGGGATAGTTATTTTGTCACTCACACCAGTTTTGGCTCTACAAAATCTAAGCAATAATTATGGTCCCTCCTAACTGCACTGTAGTCCCTCCTAACTTCACTGTGACATATGTAATTGAACTTGTGGCTGTATTATATGTTTTTAGTCTTTATATATGTTCAATGTTGTATTCCTTTAATAACATGTAGACAAACGGATGTAATTGTTGATATGGTACGGTATTAATTATATTTTCTTGTTTTTGTTTGGATTAATTTGCGTTACTTTATCAAGGTTAGAATTTTAGTTTTCCGTTTTTGCTAAAAGTAAAAGGTTGCTAAGAAACTAGGTATCTTGTGGGTTGGCAACGACTTTTTGGTCATCCAACCAAAATGGTGACCAAACTATTTGGTCTCTAACAGATTGGTTACCAGAATATTTGGTCTCTAACCGATCGATGACCAGAATATTTGGTCACCAATGGTGAAGCTGTGTTTACTCCCAATCTAATCAGTGACGACTTTTTGGTCACCAATTGTAATTAGTGACGGACCTTTGGTGACCACTAGTGACCACTGATATTTGGTCATTAATCACGTTTGGTGACCAAATTAGTACTGTTTGTGACGAAATTTTTTGTCACCAAAATCTTTTTTTCTTGTAGTGTGGGACGGTACGTGTCCCCCGATCCAAATCATAAGCACAATCAAGAATCACATAGCAGTTAATCACATAAGTGCACACACAAGTCCATCACAAACCATAAAAACATTCACAGCATTAGTTACAAAACCATACAGTATCTCTTCCATCCCATCTGGAAGTGAAAATCATTAAAAGATATGGGACTATGAAACTCACCTGATTGAGCTTCTCCAAAAATCCGTGCACTAGCAAAAAGCTAACAAACAAAAGCACATAATCAAAACATGAACCAAACACTAAGATGGCTCATCAACCCATGATGGACATCTAACCTTCTCCCATATATATACCTCATTTATATGCTCTAAGCATCTCATTACACCCCTCTATAAAGCCCTTAACTTAGTTTACTTCATAACCCGTCTCGTTAACATTTTACCCAAAACAGTCCCGGTTTTTAGGTCTCCAAACTATAAGCCAAACGCCCACCTAACCATACCCATGATCTCTGTAAAGGAAACCCTATGCCTTACATATGTCAGCTAACTCCTCCCTTTTGCCCTAACCTTAAAGCTACTGTTAAGGCCCCGATATATATATATATATATATATATATATATATATATATATATATATATATATATATATATATATATATATATATATATATATATATATATATATATATATATATATATATATATATATATATATATATATATATATATATATATATATATATATATATATATATATATATATATATATATATATATATATATATATATATATATATATATATATATATATGTATATATATATATATATATATATATATATATATATATATATATATATATATATGTATATATATATATATATATATATATATATATATATATATATATATATATATATATATATATATATATATATATATATATATATATATATATATATATATATATATATATATATATATATATATATATATATATATATATATATATATATATATATATATATATATATATATATATATATATATATATATATATATATATATATATATATATATATATATATATATATATATATATATATATATATATATATATATATATATATATATATATACTAGTGGCAAAACCCGTCCGATGGACGGGTATGACTTCTGGTTGTCGTTTAACTTTTTTCATTTGGTAAATATTTGTTTGTGAATATCGTTTACAAAAATTTAACTAAAGCTATATCATAAGTTTACAAAATTATTTATTGAATGCATTAATAAAAATTAATGAATATTCATCCGGTATGAGAAACTAAAAAGTTATTAAAATATCCGAAAGAACAAAGTTGTGTTTCGTGCAACTTCATCTCGAGTGTTGTACCATTCTTGATAAATTGAGTCTATTATTCTCCGTTTATCATGCATTTCATAAATCATTAGATGAATAAATCATTCTTCTTCAGTTTGTTATAATAATACTTCAATCTCTTGACAACCTGCTTTCATTTCTATTAATGAGGTTGCTATTAGTAGTAAAACCCGCTCGATGAACGGGTATGACGTGTAATTATTGTTTATATATTTAGCAAAATATGTTGTTAACTTTTACTTAGATTCGAATCCAATTTGGTCAAAATTAAAAGTTATGGTGGAGAAAAAAACACATAAAAATATAAGTATCGAATTTGAGAAAACAAAATCTTAGAAAAAAGTAGATAATTAATAAAACTTTAATGATTGAGTTTTGAATAAAATATATTAAATTAAGTGTAAATTAATAATTTTCAAGTTTTTAATAAGTTTTAAAAATAGTCAAATAACCTTTTATACTTTATAATTTGAAAACACAACATATATGTTGTAATCGAAATTCAACTTAATAAAAACATGAGTAGAGTTTATCGCTTAAAGGAAAAAGTTCAAGGCTTGCATATTGTCCAATTGAATGTCACTGTGGGATCGAATCACTAACTACTAACTCGCCATTAAAAAAAATACAACTTAATACACAAAGAATTATAAATATTAAAACGAAAACACCAAGTAATGCATGTAATGAACATATTAAACTATAATCATTTTAAGTGTCACGTGAAATGGATTTTGTTAAAATCACATTTTAAAGAAAAAGCATCCTATCACCATTAACTTTTCAATGTTGGATAGGGTCGCTTACAGCAATCTGCGAGTGTATATTTACATTAAATATATATTTCAGAAGCTAATTTAAACCCGCACAATAAAACAAATCTATACAATATACAAAAGGTTGTTGCGTATTTGCGTATGTAGTGAAACGTTTAACTACGTACATAAACTAAAGTTTTCTTTATTAAAGTGTATGCTAATTGATTTACTGTTTTTGTAGAATACACTAAGCACATTTACAAATACTTAAGCTCTTGTATCCGAATTCTCTTCTTCTAATAAACCTGTCACAAATACGGAGTGAACAAAAAACAATCGACAATGTCATTTTACTTAAGCTTAGGCTGCAATGAAACCTTTAAAATCTGTCAACATTAATGTATTCATCGGTTGTTCTGCATATAGTGGCCAAATAATCATTGGCACCCTTGGACTACAGATTCAAGAATCAACTTCCTACTGCGGTAAGTCGAGAAACCTTTGGTCAATCAATGGCTCAAGATTTGGGCTTGTGATGCCCTTTGGTAAAATGTCTAACGTGTTGTTTTGGCCTGTAATGAAAGTATGCCGCAATCAAAATACATTACTCTATCATTCAGGTTTATAACCATCCAAACTTATTTTTGCTCACTCAACTCCAAGCCAATGGCTAACTCAGTCCCTTGATTAGAAGCAATGGTACAACCACTTTTATGTAAAAAAACAAACCCACGCGGTTGATCATCTAACCACCTTAAACAACTCGAACCATTTGCAGGCCTACTAATATCAACTGGATCACGCTTGTATTAAGGGGTCAACTGGCTAAACGGGTGTCTTACTATGCTGCTCTAATCAGAGAAGCTTGTGCTGCAACTTGAAACTTAAAATTTAGATGATAACCTAAGTCTAAGTATGAATATGTTAAGGTAAATATTACAGGTACTTTGTTAAGTGAAACATGGAATTATGTATCTTGGTGTATGCTATTATATACAGTAATATGTAAGTACTCGAAGCAGTATAAACATTCAAAGTATAAGTGGAATAAAATCTACAGCAACCCGAGATAGGTGGTTGTATTGAAAAGTCTGTAGCTAATATATTAAAAGAAAGATATAAATTGTAACGCAGTAACATAACTTACCGAGAGAGAACGCTAGGTTAAAGACTCTTGGTGACTCTATATTTTCATCAAATTAAACAGCTCACCATACCATATCTTGGGCGTACATAGATAAGCCTTAGCAGGAGTCCTTTTAGTAGTCTTGTGAACCCATTCCTTTCCAATGTTGTTTTCCTATTCATTGGATTATGAATGAAAGTTTACAAGGTTGAACATCTGCATAATTTCCATATGCACAGCAACAACATGCACGGACATATTTTTGTCATGAATGTCAAAGTTATATATTACTTCCAAGCTGACTCGTAGAGACATATTATCTAAACACACAACATTGGCGAGACTACTGAGCAACTAATGAAAGTGAAATCACTGACACTAAAAACTCTCATTAGTTTGATCCAAAACATAAGAAAATTAGATTTTAGGACCTTAAAAGAGGGTGTTTGGGAATGCTTATTAAAATGATTTTCAACCTATATCTAACGCATATTAACGGTATTGTTTGTTTGGAAGATGAATCAAGAGGACTATCTACTCGGGCACACTTTTAATAAAAATTTGTAGGTTCGTAAGGAAGAGACGATAGCCTAGAGTTTGTAGCGACAGGAACACTCTGCAATACCAGTTAATATCACACGACTATCAGAAGTATGTATGAGGACGGACTATATAAAAACATCATTTCATGTACCACAAAAAACGAAGAAAAATGAACCCAAGAAAAAAGACAAACAGATAAATAAATGGGTGAATTTTATGATGCATGAAAACCACACACGAGTCCTAATTAGACATATAGTATAGTGGCTCGGTTTTATTCAAGTAACAAATCAAATGACATTTGGTGAGTCTCTTCACATCAAAAAAGCTTTGCCTTTTTAGTCATTTCACATTAAAATTTTCTCAAAGAAAAGTGACTCCTTTTGAAATTATAATTTTCTGAGAGATATTAATGAGAACATGTCAAGGAACAGAGTTGCAACGTTGGAAAACCCAAATTTAATCATGAACAACAGCAACATAGAGAAGGATAAATAGCTATGGGGACACCAACATACCGTTTTCATGGTTTCTTAATCTTGTAATCAAAGGATAGCAAAGTTTGACATAGCTATATCATAATCTCATAGCACGAAGGCATAATCACCTAAGACTAAAATTCTGCTAAATTTGTTTAAGCTTATAAATGAGGTTATGAGCTTGTATGATATGGGCATGTGTTTTGTAAGCCTTGTTTTTCGGCTTAATTTCTAGACCACAAATACATACACAACTTGATGAATGTCATTAGTTAATGTACATATGTAAATATTAAATAATATATAATATAAAATATAAAATAAGATAACGCATATGTACAACAACTTACAGTTTTATACCATTTCCTTGCATATTAGGAGATATCATCTATGAGTTTACTTTTACACCTCGCAGTATCTTAGTATCTTGCTTTCTATCACCTAACATGAGAAAGTGCGATCTGGGTTTGGATCAAAAAAAATAATTACAAGTAAACGCTGAACAACCAAGAAACATAATGCCTGCATCTTAACACTTTTAACCTCCGCTAATAAGCTTACCCGAACCCCCATAATCTCAAATCACTAACCAGGAAAACAATAAAATTAACAATCAACAAAAAACGGCTAACCTAAGCATGTTTTACTCTCGATTTCCTTCAGTTGCTTCTGCCTATATTATCTCTAAACCATGCTTGTTGGAGTCACTCGCGAGTTACTTTTGTGTTGCTCAACAAAAATTCTATGTTTAGCCTCGTCCTCAAGCTCCATTTTTCAACGCCTGGATAAACTGCTTAAGGTGAACTTGTAGTTATTTAGCTATTATAATCGGATTTGGACAAGCTTCAGACCCAACCTTCTTATAATGGTGAATAGTTTGGTTAGGTGTCCTGATTTGCATTTACACTCAAGTTCAAAAAAAGGTAAATGGTTCGTATGTTTAGAAAAAAAAATTATAAAGTGTAATTACCTGAGATATAATGCCGCTAAACGATTATGAGCCCTTCATAAGAGGGTTATGTTGAACATCCTCAGGTGATACATAGTGAAGCTTCTTAGTCACACAAGTCAATGTCGAATGAAAGAGTGGATCATGAAGAAAGTCATAAAAATGCCATGTTCGAGCATCAACTCTTTTTGGTAGCTCCTGGGCAGCTGACTCGAGAGGTATGCATGTGTCAATAACTTGAATGTCATATTTTCATTCCATTTTGCAATCACTGTTTTTTTTATTTTGGTGGTACACCTCCATCATGTTTCTGTAATGATAAAAAAAATTATGTAAACATTCAAATACTGAGATACTTGACAAATGAATAGCGTCAAAACCAAAACCTGTGATATAGTTGTTGTATCTTCACTGTGTAACTTCTTAGGCTTATTTCTAGAATCTAGTCGTCTTTCAGCTTGGTTTGTCTGAATTTAATAATGGTGCAATTGAAACCTTCTAAAACTTCATTTACAATTGGAATAATAGTTTGCTCATAAAAATCGTTTTGCTGGGCAGTAGGGACACAAAACCTGCATTAATTCAAAAAAAGAACATTAACATTAAAACCTAAATGTGATATTGTTAATCAAATACTCTGTTTGTCAATTATTTAAAACCTAAATCAGTAAAACTTGAATCAAGAGATACACATAATAACCCTTTTTTCCTCACCTTGTCGAAAGAAAAACCCAATCGATTTGCCAACAACAGATGTGAAAATGAATGCATGAATATAGTCTCATTATCAAGACACTACATATGATGGTAAATAAATTCCATGGCAATTATTAAATAGTGAAAAAAATATGTACATTTACAACTGGAAGGAGCCATGAACCTTTTTATTTGTCACCTGACCCTACTACCTTGTTTTTAAGTTTAACAACATAAACTCATGACAAATGTTATAAAGATATTGGTAAATTTACATGGCTTTTGGATCCTCCTTTCAGGAAAAAGGTCACAATTATAGCCAAAACCTCTAGGAGGTCATCAACACGTTGTCTCAAGTTCTCTGAAAAAATAGAAAAACATCATAACTGACAGTAAATAAATATTCCATATCTACAGTAAACTTTCCAATAACATCAACTCTGCTACTTACGGTTACATAAAATGGAATGGGTCACTTGGAAAATAAGATGAATGGGTCACTTCGCAAATAAGATTAATGGGTCACTTTGTATCTGTGACACGCCAACACCTGCATTAGGAAAGGGTTAACAGATAGACAAAACAAAGATCACTGAGAGTTTGATGGACGCAAATAAGTAGTCAAATCATGGTTGTTACTATACTATTCACATTAGTGCAGACGTGCAGTTAGAATCAGAACATACCAATAAAGACTCTATTTTGGAAAGTATAGTAGTTGAGAGAATTCCTATTTTGTTTTGACCAATATGAAGCAAATGGTATTTCATTCAGTTACGCAAATTGCAAATGTTTTGATGGTCCAAGAGGGGTTGTTAATCAAAATTTAAAATGCATCTGTCTTGTGAACAGAATTTCTTATGCAAGAACAAAGTTTCCAACACTATGATCAGTGAGTCACGGTGCATCAAAGATGCACCCAACCTTTGTAAAAAATGGTTTTATCGTGCTATCCTACTTGTGCAGCCCACCCATTTGTTGTTGACCTGAACTTTTTTAAGTAATTGTTTCGTCCAAACATGTCGATAAAACAAAAGAGGCTGACCTGATAGGTAGGGTACACAAAACTTTGCCATTGGAATTCAATAGTTATCACACAAAATTATCATAAACCTTTTGGAACTTGGTATCTTCAGCCGCGATCTGTTCCTAAAATAAAAATAGAAATAAATTTCAATTAGTAACAATAGAAATTAAGTGGTGGTTTCATATTCTAAGTCGAAACCTCTTTTTTGCGTCTGTCAGATACCGTAGTTCTTCATAAAACCATAAAGCAAATACACTTATTGTGAAAGTTTGAAGTAAAAAAGTGGAAGAAGCACCATTTTAGGAATAATATATCCAGTTAGATGTACATGATCCAACAAAATAAAAAACCAATCACATTAGTATAAAATAAACAATTCTCACTCACCTCTATCGGCTACGTTGCCACTCATACCTCTCACATAGAAAACAAACACCTAACCTACCACAGCATAGCAAATGAATTAGAATATTTCATGGCAGAACTATAAAAAATGCTCTGAGGGGCAGGACCGTCGTACCTCCTCCGAAGGCGAACAGCGGGACGATAATTCTCACTTGTAAACAATTCTCGTTAACCGTTGAAGGAAACAAAAAATAATTGCAATCTGACCAATGTAACAGTAAAACAAAAACGTAATAAACTTTAAGGCAAAAAAATTACAGACCTTTCTGGGAAAATGCAACCTCCCCGAAGAAGGAATGCACGCCGGTTACACGGGCTGAACAACTAACGTCTGGGGTACGTGAATGGGCAGCACAACCACCTCTAGATGGGACGGTTCCAGACTGACCCAGCCAAGAATCATTAGGGTTAATGGGTGACACCACTTGCCTACCATCAGCAAAAACAATGGCGCGATCATAAAACCAGGCTGAATAACTGCCAAATACAGTATTCTGATTACCATTTGTGTACTACCTGTAAACAAAAAAACAATAAAGAAAGGTACCCAAAAAAAAGATAAAACTAAACGGAACAGAAAAAAGGAATAGTGAACTGAGTACCTCTGGTACTAACGCTGCCAGACTTACTGAACCAAGAATCATCAGAAGTTTTTGATAAAATCGAAGGCCCAACGTCAGTGAAAACATGTGCATCACTACCCGATGCAGACATAGGCTGATACTCCCCCGCAGTAGGAGCTGACTGAGTCGGTACTCACCTGCGGCCGTACAACTGCGTTTTAAAAATCCAGAACAACTGGACGGGCATGAGATCTGAATATAAAGTGCAGTCTAAACATTGTCTAATTGAAAAGTGGTTGGGCATTCAAGAAAGTTCAGCAGGCTCATGCTTAGCTTTCACTGCAAGCAAAAATAAAAGACATACAATTAGCCCTAAAAACCGAGTTTCACTCAGGCCAAAGTTAATGGCTAATGGAGAAAATATATAAAGAATTACAGTAGGAGAAAAGAAGTTTAAAGTTTAATTTTCAGACGCTAACTCTTCAATCAAGCTGGCCTAATTCTCATCTGCGTCAAAAGAATTTACTGCATATGCCCTAAATTGTGTCCTGAAATTTTAATAAGTTTATTTACATGTATGAAAACAAAAAACCCAAATTAAAAATCGATACAACAAATTACATATAAATATGAATTATTTGAAATCGAATAACCATACCCGTATCAAATCAGCGGCTGATAATCTGATCGTGAGTTCTTGAGACAAAAAATTCAAAATATCTATATAAAAAAAGCGTCACCAGTTATGCATTCGAATCATGGATGTGTTTTTTATGGAGTGAATTTCGCTACTTTTATGGGTGAGATTAAGTTTTTGAGGACCGGGTAATGAGACAAGAGGGTTTGGGCCAGAAATATCGAGTCCGGAAGGGTGCTGACGTGGATTTATAGAATGCTTATGTGGCATATCCCTCCTGTTATATATAATGTAAAGATATATATATATATATATATATATATATATATATATATATATATATATATATATATATATATATATATATATATATATATATATATATATATATATATATATATATATATATATATATATATATATATATATATATATATATATACTTCTGCCTATCCGCATATTACCGATTTTGAACATACAAAAAGTTTGTTATGATTAGGGGGTCTTACCCTAACCCATTTGCTTAGACACCCTTCAGGTCTATTATTTAATATATAAACCAACTACCATGCTCATTAGAGGGCTCAAGTGTACTCCTAAGTACCCCAAAAATTCAAAACATAAAATGAAAACAGGCTGATCCAAAAACTGTTTTGACACCCGACTGATGTAACCTATTTTTGACCCACTTCCCGACCTCCAATTTAATTCTAGTTTCTTGCATTTGAAATCCAACTCAATTACATTTCCAGGGGTACCAAGATCTCAATGTAAAGGTTTGTAAAACCCTAGATATGATCAAAACAATGACCCAAAAATTCTGCCTATTTTTTAAAAACGAATTTAACACAATTAACCTAATTAATTACCATCACCATATATATTTATTAACCCTAATTATTCTAATCATGTTCATATCCTTAATTTAAAGATTTCATAATTAACCTAACCTTAAATCCATCATGTATTGATTAATAATGCTTTAAAAATAATTTAATTGAAAAGAGGATTAAAGGTTATACCTTAAAATTAATGGAAGATGAAAATTATGAAGAAACCCTAAAAGACTCCATTAATGCCGACTTATTTTTTATTTCCAGGGGATTAGGAAGCGTTTTTATTAATAGAAACATTATATACTTATTCCTAACAAGTCCTAACCCCAGTACACAAGCCCACTTTCCTTTTTTTTTCTTTTTTTTTCTTTCCTTTTGTTTTAATTGTATACAACCGACCCCTAGCCCATAAATTTCGTTTCTTTTATTTAAATTATTAATAATTGTAATAATAATATTATCTTAATTTTCCTTAATTTGTTTCAGCTTCTAAAGCCACCAAAACCTCAAAACCGTAAAACTAGTCAACTTTACGCGTATACCGCAAAAGACGTAAAAATATACAGTTTTATAAAAACTCTTGAAATATGAAATAAACTAATTAACTAAGTCCTAAATGACTTAAAACCATCCCGAAAAATACTCGCGTGACTAAATACCTCTTCCGAGACCCCTAAATGCAAAACCCTAAACCGTAAAAATACGATTTTCTATAATACATATACGTATACGTAAAACCACTAAATAACACCATCTCATTTCATAGTCACTACCATGTGAGCTCATGAACATGAAAACATCATACATCGTTTCACTCACAAGGTACACCGTACCCAAAACGATATCCAAACCACAATCTATACACACCAATTAGCACATAAACACATAAAGGCATGTAATTTCACGAAATATGCACAAACATAAAACTAAGTGACGAACCTCAAAACCGCGGTTGTCACATCACTCCCTCCTAATAGAAATCTCGTCCCGAGATTTACTCCTTAGGATCAAACACACAAACCACAAATCACATGTGGATACTTGTTGTAAATGAACTCCTCTCATTTCCATGTGTACTTTAGTTCAAGTCTCAAATGACCACATATGCTAACCAACAATATTTAAATTCATTCCGAAACTCTTGACCTCACAGCCAATAAATCTCACAAATGACTCTTTGAAAAAAACAAAGACTCTTATTAACACAAATCCCGAATAAGCGAACATGCAAATATGCATTCTGAAACAACATTTATCAATCCTAATACATGAAATATAGCATGTATACCACTCAATTCCCCCAGGTAATTATATACTCATAAGCTACTGGTCCGATCTTTCCAAAGATCATAAATAGACCTACAAAACTCTACATCAACTTTTCCATTTTACCAAAACATACCACCCGTTACTATGGGTGAAACTTCCTACATAACTTTGTCACTAAACTCTAGTGGTTTCATCCTTTTCAACATAACATATCTTGTTGCTCTCATCCTTTCCCACAAATACCATTTCCACATTAGTAGTCTCTTTCACGAATTTTAGTCCACCATAAGGACAACTCACCCTATCCTTCCATATAGTGCCTCAAATGGCATTCATCTACTTCTAGTATGATAACTATCATTCTATGAAAACTCAGACATCGCTAACGAATTTCCCACATCCATCTAAATCAGTCACCCAAGCTCTCAACACGACTCCTATACTTGTATTAATTTCCCACTTCGTCCATCCTTTTCCAATTAGCTGGATATACTCATATCCAATCATGTTCATCAACTCCCTTTAGTCCATACTGCAAACTACTTAAAATTCCAATTTCCTTACACAAGTGACCTATGAAAATATTTCACACATTGATTAGTTTATCACAACGAGGCTCTTCCAATCCAAATCAACTTATGATCTACACACATCACCAAAAGGACTGTTATATCAGTTAGTCTATCAAATGCCATCCAAACCCATGCTACAACTACTTCCATAAAATTTGGATAGATCATTAGTAGCACCTATACACTTCTTTCTCGCTTTTCTCTATGAAAGATTTTTTTTTCTGATACTCAACACTTCCTTTATACCTACACGATGCCTTACCTTCAAGGTCATAGTGCTCCTCATCTTGTCTCAGTTAGACCAAGCCCTTCGTCTCTCGTGACACATCACATCTATAACTCCTCCACCATTCGATTATCGATACTAAGCCTTCCAATCAAACAGTATAGGTCAGTACCATTTCCTTTCCACACTACAACAATATTAGCATGCTTAGTTCCTTATTCCACCCATTAGGCTATACCAAAGTTTTACCTTCGGTTCCTATCTTGACCTATTTCATCCATGATTCGCATCTATCCACACTTCCTTCTTCTTTCTCAGCTCATGGCATACATCACGATGTTATGCTTCCCGTCTTTCAAGTCATCTATACCTCAAAATTTTCCATGTAGGTTCACTTGTTTTCCTCACTACCAGTTCTCCTACTCCATCCTAATAGGGACAGACTAGAGTTTCCTGTGATTACATGTTAATCACACTATCATATTATTTCCCATATGTCTAAACTAAGCCATATTCTAAATTATTACTCAAGTGTCATACTTCTGTTATGACTTTGCACCTAACATGAGGTACTTTCAATCATCATCTTCTAGGAATACTTGGTTCTCTCCTTCCATGGTTCTCCCTAATTCCTTCACTATCATGTCCAACCAAAATTTCTCACTCAATTCATCGACTCTATGGAAATCGTTATTGCATTGGATAATGCATAAATGTCTCTTCCAAAGATCTTTCATAATACCTTCACAAAACCGACTCTCTCTAATCACTTGTCCACGAATTTATTCAGCTCCAGCTTCACTACTCATCCCTCGATATCGACTACCCAGAGATTCAATCTTCGTGTAGCACGCGAATCCCTCTAGTTACTTCCACAAGTCCTTTAACTCATATGTTGTGTAGTCACTCCATCGCGATCTATTGGCCCAACTCTTCGTAGCTCCACTCTGCTACCCGATTTTTTTTCCTTCTTCATCTCTAATTGTAAGGAAATTTTTCCATACTTGTACTTGTCACTAATCCAGTACTAGCAACTTCTGCGGCTCCTCCGAGATCTCTTGCATTCTTCTTGCAGCCGGCACGTAGTCCTTGCAGCTTCTTGCTTCACGATCTAGCTCTTCACGCACTCCTTCTCATCTCCATGATGTTACCTAGGAACTTCACACTAGGCAGTAGCTTCTAACTTCAACTACTTTATCACAATATTTCTAAAGGTACTTCAACCCCTCAATGGCTCACTCTTCTTTACTTGTTTTACTTCACCATTAATCAGCTTCCTACCAATCATTCTTTCACATCCATGTTTTCCTTCACGTGTCTACTACTACCTTGCCTCCAAAACTATACCAATTCCCTTGCGTGTTATTTTCCCAATCTTACCATTAGTATAAACTTTCTACTCTACCGTCACATCCTCTAGTACTTTCATCAATATCCTAATGGTACTTCAACCAACTTCTCATAGCATGACATCTCGTTCCCATGACCACTCAACTAACTTTACTTACTCCCTTATTCCCGTAACTAATCTAAGTTTCAAAACTCCACAAATCTTAATCATTCCTTCAACACAACCTTTAAACCAAAACACATCTCTCCATTATAGTATCTAACCATAAGTAATACTACCCAACTCTATCCTCTCATCCTAATGTTCCCACAACCGTACAAATAAATCAACCATGACGTGTAACAAAAGAATTCCAAACAATCGTGTCCCAAAATAAAATATAGGGTATAACGAACCCTAGCCAAAACAACTGAAAACAAAACAATGTAATATGAAAGATCAATGGAGTGTTCCAACAACGAAAAATTAGACTCGTCACGATTAGTATTACCAAATTTCGATACGTTAGAAAATTTAAAACTTTCATCCCAATTAGTTACTTCTCATAAGAACCAAACTCCCATACTACTAAAACCAATCATACTCATTATTAACCATAAACTCATCCTTTATCTTCATCATTTTATCAAGATATTAACGAATTAGTATACTACAATCTTAACCATTATCTTGTTTACCCATATTAAACTTATTTCACTTGTTATTATGAAAGCAATACATGTTTATAAAATAAAGTGTTTTTTTATTTTATTCTATATTATTATTATTATTTTATAAAATCCATTTAGGCTGGTTATAACTAAACTACTACACGTTTACAAGGTGTGGTGTTATTATTATCATTACTATAATAAAATCTCCCTTTTTACTCTTGCCGTCTAGTTAAATACTTCTAAAATTTTAACTACACTTAAGAAAATTTTTGTAAAATTTCTTTACCCCTTTAAAATGTATTATCACATGTTACATAGAAAACTAATCCAATTATTTTCAAGACAAATTTTTTTATAGCTTACTACCACAAACTTAAAAAAATATGTAAGTCACGATATCATACCATACACTTACAAATTATTTTCAAAACCGTTTTCCTATAATCAGCCACACTTATTTGTAAGAAAATTTAGTAGTTCTCATTAATTAAATACATACCCTAATGTAGACACACATCAAAAGACTCAAAACGTCGTTGGAACTCCATTAAACTCCAGCACCATAAAACACGAGCAAACACAAGGTACGTTCAAGTTATAATAAGTTAATAACTACTGAACGACCATATATCATAACTTAACACACACTAGTATATATACATCCGCATATATATACATATTAAATCACCCAAAACATACTTGTTACCATACATGTCAGATCAATCGCGTCATACACTCGTTTTTCCATACGAGAAATCACCATCTTACCACAAGGCATAAAACCCATCACTGAAAACGAGTCCATATCGTGTGACCCCATAATCACACAACATGAGTATAACCCAAAACATATAACACACTAAAAAATAGCCATATCGTAGGCAGCTGTCACATAAACCCATATATTATAAATATACCGAAAATCCACATCTCATCATATACAAGCATGTACTAACCCTCTTTCACGCAATCATACTTGAGAACCCGTTGAAGTTGTGGTACTTGTATAACTATGTTGGCCACCATACTTATATAATTACCATTTCCCCAATGCACTCCCTCCTATGATGACACTTATAAGAATCAATACAACATATAACACATAAATCCATCTACTCACATAAACTCATAACCACCTAACCAATAAGGTCCAAAACTCCATCTATTAAAATAACATAGTAAAACTCTTGGGTTACATAAATCCATAGTATATCTAAAACATCATAAACAAAAACCAAAACGAGAACATAATCAGTTATAAGTCATGTCGCCCATAAGAGTGGAAACAACTTAAAATCCTTCCTATCCACCTACTCCTACATGATTCTTAGGGAACATGACTTAAACATCAAAAGAAAAATAGTATACATTAGGTACACCAAATAACTTACTATGGTGAAAGAAATTTATATACCAAAAGCAAAACAGAAATTAACATGTGACTAAGTATGGACGACTATAGATCAATCCATACTAGTCAAAACTCACAGAAAACGAATCAACAATACTCAAAAAATACAATCAAAACCATACACACATATTCCTATGACGCCTATATGCAGGGATCCTTAAGCTATAGACTAGGCTACTAGACTAGGAAACCTAATTCTCTATAACCATTGGCTCTGATACCATTCTGTCACACCCCACCATGGCGGAATATGGGACGCGACGCATGGATATCATCACAACAATAGCGTGTCCATAGAGAGAACTATATGAATTAGAAATGTCATAAAAGGGGACACAAATTTCATGACAATATCTCATCAATGAAGGAGTCTAGGTAAGTAGGTAACAGTCCTACCTCTTACCCAAGACAAACAAATAACACAAACAAATCAACATATAGGTTCATAGTATCACTTATTGAAACAAACAGAAAAATAAACTAAGAAGGAACAGGGATCTCCTTCTAAATGCATTCCTACGCGACTCCAATCCTAGCCACATATGTTCTCACACTTAACCACTTTATCACCTAAAAGAGACACTAAAACACGTCAACATAATGTTGGTGAGAGTCATAGGTTTAGACTCCAACCGAAAATAGATTATAATAAGCTGTGAACAACCATAAATCACTAAACATATGGACAATGTGCTACAAGTATGCACTAACAACTAACATTCAAGATCAATCATTCCAAACCAAATCCAAGGCACCTAGCCTTACCAAACACCATGGTACCATAGGCGCCCATACACCTATGTACCAATCCCAAGGCCCCGCCTTGTCATTATCCATTGATCCCATAGATGCTCACACATCTATGTACCTCCCCAAGGCCCCGCCTTGTCAACATTCCCTTGGTACCAAGTTAAACCACAATAACTGGGACGGTACATGTCCCCCGATCTAAATCATAAACACAATCAAGAATCACATAGCAGTTAATTACATAAGTGTACACACAAGTCCATCACAAACCATAAAAACATTCACAACATTAGTTACAAAACCATACAGTGTCTCTTCCATCCCATCTGAAAGTGAAAATCATTAAAAGATATGGGACTATGAAACTCACCTGATTGAGCTTATCCAAAAATCCGCGCACAAGCAAAAAGCTAACAAACAAAAGAACACAATCAAAACATGAACCAAACACTAAGATGGCTCATCAACCCGTGATGGACATCTAACCTTCTCCCATATATATACCTCATTTATATGCTCTAAGCATCTCATTACACCCCTCTATAAATCTCTTAACTTAGTTTACTTCATAACCCGTCTCGTTAACATTTTACCCAAAACAGTCCCGGTTTTTAGGTCTCCAAACTATAAGCCAAACGCCAACCTAACCATACCCATGATCTCTGTAAAGCAAACCCTATGCCCTTACATATGTCAGCTAACTTCTCCCTTTTGCCCCAACCTTAAAGCTACTGTTAAGGCCCCGATATATATATATATATATATATATATATATATACTTCTGCCTATCCGCATATTACCGATTTTGAACATACAAAAAGTTTGTTATGATTAGGGGGTCTTACCCTAACCCATTTTCTTAGCCACCCTTCAGGTCTCTTATTTAATATATAAACCAACTACCATGCTCATTAGAGGACTCAAGTGTACTCCTAAGTACCCCAAACAATTCAAAACATAAAATGAAAACAGGCTGATCCAAAAACTGTTTTGACACCCCACTGATGTAACCTATTTTTGACCCACTTCCCTACCTTCAATTTAATTCTCGTTTCTTGCATTTGAAAGCCAACTCAATTACCTTTCCAGGAGTACCAAATTCTCAATTTAAAAGTTTGTAAAATTCTAGATATGATCAAAATAATGACCCAAAAATTCTGCCCAGTTTTTAAAAACGAATTTAACACAATTAACCTAATTAATTACCATCACCATATATATTTATTAACCCTAATTATTCTAATCATGTTCATATCCTTAATTTAAAGATTTCATAATTAACCTAACCCTAAATCCATCATGTATTGATTAATAATGCTTTAAAAATAATTTAATTGAAAAGAGGATTAAAGGTTATACCTTAAAATTAATGGAAGATGAAAATTATGAAGAAACCCTAAAAGACTCCATTGATGCCGACTTATTTTTGATTTCCAGGGGATTATGAAGTGTTTTTATTAATAAAAACATTATATACTTATTCCTAAAAAGTCCTAACCCAAGTACACAAGCCCACTTTCCTTTTTTTTCTTTTTTTTCTTTCCTTTTGTTTTAATTGTATACAACCGACCCCTAGCCCATAAATTTTGTTTTTTTATTTAAATTATTAATAATTGTAATAATAATATTACCTTAGTTTTACTTAATTTATTTCAGCTTTTAAAGCCACCAAAACCTCAAAACCGTAAAATTAGTCAACTTTACGCGTATACCGTAAAAGACGTAAAAATATACATTTTTATAAAAACTCTTGAAATATGAAATAAACTAATTAACTAATTCCTAAATGACTTAAAACCATCCCAAAAAATACTCCCGTGACTAAATATCTCTTCCGAGACCCCTAAATGCAAAACCCTAATCCGTAAAAATACGATTTTCTATAATACATATACGTATACGTAAAACCACTAAATAACATCATCTCATTTCATAGTCACTACCATGTGAGCTCATGAACATGAAAACATCATACATCGTTTCACTCACAAGGTACACCGTACCCGAAACGATATCCAAACCACAATCTATACACACCAATTAGTACATAAACACATAAAGACACGTATTTTCACAAAATATGCACAAACATAAAACTAAGTGACGAACCTCAAAACCGCGGTTGTCACATGAGCCATGAGAAATTTCTCATCTTTGGGGTTGTCATCAACATCTTCATCGCTATCGCTCCATAAACCTCCAACGAATGCCGTGTAGTTCTTGTCGCGTGAAGGCTTAGGACAATCACCGATGAAATGATTCGGATCACCACATCTAAAACATTTCCTATCACCTTTATCATCTTTGGCAAACCGGTTTTTGGAGAAGGGTTTCTTGTCGTTGGTTGGTTGCCTCACGTATTGACCTCGTCTTTTGAAGAACTTCTTAAAATCTCTAACGCCATGGCATATTCCTCATCATCACTATCCGAGGAGCTTTCATGGTCACTTTGCGCCTTTTTGGCCTTGAGTGCAAGAGACTTTCTTTCACTCTTGGTTTTCACCATTTCTGAGTCCTTCAAAATTATTATCTCATGAACCTTCAAGTTACCAATCAGTTCATCGAGTGATAATTTGGCGAGATCCTTTGATTCTTCAATCGCCGTGACTTTAGCTCTCCATTTTGGATGCAACGCCCTAAGAAACTTCCTAACATTGTTCTTGCTAGAAAAACCTTCATCAAGTGCTTTTAGACTAGTAATAATAGTGTTAAATTTAGCAAATGCACTATCAATAGTTTCATCTTCTAAGATGACAAATTGTTCATATTGTTGAACAAGAAGATCAATTTTACTTTCTTTGACCTGGCTATTACCCTGGTGGGTTACTTAAAGAGTGTTACAAATATCTTTAGCGGTTTCACACATAAAAATCCTTTCGTACTCTTTCTTTGGTAAAGCATTATAAATCACCATTTTAGCCTCATTAATTTTTAGCAAGTTTCCTTTTAGTATCATCATTAGCTTTGTCAAAAGTGACTATCTCTTTGCTTTTAGAAACTTCATTATATTGATAAGGCAAAAGATCAGCATTTGTAATAACATGCCAAAGATCTAAATCTTTTGATTTCACATAAGTCTCAAATCTATTTTCCAATAAATAAAACTATCAGTTTCAAAAAGAGGTGGTCTTTGCATGGATTGCCCTTCTAGATACTTGTTGGAATCCATAGATCGATTCAAGTTTTAAAATACAATATATTTTAAAAAGACTTGAGCAACCACGCTCTGATACCAATTGTAGAAACTAGAAGAGGGGGTTGAATAGTTTCTTAAATTTACTTGTTAAAGGTTGGTTTTTAAAAATCCTTTTCAAAAACTTGGGCTTGAGTATTTATGTGAAACCTTCTTATACACAATATGAACAAGGTATAGTGCAACTAAACTAATCATCACAAGTATAAATAATAATGAATGTAAAGAGATAAGGGAGGGAAAAATCAAACCAAACACCAAGGATTTATAGTGGTTCGGCAACGAAGCTCACTCCTCGTTCCTACTCCACTCCTCGAGTACTCTATACTCGATAGTTCACTAATAAACAATCTCCTTAAGGTGGAGAAACCGTACACAACGTCGCTTAACCAATTTCCGACTCTAAGCTAAAAGTCGAGCCCTAATCTTAGCTAGGACCAATCTACACCAATATACTTTAAGGACCAAGTATTAACCTTAATACATACACAACTTCAAAAAAGACACAACTACTTAGATTGTCACAACAATGAATAAATAAGTTTGGTCTTCAATGGATCTTTAAGGTAGACACAACACTTCAAGGTGATAGTGTTCTTCTCTTTGCACTTTGAGAGGGAAAGATGAGAGGAGAAAGATTCACTTCTAAACAAGTAGTAATCAAACAAATAATCAAGGATTTGAGCGATTTAAGAAGTATGAAAGAATCTGGAAATGTATGTGCAAAAGAGGTGAGTTGAAAATCTGAGAATGGTCCACTATTTATAAGAACAACATCCAACGACTATATCTGCCCGCGGTTCCTTATTGGAGCCCGCGGTTCCTTATCGATAAGGAACCGCTATAACTACTAAAGAACCGCCTGCGTAGACTCTGCTCCCTTTTGTCTCTAGGTGTATTGGTTCGAATCTGGGGATTAAAATATCCTGAAAGGATATTCCAAACCAAGATAGAATATGTCATTTTCAAATTTCAAATTTTCAAATAATTAATTTAATAAAACATTTTCTAAAAAAGAAAGTTTAATAAAAACTTGTCACACTTAATAAAAAGAGAGTTTTAAGAAAAGATTAAATCATTGATCACTTAATTAGGATGAGTACTTGTTTGTTCATACCTTAAATGATAATGGTAGAAATGAAAAATACTTGAACTCAAGAATTCGTTTTTCGTTGTTTTCGTTAATGCTTGTTTTTACATATTGTCGTAATCAAAACAAAGCGAGACCAAAAAATGCAAGTAACGTTTTTAGGAATCATTGCATTAACACACGCCATAATTATCATGTAACGGTCCAGTTGTCAAAGTGAGGTGTTACAATTATGGTATCAGAGCCTAAGGTTTCGACCTGTAGGCTCTAAAAATTGACATGTGACTAGTGGCTAGTCACCAGGATCTTCCTAAACTGACAGTTAATTTTATTCATGTATCATTGATTTTCTTTTAAGTATTGACTAGTATGAATTGAACCATAGTCGTTCATACGTAGTCACATGTTTTTGTTAAAATCTTGACTAGTGTGGATTGAACCATAGTCGTTCACACTTAGTCACATGTATTCTTTCGAAATTAAACTGGTATGGGTTGATCCATAGTCGTCCATACTCAGTCACACGTCGTTCTTTTGAATTTGTGGGCTGAACCATAGTCGTCAACACCAGCAAATTTCATATTATATTTCAATACAATCATACTTCTTTCATGTTCTCTCATTAATATCTTATGCTTTTAATAGATTAATCATTTATTTTCCTTTGAAACTGTTAGATGGTTAGCACACGCACATACGCGGAACTCGTTGCAGCTGCAGCTTTGTAGGCTATACTCCTCCAAATCCGTAATCAGATTCAAGCTGAATTTCAGGCTATACCAAATCATGCGAATCCACCTCCTCCTCCACCAGCCACACTTCACACGTGGCTGGAACGTTTCAACAAACAGAATCCTCGATCGTTCGAGAAGGCAGTTGTTCCATCAAATGATGAGAACTAGATCTCGCATATGAAGAAGATATTTGACCCCATGGGTTACGATGCGGTGTACAAGGCGAGGTTGGCATGCTACAAGTTCGAGGGAGATGCCCTAGCATGGTGGAAGGCTTATAGGTAGTCGAATGGAGGAGAACCATGGCTTGCCACATTGACATGGACGCAGTTTAAGGAGTTGTTCTGCAATCCGTTCTTCCCTAGAGCTGAACAAGAACGAGTGAAGAGGGATTATCATGCAATCCGACAGAAGGTAGGTGAGACTAACACAGAATTCATGCAGCATTTCCTCAGACTAGCTTGTTTTCTAGGTGAAGTTGCTGGCACGGCGGAAGAAAAAGCGAAGCATTTCCGTTTGGCTCTTCACACTTCGATTACTGATCGTCTGCTATGTGCTACATTCACCAATGTGGCACAAGATGATGACGCAACACGCAGTTTGGAGATTCTCCAGGAGAGGGATGAGTATGAGGGTTTGGATCGACCATAGAAGAGGTATATTTCATTCATCAAGCGTTACCATCTCATTCATATCAGTATTTTCAATTATATATCATGCTCTATTCCATTGTATCTTTCAGACGAAAGGGTGGAGACCAGTCCCAACCGGCCACTCAGCAGAACAACTACAAGGGGCACGATCAGACTAACGACCGTTATGGATCAGACAGGCGTGACGGTAGTGATAACTACCGTAACAATGCCAGCCACTCCAACATCAATAGGTTCCTAAAATTTAAACTCTTCAAAGCTAAGCTGTGACAAATTCTAATATTTCAGTATTTTAAACAGGAACTCTGGTAACGGGCATGACTAGGACCACAAGGGTCAGCAGCCCAACCGTTCAACTTCATCTAGTATTATAACCTAAACTTTCAATGTAGTCATGTTTATGTCTCAGTAATCATGTCTCACACATATCTTCTGAATCAGGCTCTCAGCTAGCGAGGGTACCCACCGGAGGGTATACCCATCCCATCTGCACCACCTGTAGACGAAGGCATCCTGGAACATGCAGTCGTGCTACCGGTGTCTGCTTTAAGTGTGGGAAAGTAGGTCATGTCATGAAAGGATACAAGAAAGGAGAAACCATTGGTACATCAGGACATGCCCCTTAGAAACCAACAACATTCGGCCGAGTGTTCACTACTACTAGGGACCTATCACAACAAGTCTTCAGGTACCATTACTGGCATCTTATTTATGTATGGGCATGCTGCATGCATTCTATTTGATACGGGTGTGACCCATTTAGTTATATCCACTACTTATGCTGCTCGTATTAATAAGTCACCTACACCACTTGATAACGTGTTAAATATATCTAGCCTATGAGAGACTCTGTTCGCATTACCCATGTGTACAGAGATCTTCCCTTAGAATTGGATGACAAGATTCGTCCTGTCGATGCACTTCCTTTGGACATGTGCGAATTTGATATGATTTTAGGCATGGACTGGTTAGCAAAACACCACGTCACGATTGATTATCATACATATCGAGTCATATTCAGCGATGTTCAAGCTCCAAGATACATTCATAATGGTTTTATACCAGGAAATTCTGTATAAATAATTTTTACCTTACAAGCACGTGCCTTACTAGCTCATGGTTGCGAAGGTTTCTTGGCTACTATTCATGACACTACTGCTTAAGCTCCATTTATTCATGATCAGCCGATTGTTTCATAATTCCCAGATGTGTTTCCAGAAGAACTTCCGGGTATACCACCTATCCGTGAAATGGAGTTTGGCATTGAGCTCGTTCCAGGAGCTGAACCTATCTCCATGGCTCCTTATCGCATGGCTCCCATTGAGCTCAAGGAGTTGAAAGACCAGCTACAGGAGTTACTGTAGCGAGGTTTCATTCGCCCGAGTGTATCACCATGGGGTACACCGGTGCCATTCGTGAAGAAGAAGGACGGCAGCATGTGACTATGCATTGACTACCGTGAGCTGAACAAGATCACGATCCAGAACCGTTATCCATTACCACGTATCGATGATTTATTTGACCAACTGCAAGGTGCCAAGCACTTTTCTAAGATTGATCTACGATCAGGCTACCATTAGCTGCGAGTGAAGGATCATGATATTTCTAAGACTGCTTTTCGCACACGTTATGGTCACTACAAGTTCGTAGTCATGCCTTTCGGACTCACAAACACTCTAGTGATATTCATGGATTTGATGAACCGCGTTTTTTCATGAGTTTCTGGACAAATTATTTATTGTAATTATCGATGACATTCTGATCTTCTCGAAATCCAAGGAAGAACACGAGGAGCATCTTCGCACGGTACTGCAGATTCTTCACCAGAAGCAACTATATGTAAAATTTTCCAAGTGCGAATTCTTGGTAAGTAAGGTGGCATTTATGGGCCACGTTGTTTCAGCAGAAGGGATCACCATGGATCCTACGAAGGTTGAAGCTATCACAAAATGGCCGAGACTGACATCTGCAACTGAAGTTCGTAGTTTTCTGGGATTAGCTGGATATTATCGCAGGTTTGTGGAGAACTTTTCACGGTTAGCCTTGCCTTTGACTAAGCTGATGCGTATGGGAGAGAAATTCGTCTGGAATGATGAGCGGGAGAAGAGCTTTGAAGAACTTATGCAGCGATTGGTTTCTGCACCTATTCTTACTCTCCCATCTGGCACAGGTGGATTTCATATTTATAGCGATGTTTCAGGAGAAGGGCTTGGTTGTGTACTCATGCAAAATAGGAAGGTGATTTCCTATGCATCACGACAACTTGAGCCATACGAGGAAAATTATCCTACTCATGATCTGGAATTAGCAGCAGTTGTTTTTGCACTCAAAATCTGGAGGCATTATCTTTATGGTGAGTCATGTGACATCTTCACTGATCACAAGAGCCTCAAATACATATTCACTCAGCGAGAACTAAACATGAGACAAAGACGATGGTTAGAGCTACTAAAGGATTATGACACCAACATTCAGTGTCATCCTGGTAAAGCTAATATGGTGGTTGATGCTTTAAGTAGGAAATCAGGCATGATTGTTGGCATCAAGGTTGAAGAGGAAATTATTCGTGATCTAGAACGTTTAGACATCGAGCTTTTTGTACGTGGACATCATGGTTACTGGGCTAATTTGAGAGTTGAGCCAGACTTAATCTCTCGAATCAAAGCAGTTCAGAAGGACGACGGTGAGATATGGGCGATTATTCAGAATATCGATCAACAGAAAGAATTGCGTATAGATGATGATGGCATTGTATGGCAGGGTACCAAGTTATGTGTTTCAGAAGATTCTGCACTCAGAGAATCCTTATTGACTGAGGCTCACAGCTCTCCATTCTCTATTCATCCAGGTTCTACCAAAATGTATCATGACCTCAAGCAGCATTTTTGGTGGAGTGGCATGAAGCAAGATGCTGCTACCTTTGTTTCAAAATGTCTGACCTACGAGCAGGTTAAGATAGAACATCAGCGAGCTAGTTGTTTACTACAACCATTAGAAATTCTTGAATGGAAGTGGGATAAGATCTCCATGGATTTTGTTACCGGACTATCGCAGACTCAGAAGAAGCATGATGTTGTTTGGGTCGTTGTCGATCGTTTAACCATGTATGCTCATTTCCTTCCAATCCGCAAGGATTACCCAGTCAGCAGATTGGCAGAAATATTAGCAGGAGATCATGCGTCTACACGGTACTCCATCAGATATCATATCAGAAAGAGATCCATGATTTACATCTTGTTCTAGAGAGGTTTGCAGAAAGCTTGGGGCACCAGACTCAAGCTTAGCACAACTTTCCATCCTCAGACCGATGGTCAGTCAGAGCGTACTATTCAGACTTTAGAAGACATGTTGCATGCTTGTGTGTTAGAGTGGACAGAAAATTGGGATGACTACATCTGTTTGGTTGAGTTTGCTTACAACCACAGTTGGCACGCAAGTATCAAATGTGCACCTTTCGAGATGCTATATGATAGAAAGTGTCGTGCTCCAATCTGCTAGGATCAGGTTGGGTAACGAATCATTGAGGTTCCAGAGATGATTGAGGTGACCAATGAGAAGGTCGCCATTGCCAAGGTGAAGCTTCAGGAAGCTCGTGCTTGTCAAAAGAGCTACGCAGACCAACATCGCAGATCATTAGAATTTCCGCCTGGTGATCATGTTTTCTTCAAAGTATCACCAACACGTGGAGTCAAGCGTTTTGGTATTAAGGTCAAGCTCAGTCCTCGTTTCATTGGATCGTTCGAGATCCTCTAACGTGTCGGTGAGGTATCATATCGTTTGGCGTTACCTCCTCAGCTATCTCATGTCCACAATGTGTTCCACGTGTCCTTACTCAGAGGCTACAATTATCATCATCTGCACATTGTCACGTATCCACTCGGTCAGATTCGTGAGGATCTATCCTATGTTGAGGAACTTGAGGCAGTTCTCGATCGTTAGGATCGGGTCATGAGGAGAAAGACTATTCCATTTATCAAGATCCTTTGGAGGGACATTCCCGAGCGGGAAGCCACTTGGGAAACGGAGGAGTCTATCCGGACTTCTTACCCTCATTTTCGTCTATGATTCGGGTATGTCCTTTTCAGCTTATCGTTTCTCTAATTTAAGGACGAATTATTCTTTTTAGAGGGGAAGAGTTGTAAAACCCGCATAAAATACATGAAGCATTAATTAAGAGAAAACACGGATTAATTGAAACTTTATAATTAATTAATATACGACAAGTATCATGAACATTAAATGAACAAATACAAGTATTACGTATATTATTATTTATTTATGACAAGTATTTACGTATAATAAATAATGCACGACAAGAATTAACACAAGTTAAAAACACGAACACACGTCACGAATAATAATACACGAGAATTAATTAAAACATGAAAAAAACGAAATATATAAAATGAAGGGGTGTTTGGCCGGCCATAAAAAGAAAAGGAACAAGAATGGGCCAAGCCCGGCCTGTTATGCTTTAACTAGTAACAAAACGCTTCCCAGGAAACTCATTTTCACAAGCTTAATAAAAAAATAAGAAACCAAAAGGTTTCTTGTTGTTGTCGCTGGCGAAAGATCAAGAAAAGGATAAAAGCAAGCTTTCGGTTTTAATTCGGGTTTAGATCAAGTGTGTTCATCATTCATTAAATCATATTCAATATCCCTAAACCTTAATCTTTTCTTTTAATTATTTTCTTTGATTACAAATTAATACAATTAAGTTTTGAACACATTAATTGAAAGATTAAAAACATGAATTTAAATAAGTGGTTCGGGTTTTGGTGTGATGGACGCGGAAACCGAGAGCCCAAGGCTCTCAGTGGGTTTAACAGTCGGCCAACCTAGCCCCATAAAGGGTCGGTGGTTGTTTTCTTCGGGCGGCCGTAACACCAAACAACCCACAGTGGGGCGTTTGGTACAACAGTGGCAACCGAGAGCTCACAACTCTCGGTGGGTCTAGGCTGCGCATAGTGGAAACCGGCTGAGACTGGTGGTAAACCACTCGGCCGGTGGCTAGTCTCGGTAGGCAGCGGCCAAGCCACAACCACAGTGGCTGTGGTGATGTTTGTTGTTCGCGCAAGCCGAGACCATGGGGGTCTCGGTGTGAGCATGGTTTCGGGGCTCGGGTACACGAAACACACCAAGGGTGTGTTTGGTTATAAACTTTGTTTATTAAATTTTGGCTAATTAATAATAATTTAATTATCTATATTAAAATAAATCATGTTATAATTAATTAAATTAATCATGGGCTTATTATAATTATGTCATATAACTAATCATGAAATTAAACATGGTACATGAAATAAATTAATATTAGACTTATAATAATTATTTATATAATTATACATGATATAAAACATGACACATTTAATTAATTTAATTAAGGACTTAGCTTAATTATTTAATTACATTTTAATCATGGTTTGATTAAATTATTTACTCACTTTAATTCAATTATACAAATATCGAGTTATGATTAAGTTTTATTAATATAAAATCATGTTATGTTACTAATTAATAATCACTTATAAATCATGCATTATATTATAAATTAATAATTATTATGTTTAGTCTAAAGTATTTATTTATTAAAAAACTTTACTATTATGACATTTAAATAATCACGACTTATAAATATATTCATTAAGCTTTAACTTATATCATATGCTTATTAAACAAGCTTATTACTATTTATGAAAATATACTATTTAAGGAAACATACTATTTATGAAAACTTTCTATTTTTGGAAACTTACTAATTTTAGAAACTTTATATTTTTGGAAACTTACTATTTATGGAAGCTTACTATTTTTGAAAAGTTGCTATATATGGAAACCTGCTATTTTTTGAAAGTTACTATATAGAAACCTGCTATTTTTAGAAAGTTACTCATTATCAAACGTCAAGTATAATAACACATGAAACATGTAATACGTTAATCAAGAACACATGAAACACTAAGAAATGCATGATAAATATGAAACAGTAAAACAAGTCAAGAACATGTAAAACACGTCAAGAACAAGTAAAACAAGTTAAGAACTAGTAAAGTAAACTATTAATCAGTAAGTTATAAATGAACATACAACTCATTCACGTGCTTTATTATGTATCACTCGTGAAGTCAGAGTAGTTACTTTTCGCTTTCATCTTCATTCGTTACTGGACATATGGTACGAATATTCCGTCCTTCAGTAAGGACATTCTCTCTATGCATGATTAGGATTCCCCGTTTGCTGCCATATTTTTTCCCCAGTAGTTTACATGTCATAAAACTTTTCAGTAATTACCATGTTATCATTTTAAACTCCCTGAGCTATATACATGCATGACCATGTCCACCTAGTTATAGAGGTACCATAACCATAACACTTGAGGCACCGGTGTTATGACTCTTCCGCAACGAGAGTGATTTCCCGCGGAGTCCCTTAGTTACTGTGATGTGTGCTCTACATCCGCCACATTGGAGCTGATCCCTCCACCCAGACTAATATAATTAGATGTCACCCCTCTAATTGCATGACGAGGTCACCCTCTATGTATTCATTTATGTTGATACCTTCATGACCTATATGAGCTCTTTGGCCTATAAATTACATTTCAGAAATAAACATAAGACTTTTTAGATATAAATCAGTTTCTAAAACATGCTCCAGGTTGTCCAGGACTTACACATATTACGCTGTATTTCATACTTTACATTTGTTTCAGTTGTTCTTATCATGTCATATATCCGTTCACTGAGCGTATTGCTCAGCCATATTTTCTTTCCATGTTCCATACGACATGTACTAAAGGACAGACTTAGGCATTAACGAGTACGTGCATAGGATGGAGGCTCCCTTTGACTTCATTCCCTTTTTGCATTTATTTACTTATGCTTGGTTAGACAATGTTAAGTCCTTTTTCTACATTCTTTACTTTATGCATATGTGAGCTTATGTTTAGGGGCCAATGTTTGATTCCGACTTTCCTTTATGGTCATTTATGTATTTAAGACATTTACATGGCATGCTTTGATGACACGCCATAATTATCATGTAACGGTCCACTTGTCAAAGTGGGGTGTTACAGAGGGAGTTAACAGCTAAACGTTAGGAAAGGTAAAAAAAGACGACTCGGGGGCATATTTGCAGGGGAAATGCAAGTTTAGAGGCAAGAACGCTTGTAGTTCTCACTGAAGGGCATATTTGCATTTTCTGAAAAGTGCAGGGACGTTTTTGCGGTTAACCCTATTATTAATATAGTCATTCAAAGTTTCAGATTTGTGTACATATAGGTAATATGACCCGTGGTTACCGGTTAAAACTAAAAGAATGACCTACACGTCATTTTCTTTTTCTTTTTTTGCTTAGTTGGATATACCTTTTCACTTTGTATATTACCCACCAGTGATATATTACAGTGATATATTACACAGCACTATATATAAACATGTATCCAAAACATCTAATGAACATCATCTTCTTCATCTTATCTTCTCCGACAACACCTTCCGGCGAAATAGCAACAATCCATATTACTCATTTACCATATACCATGGTTTAATCACTGATTTTAATATCTGTTAGTTCATATATTACAAACCGACTAATATCCAATAATTTTTTACCTTGATCCTGTCGTGGAATCTTCCTAATCCAATTTTTATGTCAAATTTGTTATTATGCAGTAATTAATAAAAAATACATATATCTGGTTGTTAAATGTAAACTATGTACCTTGTTTCTAATTTGTATTGAGGATAATCTTAAGGTTACTTTTGTAGAGGTTTCGACATACAATGAGAGGAATTCAAGGTGCACTTATGATGTCTTCGGTTCTTCCTATTTTACTCGGATTCCTTGGCATCTCGAGAATAGGTGTATGGTGAATGAGTAATATGGGTTATTGCTATTTCATTGGAATTTGTTAGTGTTGTCGTCGAAGAAGATAATGGTATATCCAACTAAGAAAAAAAGAAAAGGAAAATAACGTGTAAGTCATTTTATTTGTTTTAACCGATAACGACCGGTCATATTACCTATATGTATACAAATCTGAAACTTTGAATGACTATATTAGTAATATCTGCAGTTTGTTACCTAGATGTGTAAATGGCTGAAAGTACGTTACTAATATATGGAATTAACCCTAATAATAATAATAATAATAATAATAATATAATGAAGTGATGTTTACAATAAAATAATATAATAAAATAATTCTATTTTTCTAATAAAATAATAATAATAATTATTATAAAATAATAATATTATTTCTTGTAAATCTTATTTTTCTAATAAATAATAATAAAATAATAATAATAATAAAGTTGATTATTAATAATTAAGTAATAATAATGATTTAAAATATAAAATTATGATTTACGACGTAATTCAAAACATTCCATCCAACTTTCTATATAATCTGAGTTACATCATTTTATGTAATTGTAATGTCTTAATTACAATTACGACGCACCAAACACGTTATGTAATGTAAAGTGATTACGATTCCTTTCATTATGTGAACCAAACGGGATATGTAATGTAATTGAATTACAATTACGTCCAATTATGGCGAATTACAACGAACCAAACGGGGCCTTAGGGTATGCTTGTTTCATTCTAGGTAATGGAAATAGCAATGATATAGAAAAGTTTAATAGGGAATGCAATTTTAAAAAAAAAGTACAAAAAAAATTATTTTAGCACTTCATTTTAAAAACAATTTAATGGATGATAATACACATTTTACGAATCACTTCCACCTCTCATTTCTTATCAAAAATCATCTCTCCTAAAAAATACACACATATATCACTAACAATACAACCACCCGCCGGAAAACAAAAAAACCACCGTCCTTGTCGATCCACTATAGATCCTTGCAATCTACGTCGATCCAAAACTTAAAATCCGTCGTTTATCCGCCATCTTCCTCGCCGAAAAACAAACAACCATCGCCAGAAAACATAGCAAGCGTCGTCTTTCTCGATCCATTGTAAATCCGACGTAGATTTGCCATCTAGTTCGATCCACCACTATAAATCCGCCGTAAATCCGTCATTATCCTCGCCGAACTTCATTATAAAACTATAGATCACTAAATTCGTCGTTGAGATTGTTTTATGAATCGCATGTGATTCGTGTGTAAATCATATGTGATTCTTATGTAAATCACAGGTGATTCTCTGTGTAAATCACATATGATTTTGTGTGCATGCACATGTGATATTTTGTACAAATCACATGTGATTTGTGCGAATCACCTTTTGTATGTGATTTATGCAAATTATATTTGATTTTCCCAAATCACATCTGACTTTTTACATACAATAAATCTGAGAAACATCTTTCATACGTAACTCTTATGTAAAGCACATGTAATTATGTGTACAAATTGCATGTGATTTTGTATGAATTACATGTATTTTTTTAATATATTAAATTGCTTGTTGTCATTCATGTAAAATATATAAACAAATTATCTTTTGAATTACAAGTGATTTTGTTTGAATCACATGTAATTTTGCTTCAAATTACATGTGATCCAGTGATAGGTACATGTGATTCAAGCATTTCGAAACATTAACAATTTATAACAAACCCACTTTAAATGAATCACATGTAATTCTATCAATATATTAAAATGCATGTTGTCATTCATGCAAAATATATAAAACACATTTGGCTTCTGAATTACATGTGATTTGTAAGAATCACATCTATCTGTTATTTTTTTATAATGATATCTTAAGCATCTAGATCTGCAACTTGTTTCAAACCATCTTTTTTGTTCTGATTCAACTTCTTGTTTAACAACTTTTTTTGTTCAGATTTATCTGTTTAACCATGTCAAAATCATTATCATTAATGATTTTAACAACTTCTTTGCTCATTATCATTTTCGAGTGAGGTTTATTGTTTTTCGGCGAGATTGTTATTTCCGGGCGTGTTTTCTTATGATTTCGACGCATTTTGTAGTGATTTTGGCGAGGTGTGTGTTTTAAAATCAGATGTGGCGGCGGTTAAGGTTTTCTCGTTGTTTTTTTTATTTTCATTCGAGGTGTTTTAGTGATTCTGGCGAGGCATTCTTATTTCCCGCGATGGTTTGGTAGGTGGAGGGTGTGTGTGTGTTTTTTTAGAGAGAGAAAAATATGGGTTGAATGAGAGAAGAAGGTGAATTTATTAGGTTTATATATATTTAAAATATTTAATTATGACCATTAGATATATATTGAATGGATGGATAAGATGTATTCTTTTATACTTTTATTAGTTATCTCACCTGAGCAATGATAATGGGAATGCATAAGAATAGGGATGCCAATATTTTCGAACCGACTCGAACATATTCGGGTAAGGTTACTCGGGTTGAAATTTCAATTCCGGTTAGTCGGGTCAACCTGACAAACTCAAATTTAAAATCGGGTCGAACATCGGGTAAAATATTTCTGTTTACCTTCGGGTTCGGGTCAACCCGAATAAGATTTTTTGATATAATTTAAATTAAATATAAATTCTATTAAAAATTAAAATAAAAGTTTTTTTTACTAATTTACTCGAATTCGGTTAACCCGAACCTGACTAGACCTAACCCTATTAGACCCGACCCAAATAGACCCGAACTCGAGTAATCCGAGTTCAAATCATGTCAGGTTCAAATAAATTATTTTTAACCTTAACTCAAATTCAACCCGACTGATTCTCATGCCTACATAAGAATATAATGACTATTCTTATTATAGGTTTGGTTTAAAATATGTATACACTAAGCAACTATTTTTTTCTTAACTACCTTAAAAAATATCACAACATTCAAGATACTATAAAATGATCACAAGCGCTTTCTGATTAGTACTTTACCTAAAATAGTTACTTTTATCTTACTAGTATTAAAAAAATTAAATACAAGAATAATATAAATAAAACAATTATAATATTGGTATTAAAAAAAATAAACTCAAGAATAATATAGTATGCATGCATTGATGCATATAAAACATTTATAATATATATTGCAATGAAGAAACACTAAAAAAATAACACGTCTATAGATCTTATGTTTGCAAGGAAAAAATCGTTACTTTTATACATTTATAATCGTAAGAAATAACTAATATGCTTTTGTGGCCTCGAGGGCCTAATCTTGGGTGCTACAAGACCACATCTTACGTGACAGTGGTATATGTGTTATGGACGATGATTATGTTTCTGCTTTGGCTTGTCTTCGTGATACGATTGCAAGCTTTGATTTTATCGTTTTTGCTAATAAGGACACCGCCCCATCTAAAGCCCAAGAAACATTGGCGAGTGCCCTTTTTAGTAAGATGGTCAAAGATATGGAAGCCCACTTTGACATGACGGTTAGACAGAAAGCAGTTTTCGAGTGTCTGCGCGCACCACATGCTCAAGATTTCCTACAAGCTATCCCCATAGACGGGCTCGGTCAACATATGTCTCCGGTGGAATACCACACTATCCTTAAGTATCGCCTTATGCTTCCATTATTTTCGGTTGATGCTATATGCCCTATTTGTCGCAAGGCATGTTTGGATTTTTTTGGGAACATGCGGTTCATTGTAAAGAACTTCCGGGCTTCAAGTATCGACATGATTTTGTTAGGGACGTTCTTTACGACATATGTAGGCGTGCCGGGATCTCCGCCAAGAAAGAGGAACCTGTGAATTTCTTGACCGACCCGTCAGATGGAAGATCCACACTGAGACCCGCTGATGTTTTGGTTTTTTTGGATGGGTTGGAGGTAAACATGCGTGCGTTGATTTGACAGGGGTTTCTCCTCTCGTGGGGCTAGGCAGTCGAGATTTTACAGCGGGTCAGGCTGCTATAAAATCCGCCTCGTGCAAAGTGACTAAACACGAGAAAGCATGTGTTGAAAATCAACACGTGTTTATTCCTTTCGCGTTTGATACATTTGGTTTTCTTGCACCTGAGGTGGTGGAGCTACTTACGAGAATACAACGTGTTATGAATAGTAATGGTTTGACTCCAAAATCCACAAACGTTGTATTTAATAGACTTGGTTTTGCTATACAAAAAGGGCTAGCGGCGCAGCTTGTTGCCCGTTTGTCTTCTCCTAATATGTAAATTATTATTATTATTAAAATATTCGGGTCAATTTGGACTAATAAAATAAAAGGAAGTTCAATAAAAGAAAATTAAGCATAAAACGTATGTAAGAAAAATAAGGAAAACAACAAAATATGAAGAAAAAAAAATATATTACCTGATTTATTACCCTCAATTTAAAAAGGAATGATGAATTACCCAAAAGTGAATAATGGCTCATTGCATTATACCTAACCAACCGTCATTAATCATTGTTATTATCATTCCTTACCCTGTAATACCTCCAACAAAGCACACCTCTAGTATTCAATTACTTATCGAAGTTATGGTTATGTGAAATGCAATGCCGCAGAATAAGCCATGAAAAGCTGATTAGAGTGTTATTTCACCAACTTTTTTATTTGTGTATATAATAGTCAACTATGATCGACGTCGATAGATGGTTAAACTATTTGAAAACCTGTAAATATTGCTAAAATTACTTAAAATTCGTTGTAATTTTTTAACGAAAATTTTCACGCTTGTCTCACAAATGCATCGAGCGAGGCTTGAACCATAACCCTTAGATTGGTGTGAGGCACACATACTACCAGACCAAATGCCTTAGGGCCTTCGTGAACTTGTTTTAATCACTTATTGCTATTAAACCAAAGATTTTTTAATCGAAATGACTACAAATTAAACTATTTAACGTTGCACCAAATAGTCACACAAGAATTACGACTTTGCATGTACAATTATTCGTCGTTATAAACTGTCTAATTATTTTCTATTAGCTAATTAATTTGTTCATTTGTCGTTAGGGATGTTAATTACATGAATAGAGTATCAGGTATGGTAGCGAGGAGAGATCGCCTAACGTGAAGGCTCGCTGAAGCTCGCCACTCCCTCGCCACCATACCGTTCCTTCTCGCCACTTTGTAACTCGCCAAAAAAACCGAGTTAAAAAACGACAAAAAGGTTGTCTCTTTTTCTTTTTTGTTATGTTTAGAAAAAAAAGAAAATAATAATGGTGGATCGGAGCAGCTTTTTAAGGAAGAAGAAGATACTTCATTTGTGTTTTTTATTTGTTTTATAAAAGAATATTTACATTATATAAGTCATTATGGTTTCTTTGTTTGTCATATTTAATTTTGAATTCTTTATTTTGTTTGTAAAAACATAAATTTTGTATTTTTAATTCCGTATTATAATTTGTATTTTATTTAAATAGAATAAAATAAGTTTGTTTACTCGATTATATATTAAAGAAAACCTCTTCTTTTTATAAAAATATTACAAAAATCAACTTACTCTTTGTACTACCTCATGTACAAATCAACATAACTTCAAAATAAAAAATAGAAATAATAACGTTACAATACACAATTAATTACATTCATACATTTAATACTATAATTAAATATTATTAATATTATAATTAAAACACATCATTGGGGAGGTATTCTTGGAGAGGTCTCGAGTTCGAGTCTCACCAGGAACCTTCAGGGGCCCGAATTAAGAAGCAGGAGTGGGGTTTATCCCTTAAGGAGAAGGTTCGAGGCTTGCATACTGCCCAATTGGATGTCACTGTAAGCTCGAATCACTAACTACTAACTCGCCGTTCAAATAAATAATTAAAACACATCATTATCACAATTTATAAATAAAAAAACGTATTGTACAAATGTCACTCCATCTTTTTTTTTAAAAAATTAATCAACACCACTTAATATATAAATAATACACCATATTACTTAAATATATAATTTTATATTCATAATATATAACAATTTAAATCATATATCAAGAAAACATATATACATATGTTGTTTATGTAAAATGATAGTGTATATAGTTTTGAATATATAACCAGACCAACGGGTTCAATAGAGGTAATCATCGGTTAACTTATATAATTAGATAAAGTTATTTAAACCTTCAATTGTCGTTTTTCGAGCTATCGTTAAAAGAAACATAAAATTAAAATATTATTAACCAAAACTTATGTTACAAGGTACTCGTAACCGTAACGCACGGATACTCTGCTATAAAATATGAAAAATAAAATAAAAGTTGTTGTAGTAGTGGTAGTGGTGAAGTCAAATAGGAAAAATGAATGATGCTATAAGTGAACGGGTGTTTTAAAATGAGAGTGTCAAGCTGATTTGACAACGTACTGATGAAACCAAAACAGAAAGATTTTTCTCCCCACAAGATACAAAGTATATCTCTTGACGATTTGAGTTATTCTAGTATCATTTTGGCATATTTTTTGGTTATTGATCTTTTCATATGTAAACTTTTTAATTTTACTACACATTTAAAAAACTATTATTGATTTGCACACATTTACTTTTTTTTAGATGTATACCACCTATTTATAAACTATTACGACTTTTTTATTTTTAACATACTTAAATTTTTAACTTACATTCATTTATACATGATGTAAAATATAGTTAAAAATTATCGATTAAAACTTACAAACATAATTTAATACTTATATTAAAATTAATTGACAGACATTTGAAAATAAAAATTATTAATACTAATTAATATAGAATTAATAAGTCTCATTACTTAGTGCAACCGTCAAAAATATATATATGGTCACCGGTTCGGCTAGCAAATAAAAACTATTTAAAAACGAACTGATTGAACTTATAAAAATGAAAGAATTGTGCCTGATTATGATTGTCACATAACGCGGATACCATGATAGTGTATTCTTACATGCATTCAACCTTTTATAAATAATTTTTGTATTACAAAATTCAAAAGCCAGTATATTCAAATAGAGTTTTAATTTTCATGTATCAATTTACTATTTATTGGTGATAATTCACATGATTGAACATTGACAGTTGGGATTTTCCTCCATAACTACATAGTGACCTGGCGGGGGAAAAGGAATACAGGGTTCAAAAATCACTACTTTGGGTTCCACTTTTGCCGTAGTTTCAACCTTCTTCTTAACCGGCTCAACAAGTAAAATTTCCGTGTTACAAACTTTCATCAGTTTCTTGTAGCCACACACGGGATTCACGACACCAACTACGGTCAGTTTCTTGTCTTTCATGTTCATATCGATGGACTGGATCCCTACACGTCGAATGTGATACAAGTAATTATAGTTAAAAAGTGTAATTAAACGATTTGAACATACACAAAACATACCTTCAAGGCTTGAAATTGCTTTCATGGCCTTCCTTTTACATTTATCGTTATATATTCCCACTCCATAGACCACTTTCTGCAATAAAACGTTTCCTAAATGAGGCAGAATGTAACTCGGATCGATTAACTCATTGGACATGTTACTTGACACACACTCCATTTTGAAAGTCTTAGGACAAATATTACAGGTATAAAAAAAGATAAGACCAACTGTAAAACATATAAGAAATACTAGTATGTTACTACTACTTACAAAATCATTGTACAAACGATTAAAAGCTCTTAATCCAGTTCAAGAACGTGACTCGATCGAAATCTTACATAGTGATCGATGTGCAAGAATTATGCATGCATGATTGCATGGTAACCTAATTTAACTTGTCTAATTTGTGAAACATATATTAATGTAGTTTTTTTATGATTGAAAACTGAATAAAATGTGACCTTGGGTTCAGCCATGTTGATGCTAATTAAAGATGTCTTGGAAGTGTGATAATGAACTCTTTCGGCTAATGTTTTCTGAGAGTGAATATGTGTGATTTATAGTAAGAGCAGGAATAACATAGTGTTTGCATATTCTTAGTTGAGCAAGTGATTACAAAAAAATTAAATTTAATTAAGTATATATCCTTGTCAATAATGATACTTAGAGCATCTCCTATGGTAAATTTTTTAATAAGTTTATAGTTGCATCATTGCATTAATTTATGAACCTTGAACCTCTCCTCACTATGTAAAATTCTCACAAAATTTTATAAACCTCCTATATTAATCAAATGCATTTAATTATGAAGAGGTCTAGGATTATGAACCTCTTCATGCCACATAAGCATAAAATGGTTCTTCACTATGGTTAACAAGTTCTTAGACCTCTTCATAGCTTTATAAACCTATTCATAAACCTATCATAGTGGATGCCCTTATAATGACATGTCACAAACAACAAAATGTTAAAATTAGTTGAAATTAAATAACCGGTTAATCCGCCCTATACTAGTATATTTTTGTAACAAGTATTAATATTTTTACTACCTCAAGTCAGTATCATATCTAACCAAGATCCAATTTAATCTACAAAACCATAAACAAAACAAACAATCGTCTCTATCATATATAACCCAGATCTACAAAACCGTAAACAAAACAAGCAATCGTCTCTATCGAGTTAACCCTCTCAACAAACCCTTAAGTTTCAACGACGACGGCTACATGTCGATTGATCGGAAATTTTCGCCGTCAAGCTGATTGTACTAGTCAAGAGGTGACTTCTGCAGAGTGGAGGACGTCTTCACTAATGTCTCCACTACAACGTTCGAGGCTTTTTCTTGCGAAATTCCGAGCTTTTCCCGGCGACAAGTCACTGGAGAAACCTATCCCTAGCGAATTATTGTCACAGTGGCACCAGAAACACTACAACAATCCAGCCCTTCCCCATCGGGGTTTTCCCCAGCGACACGATATCGCTGGGGAATCGACGCTAAACGACAAAATCTGACTGATGTGGCAAACTTGCTCGTAAAAATTTTGACCAAAAAATAAAGAAAAGTTTCCCCAGCGACTTTTCCACAAAAAGTAAGCGGGAGATTAACCCGCCAACTTTTCCCCAGCGACATGTCGCTGGGGAAACTTTCTTCCACGTCTAATCCAAGTGATTAGTATTAATTCGTTGTTTATTTTTATGGCCCAAAGTTTCCCCAGCGACATGTCGCTGGGGAAACTTTTTAGGATTCCCTCCAAAAGTTTTTCGTTAACGCGCCTATTTAACAAAACGACGAACAAAAGTTTCCCCAGCGACATGTCGCTGGGGAAACATTGACTGCAATTTGACCAACAATTTTCATAAAAAAGTGTAATGTTTATATAATATTTTAGTAAATATAAAATATATATTAAAAAATATAGTTATTAAAATTTAAAATAGTATATCTCTTTTTATGATAAAAAAAAGTGAGACAAATGGTTAATTTTCCCGCTAATGTTTTCCAGCCAATGTTTTTCCGCCAAAAGTTAACATTCACTGATAATTGTTAACATTCATTGTTAATATTAATTAAAAATTGTTAACATTCATTGAGGCTTACAAACAGACACGCCTAAACCTAACTTTATTCTACACGGACACTTAAACACGCGCTTAATTAAACATGGATATTAAACCGATAATAGACTCATAAACACGAAAACAGATACATCATAAACTAGTTCAAACGAATGTTCCCCATGTCATCGTAAATGTCGTGAAGTAGTGCAGCTGAATCCAATGTGTGCCTATCGGAGTTGTGGTACAACTCTATCGTACGCTCAAGTACCATTATCATTCCATTTAAGCGCACACAGTTTGCACACGCTGAAGAGCTTGGAGAAGAAACTGGAATCGTTGAAGGTCGGGGAGAAGAGCTTGGAGGAGAAAAGCTCGTTGAAGGTCTTGAATAAGAGCTTGGAGGATAAAAGCTCATTGAACCTCCAAGAGAATTGATTAGTAGTTGGACGCGTTCGTCTTTCCATAAAAAAAATTGCATCCATATGAAACTAGAGGTTGAACCCGTGAACGTGGACAAGCATAGTACAGTCTACCAAAGTTTTCAGTTGTCCATGATTCTCGAAGAACTACATCTCCATGTCCACACCTACACGGAAAAGCTTCATGCTTCAACATGTACATAATAACAATTTGTTTATGATGATAAGTGTGTGTGATCTGTTGGCGGTTGTGATGATAAGGAGTGTGTGTGGTTCTCTTTTTATGCTAAAAAAGTTAGGGAAATTGCTAACATTTTCCCTCCAATGTTTTCACTCCAATGTTTTCCCTCCAATGAACCTCTAATGATGAACCCTATCTAATACATTGAACCTCTAATGTTGAACCCTATCTAATACGTTGAACCTATAATGATGAACCCTATCTAATACGTTGAACCTTTAACGATGAACCCTATCTAATACATTGAACCTCTAATGATGAACCCTATCTAATACGTTGAACCTCTAATGTTGAACCCTATCTAATACGTTGAGCCTCTAATGATGAACCCTATCTAATACGTTGAACCTATAATGATGAACCCTATCTAATACGTTGAACCTCTAATGATGAACCCTATCTAATACATTGAACCTCTAATGTTGAACCCTATCTAATACGTTGAACCTATAATGTTGAACCCTATCTAATACGTTGAACCTATAATGATGAACCCTATCTAATACGTTGAACCTCTAACGATGAACCCTATCTAATACGTTGAACCTCTAATGATGAACCCTATCTAATACGTTGAACGTATAATGTTGAACCCTATCTAATACGTTGAACCTCTAATGATGAACCCTATCTAATACGTTGAACCTATAATGATGAACCTTATCTAATACGTTGAACCTCTAATGATGAACCCTATCTAATACGTTGAACCTCTAATGATGAACCCTATCTAATACGTTGAACCTCTAATGTTGAACCCTATCTAATACGTTGAACCTCTAATGATGAACCCTATCTAATACGTTGAACCTATAATGATGAACCCTATCTAATACGTTGAACCTCTAAGGATGAACCCTATCTAATATGTTGAACCTCTAACGATGAACCCTATCTAATACGTTGAACATCTAATGATGAACCCTATCTAATATGTTGAACCTCTAACGATGAACCCTATCTAATACATTGAACCTCTAATGTTGAACCCTATCTAATACATTGAACCTCTAATGTTGAACCCTATTAATGTAAAGATTTTGCTCGGTTGAAAATTCTCTCGGTATCTCTTCGAATTGATTTCCGGTTAAGTGCAAGAGATTAGTTGTTCTTGGTGAATCAAATGAAAGGGTTGTCGTTGTCTACACTAATTAAAAATAAAGACTTGAAACAAATAAAAATAAAATAAAATAAAGACGGTAAAAGAATCAACAATGAAAGATTAAAACTTGGCGAAAAGTAAATGACGAGAAATTAAAAGCAATAAAGGTAAATAACTCAAACTAAAGCTTAAACTAAAAAGGAAGGCAAGTAAAAGTGCAAATAAAGAAAAATGCGGGAAAAGTAAAGCTTAAGAATTAAAAATATAAAATTACAAAAAACTGGAAAAACTCATTCGGAATAAATCCCTTATCCGGAATAACAAAGCTCATCCGGAATATGTCACTTATCCGGAATAAACCAGTTGATCCGGAATGAAAAGAAAATATTGTTGATCCGGAATAATATTCCGGATGAAAGACTTGATCCGGAATAATAAAGTATTATGAATGAAGTGATTGATCTGGAATAAAAGATATTCCGAATAAAGAGATTGATCCGGAATAATCAAATATTCCGCATGAATTAACTTGATCCGGAATATAAGATATCCGCATGAAGAACTTGATCCGGAATAATCAAATATTCCGAATGAAATAACTGATCCGGAATAAATTAATATTCCGAATAAAGGTACTTGATCCGGAATAAACGAAAGAAAACTTTGATTCGGAATGAAAGTCTGATTGGGAATATCTGGGGAAAGCAGTAAGATGAACACGAAGAACAGGGGATGAACACTAAACACGAATTTAACCAAATCTAACCAAGATAAACCAAAACAACTAATAAACGTCAACTAACAAGAATCAATCAAAACAAATCAACAAAACTAACAAATAGAGCCAAATCAATCAAAACCCACTTGATTGAAAACAATAAAAACTCAAGAACATGAACACAAAGATTAAACACAAACAAGAAAGGTAGATGAGAGATTAAACAAGAAAACTAAAGATTCAACAACAATTAAATAAAACTTACTTGGAATTAAAAGAGTGCAATACAAGAAATTAAAGTGCAAGAATTTAAAGTGCTATAATGAAAATGGTGGAAGAAGTGGGTTGTCAAGCCACCCACCAACAATGAAATGAAAACATAATGAATTATTTATAGGTGAGATTCGGGAGGTGCTTAGGAAACTTCCTCCCTTCTTTCTTATTTCCTTAATTGCACATTTAAGTCCTTAATCTTCTTAATCTTTTGACTTTAATGACTTTGTCTCGGGATTTCTTCAAACTCGTCTTGTAATTCTTCAATAAATTAGACTTGAGTTCTTCGGCTTTTAGTAAACTTCCGTCTTTTGACTTTTTCTTCGATAAATCTTCAGAATTGGTCTTGGACTTCCGTTCTTTTTGCACTCTTGATTTCTTGACTTCATCTTTCGTCTTTTTCTTCGATAAAATCCCGTGAATGCCCGTGTTTTCTCCACTTTTCACCTTTTCGTCCTAAATCACAACAAAAACACAAACCACGCATAATTCTGACATTTACGACATAAAATACACGTTTTGGCTCGGTTATTATTGTAATTAAGTGGTAAAAAGATGGGTGTTTTCACACCTATCAAATCTCCTACACTTAACATTGCAATGTCCTCATGCAATGCATTAGTTACAAAGCACGATTACACTTTTCATCATAATCAATCCGTCTTGGCCTTTATTAAAGAGATAGAAAATAACAAAACAAGTAAAGAAATAAAAATCATACCTTAGGGTTTTAGATATGTCATGAATGATCATCATCCTCAAGTTTTCACTTTCTCCAAACCAAGCGTAAAAACGAGATCATTGTTATTATAAGTTAGCAAACTAACATGAACTCATGTGGGCCAATTATTCACTTAGACTCCCTTATTCCTAAGTGTATCTCTTATATTTTATTGTTGTATTGAATGATCACGAGGATGCATTGTTGACTTATTTCGATAGTTTATTAGGCTGAAAATAAAGTGGGACGATTTAATCAATAGTTAGCTAAAGGACAAAATCTTTTAAAACTGCTTCTCGGGACCTCAAAAAGTTCATATCTTGGCATAACTCGCTTCGCGATTTGAGACCTTTCTCGGACCGATATTTGGCAGCGACTTCATACTTCAAATCTTGAGAGACGTTCATGAAATTATGGTCTTCTCTTCATAATAGGAATTTCTTCACTTGAAGTTTTGAGAGATTCTTCATATTTGGACCACGACTTCTTCATTTTTCTCCAATCTTTACTTTGGACTTTGATATACAACGATCCACCTCCTTTTTGGACTTGGATCTATTTATCCTCATACCTTGTTAGGGCCTTTTCGGATAGACTTCTCCATGACTTTTGGGGAGTTTTTGCTTTTCGTCGTGTGTCTCGATCCTTCATATTGATTTTCGATAAATGATTATTCACATCACTTAGGATCTTTAGCAACAAAATGTAGCCCTCATGCCTTGTTAGGGCCTTTTCGGACTCGCCAATCTTCGCATCCCGCTTCAATAAGTTATGCCTTGGCTATGAACTCTAATCCATACCGAGCAACTTTTAAACGATCTTGGGCTAGAAGCTAAGTAACTTTTCAAATCATACAACCTTATTTATTGCAGATAAATTTATTAGCAAGCGATGGGAGAATAGGCTTACAGTTAACTCACATAAATTCACGAAAGAATACCAAACTTATAATTGAATCTATCATCTCTCGTTCTCCACAATTTAAAATCTCAAGGAATGAGACTCGTGGATACTTAGCCTATTAAATCAAAGTTTTGGGTTTTTGAGTCGCCTATAGGATCTTGCAAATTCTTAGACTCTTTCAAGTTTAGAAATCGCATTTTAAAGTTACCTTGATAAACAACTCTCTAGGATCAATTATAGGAACTTGCGAAAAGTTCTTGTTCTTAACCCGTGAGAGTTAAGACTTTCGCGTTTTATAGCTCCCTATATAAAAGCCTTGCAAAACTTGACTTAAACACGTTAAGGATACTAGCTAGAGTAAACTTAGATAAGTAAACTCGGGTTGGGTCAAAAGATTCACAACGTTTGAAAATTAAAACCACTTTATTAAAATTTTATTCTAGCAAAGAAAGAAAATAACTATACAAAGGGAAAAAACTAATAGGCCAAAATAGATCAAAAATTTTGAAAAATGTCGAAAAACTGATTTTTCGGTTAAAATGAGGACAAATACAAGGAAAAGACCACTTAACTCCGATAGAAGTCCCCCCTACACTTGATATAAACATTGTCCTCAATGTTTAAGCATGTGGGAGTGAACTCCCCTACACTTAGGACATTGTGCACGTTATTTAAATCTTGTTAAGAAAAAGACAACTAAAGAGATTCCTATTTTAATATTGAGAAATATAGAATAGTGAATCGAAAAGAGTTTAGGATAGAACCGGGAAGACGGGAACATGGAATCACGGTCGTCAAAAGTCATCAAGAGTGTGTCTTTGAAGCTCTAATCCCTGCACATGATAAAAAAGAAAGCAAGAAACACCAACGGGGCTCCCCCTACACTTATGGTGAAAACAAGTGAAGATAGATAATCGGGTTGCCTCCCGAAGAGCGCTTGTTTATATTATCCGAGTCACGATCCTGACTCGTCCCCGAATTAAATGGTCCATGGGGAAGCCTCGAATGCAATACCGGGATCAAAGACCTTGTCCTCGTTCCCGGTTGACATCAACAAAGGAGAGGCGGGGGGATAATTCTTGAATGGGAGAAAGGTTCTTTCAACATACGAAAAGTATGTGAAATCAAGATCCACAGGAGGTGGGGTGGGTAAAGTAAGCACATTGTCATCCCCCAAAGACAATGGATGCTGAGCATTCGGCAAAGCCGTAATGTTATCAATCATAATATAATCAATGTCACCTCCCGGGTCAAAGCACTCATCCTCCGTAATAGTGGCTAAAGGGGAGGATGAAAGGTGCTCGGGAGGGGGACTTGGGACAATACCTTCCTGCAGTAAATTATCAGAATTAATATCCCCCTCCGTATCATTATCATCAATACCTGGAGGTATGGAGTGAATGTCGATTTCTTCCAGCAATGGGTCATTATCTTCAACGGGAGGAATAGATGGAGGCAATGACTCGGAAAGAGGAGGAGAAGTCAACTCTTCGATTTGAGAAATAAGAAGGTGCACTTTCCGTAATCTATCGCGAAGAAGCACGTCTTCCACCTTATCCACAAGATCAAGTTCATTGGTGAACTTCTCGTAAGCCGGAGAGAATAAATCGTCATCGCCCGCATCTCCCGGTGGAGATTGAGAAATTTCAAAAATAGCGGAGAGAAGAATCGTCATCATTTGGATCGACCGCTTGCGTGAAAGCAACGTCGTCCTGAAGCTCCATAGCAGGTAAGTCACAAACCTCATCATCCAATAATTTGTCGAGACCAACATCACTAAGTTCATTCAATGAATCAAGATCCTTAGACGCAGTAGGAATATCGAGAGTAGGAGCAGCAACTTCAGAAGATGGGTTGAAAGTGCATACTGCATCATCGTCATCATCATCATAATAGTACTGACGCACAAAAGGAGGGGTATAATCACTAAGATTAGATACTTGCTCTTGTTGCTGTCGCTTTTCTTCCTCCCATGCTTCTTTTAGCTGAACAACGGCGTCTTGAAGTTTCAAAATAATGGCGTGCCTTTCTTCATTCAGAGTAGTGAGTTGTTGAATTCTCTGAGAGGATTGATGATTGAGGTTGGGGTGTGGGGGCTCACAGTTAGGAAAACCATAATTATAGCACGGATGTGGCTCAAAGTAAGTCATCGGTTGAGAAGAATTATAACACGGATTTGGTTCATAATAATCCATCGGTGAAGAAAACTGAGGACACGGATTTTGCTCATAATAATTCATTGGTTGACAATAAGAAGTATCGTGAGGACCCCCACAATTTTGGCAACATGGGTATGGAGAAAAATCGGGTGCTTCTTGTAGATAGCTATTACCATTGTCATAATTGTAACCCGGTTCTTGCTCGTGACCATACGGGTATCGAACCGGGCACGAAACATGCCAATGAGAATCGCTTCCACAAAAGATGCACGGGGGAACAGGAGGTGGATTCAAAAAGGACGAATTAGTCGAGTTGCACAATGGACAAAATCCGAATTAGAATTGTTAATTGTCGATATCGTTTCCGCACCGCTCACATGTACACCATTGACATTAGTCGTTCCCGTATAACCGTCTCCCACACCCGACGCAATGGACATAAGAATCCATAAAGAAAAATAGATAAGCAAGAAGAATATTTTTGGTGCAAAACTTTGAAAAAGAAATGCTTTTTATGATTTTTCAAATGTTTTTGGGATTTTTTGAAAATTTTTTACACGAAAAATAACGTTCACAAGTGAACGGATCCCAAAAGCCAACGCGTCTCTCACAAAAAACCGTTAATCCTCACGAAAAGAGCCGGCAGCGGCGCCATTTTAATGTAAAGATTTTGCTCGGTTAAAAATTTCGTTCTCGGTATCTCTTCGAATTGATTTCCGGTTAAGTGCAAGAGATTAGTTGTTCTTGGTGAATCAAATGAAAGGGTTGTCGTTGTCTACACTAATTAAAAATAAAGACTTGAAACAAATAAAAATAAAATAAAATAAAGACGGTAAAAGAATCAACAACGAAAGATTAAAACTTGGCGAAAAGTAAATGACAAGAAATTAAAAGCAATAAAGGTAAATAACTCAAACTAAAGCTTAAACTAAAAAGGAAGGCAAGTAAAAGTGCAAATAAAGAAAAAGGCGGGAAAAGTAAAGCTTAAGAATTAAAAATATAAAATTACAAAAAACTGAAAAACTCATTCGGAATAAATCCCTTATCCAGAATAACAAAGCTCATCCGGAATATGTTACTTATCCGGAATAAACCAGTTGATCCGGAATAAAGTTCTTGATCCGGAATGAAAAGAAAATATTGTTGATCCGGAATAATATTCCGGATGAAAGACTTGATCCGGAATAATAAAGTATTCCGAATGAAGTGATTGATCCGGAATAAAAGATATTCCGAATAAAGAGATTGATCCGGAATAATCAAATATTCCGCATGAATTAACTTGATCCGGAATATAAGATATTCCGCATGAAGAACTTGATCCGGAATAATCAAATGTTCCGAATGAAATAACTGATCCGGAATAAATTAGTATTCCGAATAAAGGGACTTGATCCGGAATAAACGAAAGAAAACTTTGATTCGGAATGAAAGTCTGATTCGGAATATCTGGGGAAAGCAGTAAGATGAACACGAAGAACAGGGGATGAACACTAAACACGAATTTAACCAAATCTAACCAAGATAAACCAAAAGATTAAACCAAAACAACTAATAAACATCAACTAACAAGAATCAATCAAAACAATCAACAAAACTAACAAATAGAGCCAAATCAATCAAAACCCACTTGATTGAAAACCATAAAAACTCAAGAACATGAACACAAAGATTAAACACAAACAAGAAAGGTAGATGAGAGATTAAACAAGAAAAGTAAAGATTCAACAACAATTAAATAAAACTTACTTGGAATTAAAAGAGTGCAATACAAGAAATTAAAGTGCAAGAATTTAAAGTGCTATAATGAAAATGGTGGAAGAAGTGGGTTGTCAAGCCACCCAACAACAATGAAATGAAAACATAATGAACTATTTATAGGGGAGATTAGGGAGGTGCTTAGGAAGCTTCCTCCCTTCTTTCTTCTTTCCTTAATTGCACATTTAAGTCCTTAATCTTCTTAATCTTTTGACTTTAATGACTTTGTCTCGGGATTTTTTCAAACTCGTCTTGTAAATCTTCAATAAATTAGACTTGAGTTCTTCGGCTTTTAGTAAACTTCCGTCTTTTGACTTTTTCTTCGATAAATCTTCAGAATTGGTCTTGGACTTCCGTTCTTTTTGCACTCTTGATTTCTTGACTTCGTCTTTCGTCTTTTTCTTCGATAAAAGCCCGTGAATGCCCGTGTTTTCTCCACTTTTCACCTTTTCGTCCTAAATCACAACAAAAACACAAACCACGCATAATTCCGAAATTTACGACATAAAATACACGTTTTGGCTCGGTTATTATTGTAATTAAGTGGTAAAAAGATGGGTGTTTTCACACCTATCACCTATCTAATACATTGAACCTCTAACGATGAACCCTATCTAATACGTTGAACCTATAATGATGAACCCTATCTAATACGTTGAACCTCTAACGATGAACCCTATCTAATACGTTGAACCTCTAATGATGAACCCTATCTAATACGTTGAACCTATAATGTTGAACCCTATCTAGTACGTTGAACCTCTAACGATGAACCCTATCTAATACGTTGAACCTATAATGTGGAACCCTATCTTATACGTTAAACCGATAATGATGAACCCTATCTAATACGTTGAACCTCTAACGATGAACCCTATCTAATACGTTGAACCTCTAATGATGAACCCTATCTAATACGTTGAACCTATAATGTTGAACCCTATCTAATACGTTGAACCTCTAATGATGAACCCTATCTAATACGTTGAACCTCTAATGATGAACCCTATCTAATACGTTGAGCCTCTAATGATGAACCCTATCTAATACATTGAACCTCTAATGTTGAACCCTATCTAATACGTTGAACCTCTAATGATGAACCCTATCTAATACGTTGAACCTATAATGATGAACCCTATCTAATACGTTGAACCTCTAAGGATGAACCCTATCTAATACGTTGAACCTCTAACGATGAATCATATCTAATACATTGAACCTTTAATGTTGAACCCTATCTAATACGTTGAACCTCTAATGTTGAACCCTATCTAATACATTGAACCTCTAACGATGAACCCTATCTAATACATTGAACCTCTAACGATAAACCCTATCTAATACATTGAACCTCTAATGTTGAACCCTATCTAATACATTGAACCTCTAATGTTGAACCCTATCTAAAACTAAAATATACAATTATATAAAATTATTATATTAATCATTTAAAAGTAATTTACATAAATGGTATATAAAAAATACAATTATATAAAACTTATTATTATTAATTATCTAAATGTAAAATATACAATTATATAAAAATAAAATATATAACTATATAAAACTTATTATTATTAATAATTTAAAATTAAATTACATAAATGTTATATAAAAAATATACAATTATATAAAACTTATTATTATTAATTATCTAAAAGTAAAATATACAATTATATAAAACGTATTAATATCAATCATTTAAAACTAAATTACATAAATATCATATATAAAAAATATACAATTATATAAAACTTATTATTTTTAATTATATAAAAGTAAAATATACAATTATTATTATTAATCATTTAAAAGTAAATAACATAAATGGTTAAAAAAGGTTTCCCCAGCGACATGTCGCTGGGGATAGTTTTGTTTCTTAATTTTAGAAATCCCTCCAAAAATTTTCATTAACGCGCTTCTTTCACAAAAAGACAAAATAAGGGTTTCCCTAGCGACATGTCGCTGGGGATAGTTTTATGAAACCAAACAGGTTATTAAACCAGCTGGCAATAACGATAAATTCTGAAGTTTCCCCAGCGACATGTCGCTGGGGAAAATTTCGTCAAACATAAGGAACGTTTCCCCAACGACATGTCGCTGGGGAAACCTTTGACCACTTCTTATCCTCAAACCATTAACAGAAACTTAGCTTATCTCTTTTTCTCTTCTCTCAAACAAACGCTGCCATCTACACCACCAATCATCACCACCATTTACACCACCAATCATCACCACCATTTACACCACCAATCATCACCACCATTTACACCACCAATCATCACCACCGTCATATCCAGCCATCCCCATCTACGTAAAACCACCACCCATCTCCATCACCCTCACCAGTCACCACTGCTAACCACCACCACCATCATCCATATCCATCTCCATCACCCCACCATCACCACTGCGAATCATCCCACCGTCAGCACTACGAATCACCCACACCACCACCACTTCGAATCCACACCACCACCACTTCGAATCACCCACACTACCACCACAACAGTAGACCACCACTAGCCATAATTAAAGGTTTTGTCTTTCATTTTAAGTTTATATAAATTAAAGGTTTTGGTTTTTTTAATTCAATTGTTTTTTATATAAATTTATAGTTTTTTTAATTGAATGGTTTTTTAATTGAATGTTTAATTGAGTTTTTTTAATTAAAGGTTTTAGTATCCTTGACTAAATTAGAACGTCATATTATATTTTGGTGCAAGTTTGAACTTATTCCGCGTTTGTGTTGATTTGTATTCCAAGTTTACTTTATATGTGTCTTTTGGTGAGCAAATACAGGTTTTTGTTACAGGTTTTGGTAGATTTTTTCCGGAAAAATTCCGGAAAATCTGGAAAACGCCTACTATGCAGGAAATTTAAAAAAAAACTCCAGACTCTTCCCCAACGACATGTCGCTGGGGAAACTTTGGTTAATCGCTGACAAGTCAAACGCAAAGCGTTGACAAGTCAAACGTATCGTGAGTTTCCCCAGCGACATGTCGCTGGGGAAACATTGGAAATCGTTGACAAGTCAACGACAACGCGTTGACAAGTTAAATATAAGGAAAGATTCCCCAGCGACATGTCGCTGGGGAAACTTTGTAATTAGCTAAAATGTTTAAGTTCAACTTAATTTTTTTAATTAATAAGGATTTTCCCCAGCGACATGTCGCTGGGGAAAATGTTGCCACCGTGGCAATCTATTCTTCCAGGAAAAGTCTGTGGGGCCCGCATGTCGCTGGGGTAAGTCGTTGGGGATATTTTTAACAACGAGCATACCCCAGCGAATTTTCCCTAGCGAAATGTCGCTGGGGACACATATCCCCAGCGACATGTCGCTGGGGAAACGCCAAAAATATCGCTGGGGTAGGGCTCGAATGTTGTAGTGAAACCCCAGCGACATGTCGTTGGGGAATATCGTCCACAGAAGACATTAAAAAACATACTTAAGCAAAAACACTAATTAATCCGGATTTTTCCCGGCGAACATGTCGCTGTGGAAAATTTCCAAATACGTTGACAAGTCAACTAGACACGTGGCTTTATATACTGTGTAGACAAACTTTTTCCAGCGACATGTCGCCAGGAATAAGTCTTGACTATTTTAAAAAGTCGTCCATTGAACATCTAGCGTGTAACCATAACACACTGACTCAACCATTGAACCTCTAACTTACAACCATAAGATACCGATTCAAACATTAAACATCTAACGTGCTACCATAACATACCGAGTAAACCATTGAACATCTAACGTACAACAATAACATACCGAATCATCTATAGAACATCTAAAGTACGCCTATAACATACCGACTAATCCATTGAGCATTTAGGGTACAACCATGACATACCGACTCATCCATTGAACATTTAAGGTACAACCAATACATACAGACTCAACCATTGAACATCTAATGTGTAACCATAACATACCGACTCATCCATTGAACATCTAACGTATAACCATAACATACTGACTCATCCATTGAACATTTAAGGTACAACCAATATATACGGACTCATCCATTGAACATCCAATGTGTAACCATAACATACCGACTCAACCATTGAACATCTAACGTACAATCAGAACATACCGAGACAACCATTGAACATCTAACGTACAACCATAACATATCGACTCATCCATTGAACATTTAAGGTACAACGAATACATACGGATTCATCCATTGAACATTTAAGGTACAACCATGACATACCGACTCATCCATTAAACATTAAAGGTACAACCAATACACACGGACTCGACCATTGAACATCTAATGTGTAACCATAACATACCGACTCATTCATTGAACATATAACGTAAGACCATAACATACCGACTCATCCATTGAACATCTAACGTGTAATCATAACATACTGACTCATCCATTGAACATCTAAGGTACATACGACAATAACATACCGACTCATCCATTGAACATCTAACGTACAACCATAACATACCGACTCAACCATTGAACATCTAACGTACAACCATAGCATACCGGCTCAACCATTTAACATCTAACGTACACTTATAACATACCGACACAACCATTGAACATCTAACGTACTACCATCACATACCGAGTAAACCATTGAACATCTAACGTACAACCATAACATTCTGACTCATCCATTGAACGTCTAACGTACGACCATAACATACCGACTCATACATTGAACATCTAACGTACAACCATAACATATTGACTCATTCATTGAACATCTAACGCACGAGCATAACATACCGACTTATCCATTAAACATCTAATGTACGACCATAATATATCGACTCAACCATTGAACATCTACCGTACGATATAACATACCGAGTCAACAATTGAACATCTAACGTACAACCATAACATACCGAGTCAAACATTGAACATCTAACATATGATCATAACATACCGACTCATCCATTGAACATCTAATGTATGACCATAACATACCGACTCAACCATTGAACATCTAACAACGACCATAACATACTGAGTCAACCATTGAACATCTAACGTATAACCATAACATACCGAGTCAACCATTGAACATCTAACGTACAACCATAACATATCGAGTAAACCATTGAACATCTAACGTACAACCATAACATACCGACCATCTATTGAACATCTAACGTGCAACCATAACATACCGACTCAACCATTGAACATCTAACGTACAATCATAATATACCGAGACAACCATTGAACATCTAACGTACAACCATAACATATCGACTCATCCATTGAACATCTATCGTACGACCATAACATACCGACTCATCATGATGAATGGTAACTTATCGTGATGAATGTTAACTAATCGTGATGAATGTTAACTAATCGTTGGCGAAAAAACGTTGGCGCGAAAATGTTAACCATTTCTTTCACTTCTTTTACCATAAAAACACATTCCTACCAACACAACCACTAGCAGATCAAACACACACTTTTCATCACGAAAATAAAATGGCGCGTCATTCGTCGAGTTAACATTTATCACGATAGTTATATAGTTACGTTTTATTTAAAAAATAATTATTATATAGTTTTTTGAAATAAAAGTATATATCGTAAACAATAACCAATAAACAACTGGTCGACTTTCCACAACGACATATCGTCGGGGATTCTTTGGCGGGTAAAATTCCGTCAACATTTTCGCTAAATTATTTAAGGTTTTTCCGTTTTGCGAGGTTTTTCCCCGCGACATTTCATCGGGGAAAACTTGCCATGTTACCAGAACACGAGCTTAACACTAATCACATGTTAATTACTCTGACTAAAATATCCCCGGCGACATGTCGCTGGGGAAACTTTGGCGGGAAAAGTTCCCTCTGGTTTTTAGTAGACTATTTCGGTCAAGGCTGGATGAACTTTCCCCAACGACATGTCGTTGGGGATTCTTTGACCAAACTTTGACTAAAAAGTATTCCCGACTTTGTGTCACGTATGATATCATTTTGTCATTTAGCGGGCTTACCCCAACGACATTTGTCGCCGGGAAACTTTCGCTGCCTGATCCATCTTTTCTTGTAGAGTCGGGGGATCCAGTGGTAGTAATCACATCCTTCATATTGATGACGCGACCAACGGTCGCGGTTAGCAAAGGCTCGTCCGCGAGGACAGACTCCGGTCCTTACTTTTATGAGATTTGAGGTGTGGATAAGGCCGAATAGGTCCATGGATGCAAGTATACATGTATTAGTTAGCATATGTCCAAGTTAAAAAAAATATAGACATAGACACCCACCCGATCAACATGGTTTAAAAATATTGGGTACTTATCGCCATCAAGGAAAAAGTTTCTACTCAATCCCACCAAACATAATAAACCCTCGGGTTGTTTTTGGAAAGGAGTGTCGTGAGTATCTAACATAGTTACATCCGCAGGGGTATAAGTGCCTAAAGGGGTGAGGGATCCTTCTTGAAAGATGTACGCCAATTTACATAAATAGGGAAGACCCTCTTAAGTATCCAGAAGAATAAGTTATTCCAATTCTTTAAAAAAATGGGCTAATCACTTGTAAATGTATCCAACTTTACACTTTTTATTTTTATGTGTAGTCTACTTTTTTTTGTTATTATAGTATCAAACTTTTGAATTTCGGTTATGTTATGTATCAATGACTTGTTTAACCTGGTGAAGCAGGTTAAACTTACGGTCATTAATTTTTTAGAGCAGTGATAGTCTTTGTACTAAGATCATTTGTAATTTCAGGTTAAAAAATAATTTTAAAAAAATTAAATTTTTATTTTTTTTGGAAAAATTTTAAAAGATAATTCATTTTTTTCGAAAGAATTTGAAAGTTTTTTCACATTTTTTTCCAACAATACTTTAAAAGAATATGTTTATCTTAAAAAAATTTAAAATTAAGTAAAAAAACTTTTAAAGTTTTTAACCTTTAAAAATTTAATTTAAATTTAGCCTTTAAAAAATTAATTTTATCTTAAGAAAAGGTAAAAATGTATAAAAACATTTAAACAATTTAATTTTTCTATTTTTTCTTAAAAACACATATTATTTTTTAACTGTTTTAAATTTTTTTAAAAGAAGCACGTAAAGAAATTTAATTTTTTTTACTTTAAATTATTTTTCAAAAAAAACAAATAATTTTTTTCCCAAAAAAGTTCAAGCATTTTTTTGGACAAGAAAGTTTTTATAAAATTTAATATTTTCAACTATATTATTTTTCGAAAAAAAAGAATTTTTGCTTTCAGAAAAAATTAAAACATTTTTTACGGAAATTAAATTTTTTATTTTAAAATTTTTTCGAAGAAATAAATTATTTTCAACATTTTTCCAAAAAAATTTTTATTTATTTTTAAATTGAAATTACAAACGTTCGTTAGTATAATGGAATAACATTGCCATTTAAGATGAGCGATCATTAGTTAAACCCGCTCCATCAGGTTAAACAAGTCGCTGATACACAATATAACCGAAATTCCAAAGTTTGATCATATAATAACAAAAAAAAGTAGACTACACAGAAAAAGAAAATGTGTCAAGTTGGATACATTTTGAAGTGATTAGCCCTTAAGGAATCAAGGGGTTTCAGGTAACACTGGGTGTGTTTTTTCTCGGTCCTTTGCTAATCGACACCCACCCATAGCTCATGGTGGCAATGTTAAACACACGGAACAGGTTTACGGTGAGAGTAACGTCAAATAAATACACGACAGTTAATCTCGAAATGACTTACTTTGGCTACACCTATACAGTGGAGTTGGGAAATATGTATTTGGTAATAACCAAGTAAAACGAATAAAGAACTGGGACATGGGGATACGAAAGTTTGCGAATTCAAAAATTTGGTGTAAGCACCAATTTTGCCATCGGGAAAATCCGAAATAATATCTTAAGGACGAGACAATTGGGGATGAAAATCACCGGATATGTAAAAATCCGAGAAAGTATTCTTTGATGATGGTGGAAATGGCCGAATTGATATCTATAACGCCCTAACAATTTTTAGTTATATTTTTCTAACATGTATCGATGAAATTCCGTAAGTACAAGCAATTTGTGCGAAAGTTGTTTTTAAAATTACGGTTCTTCTCAACATGTGAAAAAATAAACAGTGACAGCGATCCCTATTTATACTATTTCCTTGGTTAATGTGTGGATATGGGTGGTTGACACGTGACACCCACTATCTCTTTGGACGGTTTAGATTTGAGGGATAGCTAAAAAGGTATTGAGTCTAACAAGTCTCATTAGTTAGCTATATGTACAATTTTCGAGGGTGGGTACTACTGTTCAGAGGTGGGACATACGTAAAAGTTGAGAAATGGAAACGTCTTCGGGATGATTCGAGTTATGTTCAGTTAGTCTAGCAACCGCGGCCACGACCACGCCAACTATACATGGGGACATGATGACGTATAGTGTGGACCGCTCACCCCACTAATACTTCTATCGACTTTCTCGTTGGAATTGGCCCTATATGTTGCGAATGTATTGTTAGGCCTCATCCAACGGTAGGCCGCATGCGGTTTACTTAGGCCGCGGTCGATCGTACGCGGTATCCGTAGGATGTACAGTGGTTTGTATTTAGGAAGGAGATAACCTAATTAAATAAGAGATATACTTGACTTATTTATGGAGGTTATGATAAGTGCAAATCCCAATAATCACAGTCCATTACTACGCTGAAAGATTAGGAAACCCTAAAAGTCGGCTATAAAAGGAATGTCATTGTCATGGTAACAACTATCTCATAAACTCTAATCACATATAATACTCCAAAGAAATGTCTATTTACTCTCACGCTGGAATTTAATATTAGGGTACGTCCGTACGATAAAGTTAATGGTACTCTTTAGCTTATGCAGGATCCCGAAACAAGTTCACTTGGTACGATATTAGTGTGATCTACACCCGAATAGTCTCCTATTCGGTCCATATAAGAACCAACCCAACCCAAATTTTGCATCAACAGTAGTCATGGAATAAAAAGCATTGTTGCAAAACAAGTCTAATTAATTGTTGTCTAGGCGATATTGCGCCACCAGCTTTTACGATTTGTGTAAATCAGTTATCTCAAATCATTTATCTGTGGTCATTGACGGTCAATGTTGATTTATAGTCGTCAGACTTTTAAAAAACTACAAGAATTGTCGAGAATACTTAAAATTCGTCGCAACTTATTTTATTACTTCTCTTTTCAAACCTTAAAGATTTTTTTATTAAAACGAGGCTTGAATACACCCGTGCGATGCACCAGGGTTTGATCCGAATGTTTATCGCGAATTATTGTGATTTTTGTGGCACGAAATTATTTTCATCGTATAAGTTTATTTCTTGGCATTTGATTTTTTAGAAACTCGAACTATTAAATTAGCACACTTATTAGATGAGCTAATCTTTTTCCTCGACATTTGTATAAAACCCACCTAAAAGTTTAACCTCCAAATCATGTCACCCATTTCTTTTTTTCAACTACATGGTGGTTTCATACCCGTGCGGTGCACGACTTTGTATTTCGATAAAAAAGACATAAATTTTTTCGTATGTATACTTTTTTTATTCTTATGTACATGAGTATCTCATTATTTAAAAATTTAGAGGCCTTCAACAACACTTCAACTTCTTGAAACTCCAACAACATGGTGTTGTATATTTAGGAACGCGACTAGATCGAAATCTTACATAGTGATCGATGTGCAAGAATTATGCATGCACGGCAACTTTACTTGTCTAATTTGTTAAACATTTATCAACGTAGTTTTTTATGATTGAAAACTGAATAAAATGATGAACTCTTTCGGTTAATAATGTCTTCTAAGCATGGTTCTAAATAGCTCGCTATAGCTCGCTCTAAGGCGCGTTATAGCTTGAGGCATGGCCTCCACGCAACGTTATAGGTCAAGGCGCCCTACGACATGAGCTGCGGTGTTTTTTTGAATTTAACTCTAGAAAATGATTATTATTACATGTAGGGAGAGTTTCCTAACTTTAATTATTATGTACAACACCTAATGTGAACTAAATATAAATATGATATTAAAATATTATAAAACATATAAATATTTTTATATGTTATGCCGCTACAAGCCACGCTTTACAAACGCTAAAGCTTCGCCTTAGCCGCTAAAGCGTGTAGCTTGGATATGCCGCTACGCCACGCCTCACGCTATTTATAACCATGCTTATAAGTGTTAATATGTGTGTTTTATAGTAAGAGTTGGAATAACAACATGGTGTTTGGATATTCTTTGTTGAACAAGTGATGACAAAAAAAACTAATAAAGTATACCCTTGTCAATAATGACACTTATAAATATATATGACATGTCAAAAACAACAAAATGTTAACGTTAATTATATAACAACTTAAACCGCCATATACTAATATATTTGTAACAAGTAGTAATATTTTTATAGAACATCGTACTTGAAAAGCGAGTAAGTGACAAAAAGAATCGGGTTCTTTGGAATCGTGACTTTTTATCCTACGTGGTAGAGGTGACATGGTCGATGTAAACTTTCTTTTTAAGCGACGGATTTCTATTAAAGACCAGCTAAAGCTAGAAACAGAAATTACAAAGAAGTCGTGTGAAATTTTTCGTTGTTTTTAATCGGTGGATAAAAGTTCATTGGGAAAACACAGTTTTTCTTGTAGTGGAAGCTAAAAGGTTTTTCAACCAACCAATCTAACAAAAATTACAACTTGAATTTCTAAATGAAATCCGCAAGAACAATTGGGAAACAATAGAGTCCAAAAGCGTCGGTTTCCTAAAAAGATGACTAGTAAAAATTAACTCGATTATAAATCTCTGAATGTACCTGATACGACCCCTGCGGATAGTACTAAGATAAAGCACCACGTTAAGCGGGCGCGAGCTCCTTGAGAAGAAAGGACGAGGAAAAATTTATTGACACAAAACTCTTGCTTGATTTCATTAATGATAATACGAGTTAAATACTCGTAGGAGTTCTTGGTGGACAATTCAAACATAAAAACACACGATACACTTTCCTAAATAAAAGTAAAGAATTTTAGACACAATACTTTCCTATCACGACAATACACATTCCTTATTAAACAAAGTCTGGAAACGAAACACGAAACCAATAAGCAGATAATAAGTCTATCCAATCTTGTAGTCCTTGTGCCAAGCCGGGTAACCGTGACCCTTTTGGTTCGCCCTCCCTCCTTATCCTCAGTCGTAACATTCCCCTCTCCTTCGAAATTCACCTTGTCCTCAAGGTAGTAAGTTGGATCCACATCATGACTTCGGTTTTCGCCCTCTTCCTAAGCAACATGAACTTGCCAGGACATTTATGACCGCACGTCCATTTTCTATCACAATTTAAACATAACCCCTTGTTAAGACGTTCTTGGCGCTCCTCTGGTGAAATCCACTTGATGGCTAGTGGTGTAGTATTGGTGTTAGTGGCAGATTCAGTAGGTGTAGGTAGAAGAGGTGGTTTTCCTAAATTTGAAGAAATAGAAGTAGAAGTAACCTGCTGTAGTGGAGTATTCATGACTGTAATGTTGTCATGCGTTTTATTAGTGGTAGGCCATTGATCTTCCAACCGGGCCTCAGTGACACGAGCAAAAGAGAAGGTGTCTCCTAACGTTGTGGGTTTAGCCACTAATAAATCCCTTTGTAATGTTGGTTTTAATCCAGAGATGTAAACGGAGATGAGAAAGCAATCTGAAACATTGGTAACCCGATTCATTAGTTTTTCAAAATCGCTTTGGTATTATGTAACTGTACCAGTTTACAAAAGTTTGGAGAGTGCTCCTTGAGGATCCTCGTACTTGGACGGGCCAAAGCGATTTTGAATGCTTTCAAGAAAACCATTCCAACTTGTGATCAGCTTGTTGTGTGTCATCCACCGATACCATTCGGCAACATCTCCCTCAAGATTAAACCCAATAATACGAAGCCGCTGTTCCGGTGTCGTGTCAAGAAGTTTAATATATTCACCAATGGCAAATATCCAAGCATCAGGATCCGCCCCATTAAACTTTGGAACATCCAATCGCATAGACCGTGGAATCCCAGAACCTTGATCGCTGCTCGATCCGGATCGTGAGTAACTCGACAACTTCACAGCTTGCAACACCTTGTGCAAGGCAGCCAGCTGTGTGGTGAAAGCATCAGACTGCTCCTTCAACAATAAACGAATCGCTTGTTCATCCATAGCAATAAAAGCACCAATTGATACGACCCCTGCGGATAGTACAAAGATAAAGCACCACTTTAAGCGGGCGCGAGCTCCTTGAGAAGATAGGACGAGGACAGATTTTTTGACACAAAACTTTTGCTTGATTTCATTAATGATAATACGAGTTAAATACCCGTAGGAGTTCTTGGTGGACAATTCAAACATAAAAACACACGATACACTTTCCTAAATAAAAGTAAAGACTTTTAGACACAATACTTTCCTATCACGACAATACACATTCCTTATTAAACAAAGTCTGGAAACGAAACACGAAACCAATAAGCAGATAATAAGTCTAGCCAATCTTGTAGTCCTTGTGCCAAGCCGGGGTAACCGTGACCCTTTTGGTTCGCCCTCCCCCCTTATCCTCAGTCGTAACAGTACCACATCATAGTACCCCCAAGACCTTCTATAAACAGCCTAACCTTGTTCGAGACATGCAAAGCGTCAAACCACTCTGAAATGTTTGCGCAAACCGAGGATATCAAGCTCACACCATTTAGCGAAAAATCCCATAAATCCTTCGCCATGTTACAAGGGAAGAAATAGGATTGACACTTGACAGTTTCGACTTCATTCAGACAAGGCATAAAATCAAACCCACATCTATATCTTTTTTATCTAAGTTAACTCTAGGTGATAATTTATTCAACAATAACCTCCAAATAAAAATATTAAGTTTGATAGTAATAGAACGATTCTAGTGAGTAGCAACAGGAACCGTACCCAAAATTTTGGAATAAACCAAAGTGCAACATAAGCAATCGAATACCCATTAGAGTTGTTTAAAGAACATTGTCAAGTATCATTTTATTCGAGAGAACAATGCCCTGAATCAAAGATTGAAGATTAGTTAATTGTGACATTTCAGCATCTTCTTTCGGATGTCGTCTAAGGACAGAGACCTAGATGGATAAACGATCCGCAACGGGACAATCCTTAACATTATCAAGCTGGTAAATGCGCGAGAATTGTAATTTAAGAGGTTGAATACCACACAGATATCCTCCCAAAACGGCAAAAAGCACCATCACCTATCTTCCGAGCATACAAAAAAAACAAGTCTATTCCTTTCGGCTTTAAATGTTTAATAGTAGATAATATGGCGCCTCGTGTACTATGACTAGAAGTATAAGAAGAATCCTCCGTAATACCTTTATGAGCACCGTATAAGATCTTTATAACACGCACCCAAAGGTCAGTAGGGTTACACGAAAACCTCCACATCCATTTATAAAGAAGACCAATGTTTAGCCCATATATTTTTATAATAGCAAAAACTCCCAATTCTTTATTTGCTAAGCATTTCTTCCATTTTACCTAAGTCATTTTTTTCTCTACAAAAATGCCGCCTATAAAAAATTATTACGTATAGATTCCAACTTCTTTTAAATAAAAACCAGCATCAAATAGATCGACATGTAATAAGTAGCGAGATTTCCCAAGAACCGATTTGATTAGAGAAAGACGACGACCAACGCATTTATAAAGTCCGAGGAATTAATATTGATAAAGATTAGTTGATATTAGTTTAGAAACGAGTACAACAGCTTTAAGATCGTCTATTATAAAGTCATTTGGTTCCGTTTGAAACTTGGTTATGAGGAGATTGTTAGATAAAAAATGTCTATTTGTCTTGTTCATTTGTTAAAGCTTGTTTAATAGTTAATATTTACTATTGTTTTTTATTCAATGTATTGTAATCTCTCATTTATTTATTTTATGTTTTTTTTAATTTCTACATGGTATCAAAAGCTACGTTATTATGAAGAAGGAAAAAAACCTCTTGTTCGATGGATCTTAGTTGTCGAATATCTTGACTGGTATGTCCTTGTTGGTTAAGGGTGTGTTTGTTAAAAGGAGCAGTAGCTGTGAGCAGTGAGCCGTAGTAGTTTTTTTTAATAAAAACGTTTGATAACATAGGAATAGCTGTGATAACAATTATATAAAATGACATAAAAGGACATACATATTTATACAAGAAACTATCGAAATAAATAATAAAGTTACTTTTACATGTTTAATAAAACTATTGTACGTTTTAATATACTACCGACGACGTGCACCCATATGAAGGTGGCAATATCATTGCGAATTTATTATTATGATATCGTAAAACAGTGGCAATATCATTCCGAATTTAGTGTATGTATGCATGTCATTTGCATTAAAAAAATAAAAATATATACATAAGTTAACTAGTGTGATCATTTTGCAGCGGCTAAGAACGTACCGGTATAAAAAAATATTATTCAAATAATATGCTAATTTAAGATGAAAGAAGGAAATTTTAGTAATTGAATATTCTCACAGCTCTAATTATATTAGAATGCTTCTACAAAGGAGCTTTGGAAAAATAGCAGTCCTAAATAATAGCCACATCCCACTGCTCATTTGTCAAACAACACCAAAAAATCAAAATGCTCATTTTCAACGCTCGTCGTTCTAAAAAGCTCCTCCACCGCTCCACGCCAAACACAGCCTTAGTATACTTTTGTTTACTGGTATGTCTTTGTAATTTATTATTTTCATAGGGTTATTTGTGGGTATGTTTATTGTGTTACGCATATCTATATTTATAAAGATGAAAATGGTTGATCTAGTGTTTGTTAACTAGAATTTGGCCATCGAATAAATTGAATTTGGTCAACTATTTGCTTAGGTTCGTAGTGAAGTGCTTAATTTGTTTTTTGTTTGTTTGAGATGGATGGAAAATTGTTTCACTCGTCGAGGTTTAGTTCGGTACATGGATTCGTAAATCATAAGGTTGGTTTGATATTGTCTGGTTGTGTAATTGGTTCATGATCTGGAATTAGTTCTAATACTTGTATTGGTAATTTGGTATAGTATCAACATTGATAATTGATTTGATTTGGAAATTTTCTTTGGATTGGTGATTGGGTGATGTTGATGCTACATTCTTAATTGATCCCACTATGTTTTGAGTAGTTATGCGTAGCATTTTGGCATTAACAATATGCTTTGATTTTTCCCGATTTTGTCTAATTTTCCCTAGGTTTGCATTGAATACTATCTGGTTATGCATATGGGATTGTTAGTACTGATGTTGGTCTGTTGTATGAATCTGTTGTTGTTTATCTTCTTCTCATCGTTTGCCTCTGTTCGGACCTTTGTGCTACTGAATACGTATTTGTATGTTGCTTTTCATATACCATTATTCGGAACTCTTTGTTGAAATATGTATGTTGCTCTTTGCCTGTGAGTTCTCTTTACCTTTCAAGTATACAGATATCACAAAGCAAGCATACATGTTCAATAACTAAAACAAAACATATCACGGTTCATCACTCAGTAAATTTTTTAAAAAAAGAAAGCATCATCTCTGTTTGATATATCTCCTATTTAATATGTATTTGTTTGTTGAACACTGAATTATTGTTGTTGCTCTTCGTCTACCTCTGTTTGGATCTCTATATTGAATTCGTATCTGTCTGTCTCAAAATATTTACCGATGCAGCATTACGAGTTTGAAAGGAGATGTTAGATAATAAATGTCTATGTGCCTGGAACACTTGTTTAAGCTTGTTTAATAGTTAATTTTATCATTTTCTTACTATTTAATGTATTTTATTGGCTCAATTATAGTTAAATCTAAATAATATATCATTCATTTTTCCACATTGATTTCTACAAAGATAACGTGATAGAGTTTGTTTTGATCCAAAACAGTCATGTAAAGGCACTCTAAGGGAAGAGATGAAGGTCTTATTTCATCTATGGATTTGTCATCGAATGAAGTTTTTTTATATCCTGCGTAGCTAGATTTCTTTTTTCTTGAAATGCAATACTTTATTAAGAACATAAAAAGAAATAAAGATATACACCAAATTAACAAAATAATCAAATTGGGGTAAGACTCGAAAGACAAACAACAAATAAAGAAAAAAGCAAAATATAGGAATCAACACATTCCCGAACTATTGACTAAAGTCATAAATTTTATTTAGGTAAAAGGTTTAAACCAGGTAAAGTAAATTACTAAACTCATAAATTGACAAAGTAAAGTAGCAATAAAAACACTGGCAAAGGCCAACAAACACCCGCATAGAATATAATAATCTCATATAAAATAGAAATCACCAATATGGTCATTTTCTACTAAACAATGAATGATTTTAAGGTTGTTTGCTTCACAAGATATTTTTGAATAATTGTAATTTTTGAAATGAATTATAATTTAATTTTATTTTAATGAATTAAAATGTGTTGTAATTATGATTAATTAAATTTGTGGATATATTTTAGTTAACTAATGTAATTCAGATATTTTTTGGAAAATAAAAAATTTGATAAAAGAAATATTTATAATAATATAATAATAAATAAATAAATGGTAATGATAATGATTATAATAAAATAATAATAAATATTAATAATGATATAACAATATAATAATATAAATAATAATTAATAATAAATAATAATAATAATAATAATAAATAAAATATTATATACATAAATATAACAAATATAATAATATAATATATAATAATAATAATAATGATAATATGAATAATTTAATAACATATAATTAATAATAAAATAATATAAATAATAAATTAATAATAAGTCAAATTAATTATATTTATAATAAATATTATTATAGTTATTATTTAGTAAATAATATAGTGATAATAATAATTATTATTAAAATTTTGTTTTATATTTATTTACAATAGTTATTTTATTTATAATTATTTTATTAATATTTTTTTATTAATATATTAAAAATAGAATAATTACTATTTTATGACTATTAATAGTTTTTTAAATAAAAAAATTGATTTTTTAAGATTAATTACTTTATTAAAACTTATTTAATTATTTCTTCCATTCTAAAATTATTGTCCTCTGACAAAAAATACACATTTAAAAATAATACATTTATTACAACTTTCTTTTTCTTACTTTTTTACAGAATAATATTTTTATCCTTAACTAATTAGTTGAAATCTTATTTAGATCTTTTCATAATAATTTTCAACAAGTATAATATAATAAATTTGATCAAACTTTTCATTCTATTTTTAATAGTAGATAATTAATTTGAGACATCTAAAAAGAAATGTGGACAATAAATATGGGACGGAGAGAGTACTAATTATTTTATATAAGTTATTTTAGTAATAATTATTTATCAAATTTTATCAATGTAGTAATGTTTTATTAATAGGAATAGTTTTAATATTAATACTTTTATTAATAATGATTTTTTATATTTTTTAAAAATATTTTTTATTAATAATGAATTTATTAAAAAATATTTTAGAACTAATTCTTTAATTAATAAATAATTTTTAAATATTATAAATATAAATAGAAAATATTAATAATTATTTTATTAGTATTATTCTAATAACATTTTTGGTATAAATATTTTTATATAATAATTTATTATTTTTGTACTATTTTATTAATAAGAATATTTTTAATATTAATACTTTTATTAATAATCATTTAATAATTTTTTTACTAATAGTTTTTATTTATAATTATTTTATTATAAAATATTTTAATTGTATTTTTTATTTAATATTTTTTTATTAGTAAATTTTTTAGATAATATAAATATTAATATATAATATTATTTTATTTGTATTATTCTAATATGATTTTTTAGTATAAATATTATTATATAATGATTTTATTAATGTAATAATGTTTTATTCATAAGAATAGTTTTAACAATAATACTTTTATTAGTAATTATTTTTTTAATTTTTTAATAATAGTTTTTATTAATAATGATTAATAATTATTTTATTAATAAATTATTTTAAATAATATATAATATTAATATTTATTTTATTAGTATTATTCTAATAACATTCTTTTAGTATAAATATATTTATATAAGTATTTTATATAAAATAATAACTATTTTATTAATGATAATAATTTTAGCAACAATAACTTTTTTATTAATAATAATAATTTTAGCAAAATAACTTTTTCATTAATAATAATAATAATTTAATTATTATTATTATTTATAAATAATGATATTTTAAAATAAAAAAATATTAAATTACAATATAATTTATAACTTTACGTCTAACTATGTAATCTAAATTCTCTCATTTGACCTCATTATGATCTCTAAATTAAAATCATAATCCAAATCAAACAACCTACGTAATATAATCTCAATTACAATTCATTTTATTAAATGAACCAAACACTCTACGTAATATAATTCAAATTACGATTAAATCAAAGTACAACGAACCAAACAGCCCTTATATATCATGGCTTTATTGTGTGTTTTCTTATATGTTTTTTACGTGTCATTGGCTTTAAATAGTTGTTTAATTTCTATTTAATTATATTTAATTACACAGATGTAGAAGGTAAGCAAGCAACAAGTTGCGCCGCAAGCCCTTTTTGAAAAGCTAAACTAATTCTATGAAAAACCACATTTCTGGATTTAGGTGTCATAACGTTGCTATTCATAACGCGTTGAATTCTCTTCAGAAGCTCCACCACTTCAGGTGCAAGGAAACCGAAGGTATCAAATGCAAAAGAAATAAACATGTGCTGGTTTTCAATGCATGATTTTTCGTGTTTTGTCACTTTGCAAGAGGCGGCTTTCAAAGCAACCTGACCCGCTGTAAAACGGCTACCCAACCCCACTAGAGGAGAAACACCAGTCACATCAACACACACATGTTTTCCTCCAGCCCATCCAAAAACTAATATATCCGCTAGTCTTAGTGTGAATCTTCCATCTAACGAATCAGTCAAGAAGTTCACAGATGCTTCTTTCTTGACAGAGATACCAACACGTCTACATAAGTTTCATCCGTTTGAGCGAGGACATATACTTGCCAAAGGTTTTTTAGAAACAATCTATTACCATCAGGCAAAAATATAACTGTCTACATTTTATTTTCTTTATATCTCGTTATGATGAATTGAGTATTATTGTTGTAATTAAACCACCCTATATATTTAACACAAGTAATAGTTTTTTTATACTTGAAAAGTGAGGAAGTGACAAAAAGAACCGGGCGGGTTCCTTAAAATCGTCACTTTCATCGTACGTGGGGTAGAGGTGACATGGTTGATCTAATTAACCTTTGACCTAACGTGTTTTTAATGTTTGAGGAATTAATTACATGTAGTTGATAGTAGTAGTTTATGTTACGCATGCATATCTATTATTTATTTAGGATATATCTTTGTGTTTTATGTTTATCTGTTTAGTATCTTTTATATTTTAAGTTTATCTCGTATCTAGTATTTAAGGTCTCATATGTTATCATTGTAATCAGTCAATCAAATTAATCAATAAACATTCTCAGTTTCTCTTATCTAATTCTTAAGGAGCCCGCACACGCTATAGTGGTGCCCTATCCCGATACTACCCAAGAGGGTCGTATCAATTGGTGCTTTCATTGAGAGCCCTTAATTCGTTGAGGGGTTTTGATCTAAGATTCCAATAAAAAAAACAAAAAAAAAACAAAAAAAAAAACGTTACTGTTCATCAAGAAGTACTGTTCATCGGAAAGTACTGTTCACCGGAGTTATCGGAAAGTACTGTTCACCGGAGTTATCGGAAAGTACTGTTCACCGGAGTTACTGTTCACCGTAAGTTACTGTTCATCAGTGAAAAAAAAGTTATTTTTTTTCCGAGTTTGATTCATGGCACCGGGTGGCGACAACGAGCGAGACGCGAAAGATGCATTATCTAAGCTTTTGCAAATGGGAACGGTTATCGAATATCAGGGCGAGTTTAAGAATCTTATAAGTCGAGTTACAGGTATGTCTGAAAGTTTGCTTGCCTCGTTTTATATTTCTGGACTTAAACTGAAGCTACAGCTAGAACTCTTGCGGTCGTACTCGAAGCCTACAACATTAGGAGAAGCCTTCTACTTAGCTCGTATAGTAGAGACTCGTCTTGAGGTAATTGAGCAAGAGCAAACCGTTGAAAAGAAGGTGGTTGATTCTTCTACAACATCAAAAGTTGCACCCGAAGTTACAACTGAAGTGGCACAGGACGTTGTACTGGAAGTGGCACCAGAAGATGTGATGAAGGTTACATCCGAACCTAATAAAGGGCACTTTAAGCTTGTGGTTGGTGAATCACATCTTGTTGATGAATCGCCCAAGAGGGTCACGTGGTTTGTTTCATCCGAATGGAGGGAGTGTAGAACCGGAATTCATATATTTTTACTACTCGAGCGAAAGAACAAGTTGAAAGAGAATGTGCAAATGCTTAGGAAACGTCTCAAAATTTGGGATCCGGGAATCAAGAGTGTTTTTCAAGACCTCACCTTGAGGGCAAGGTGAATTCGAAGGAGTGGGGAATGTTACGCATGCATATCTATTATTTATTTAGGATATATCTTTGTGTTTTATGTTTATCTGTTTAGTATCTTTTATATTTTAAGTTTATCTCGTATCTAGTATTTAAGGTCTCATATGTTATCATTGTAATCAGTCAATCAAATTAATCAATAAACATTCTCAGTTTCTCTTATCTAATTCTTAAGGAGCCCGCACACGCTATAGTGGTGCCCTATCCCGATACTACCCAAGAGGGTCGTGTCAAAATTTGGGACCCGGGAATCAAGAGTTTTTTTCAAGATGTCACCTTGAGGGCAAGGTGAATTCGAAGGAGTGAGGAATGTTACACCATAGTATGAATGGGTTGGGCCAAACGGGCCACTATTATTTATCTTAGGGTTAGGGTTTTCATGTTTTATAAATACCGTCATTGTTATCAATGTAAGCAGTCAATCAATCAAGTTAAACAACAATAAATCTGGTCTTCTTTTCTCAAGTTCTTATGTAGCAAGCACACGCTTGAAGTGGTGCTATCTATCCCGATACAACCCTACCCGGGTCGTATCAGTTTACAAACGTACAAGATAATTAATCATAAAATAGCATCAAGACTTCCCCGCTAAATACAAATAGACAAAAAGTTACTAATATTATACAAAATCATTTTCCATGTCGATATCTTTAAAACAAATCTATTAAACTCGCAAGTCCCATCATAGTCCAATAATGATCAAAACAAATGGTCAACGACAATAATTATCGAGTTGTTTGGCGCGAAATATAGGATAACTCATTACGGTGAATTTGTCACGTGGTGGTAGTTGGTTTTAAAAAAATGAGTTTTTTACTTAAGTTAGTTATGTTATACACTAGACGACTACTCGCGTATAGCGACGAAAATTTCTAGCGATAAATAACTAACGATATACGATATATGGTAAATGGTTCACGTAACGTTCAAAATAAAACGTGAAAAGATCTAAAAGTAATTGCAAACCGTTGTTACATGCACTAAAAAGTGTTGTTGCAACAACCATAACTAATATTTTGAAGTGCAATTGTGTTCATGTGTAGCTTTTAATTTGGATTAGACATTAGCTAATGAAATTCATACATGTGCAGAAGGATGAAAACTTGACTAACTCACTATAACAAAAGCGAGTGTTAGAGCATCAGGTATCACAAAGAGGTGTTTACCTCTTCACTGCGCCACATCAGCGCCACGTCATACCAACTAATCTCTCTTCTCTTCTCCAAAAACACCCCATTTATCACAACTAGTCTCTCTCCTCTTCACTTGGGTCCCACCACTCACCATTTTATTTAATTTTTCAATTTTCACACAAAATAAAAATTCATTTCATAAAATTAAAAATTACGAAATACTTCAAATAAAAATACAACTACTTAAAAAAAAATACAATACGGTCGATTATTCATGGTTGATCTTGTGCCCAAACATGCTCAATGAGGTTCCGTTGAAGCCTTGAATGTACGTCTCTATCTCGGAGTTCTCTTTGTCTCCTGCGACGTATTTCACATCGCTCGACCCATGACCTTAACAAATGGTTCCCAGGAAGGATGTACATTTCAACTGCTTCGGAAATCGCATACCCTTGATTCTTCAAAATCATATTATGCAAAATGATGCACGTGTACATGACCCTGCGTAGCTTGTTCACAGTCCAAGCACGCGCCGGTTGAGCAATTATACGCCATCGTCCTTGTAGGACACCAAATGCCCTTTCAATATCTTTCCGGGCACTTTCCTGACGCCGTTTAAACGCAGCGATTTTGTCATCACGTGCTTGGCTGAACGACTTAACAAAACATGACCATCGAGGGTAAATACCATCTGTAAGGTAGTACCCTCTTTCGAATAGCTGCCCGTTTACAAGATATGGTGCCACTGGTTCGTTGTCAGCCAAAAGGTCGTCGAACAATGGTGAATGATGCAGCACAGTAATATCATTATTCGAACCTGCAACCCCGAAAAATGCATGCCAAATCCACAAATCGTATGATGCAACGGCTTCTAGAATGAGGGTTGGGTGTTGTTTATCACCTCTCCCAAATTGCCCGTGCCACGCTTTAGGACAATTAATCCATTCCCAATGCATACAATCAAGGCTACCTAGCATACCCGGTAACCCGTGAATCGTATTATGTGCGTTATATATGTTTTGAACGTCATTTGGTGTAGGCTTTCTTAAAAATTCGGGCTTATACAAATCTATAACGCACATACAAAAATAGTCTAGACAATCACGGGCACAATGTTCACCCATTTGCAAGTATTCATCTACCCCATCCGCCACCGTGGCGTTTGCCAATTGGCGAAGAGCGGATGTGCATTTCATGATGACACTCATACTTTTCATACCCGTAGCATCATATCGAATAGTAAAAAAATGAAAATGCTTGGGTAAAGGATTATTTGTTGCACAATAAGTTTCAATACCTTCAACAATTTCCAGAAACAGCTCCCGTCTCATCCGATATCGTAATCTGAATTTTTCTGCCGGGTATTTTGGATGTGGACCAAAATAATCTTTCATTAAACGTTGTTCGGCGACGTCACGTTCACGCCAAATGTATCTGCGATGTGAATGAACTTCATCTTCTTCATCTTCTTCCTCTTCGTTAATCTTCCACACCATTTCTACTTCTTCCATTTCTTCGATATCTGACTGGTACGAATCCGACGAGGTGCTCATATTAAAGTTTTTTGTGAAAGTTTAATTGAATGTTTTTGTTGTGTGTGGTTTTTAAAGAAGTTTGGGTGGTATTTATAAGAATAAAAAGTTTTAAAAAAAAATTTATTTATTTTTTTTTTATTGAAAATAGCCGTTTGAAAACGGTAATAAAAAAAATGGGCCCCACCTTCTTTTCCAACGAGCAATATCACAAAGTGACATTTGAATACCGGCGAGAGGGGGGGGGGGGGGGGGGGGGGTCGGTGTAGCGGCGAAGGGCGGCGAGCGGCGGCGAGCCTGCCACCTAGGCACGGCGAGCCTCCTTCGCTGCCACACCGTTCCCTCTTAGCAACAAACTTTCCAACATATATAGTTGAGAAAATAAAGTATCATCGACGCCGTGTCATATATAAAGGGTCATTATCCAAACGCTAAGTGTTTAGATTGTTAAAGTAAGTTGGGTGACAAATCGTTCATGAGATTACTCCATGATTTAAAGTAGGGCAACAAAAGTGGAGCGTATGGTGATGAAACCCGTTTTAGCCCGATAGAAGAAAGGGCATGTTAATTATGAAAATGTTGCACAGACGAAAACAAACTTGCTTATAAAATTTCATATGAATCTTATTAAATTCATAAGTAAATACAATTATAGTTTCAATATAAGTACGTGCTACTGGTAATTTATTAGTACGCATATAACATATGTAGTAGTTAAAATATTGTAGCAAAAGGGAGTCATTAAAAAATTACCAAGCACTTGGCAAAGTTCATTTATAATATGCATCAATTTTCTTTCGAAAGCATGTAAATATCATGCAAAAGAAAAGAACATAGATAATATTTTTCGCCATTGTAAACCAAAACATGATCATATTCAAATAGTCAATGCAAAAGAAAAAAATAAAAAAACTACATGCAAATATCCGCCTCACGCTAAACTCTAATATATGCATGATTACATAGCTAAATTTGCCACGATGCATATCTTATTTATATAGTCAATGGTATGATCTAGCATCTCCCCTCCTATATCATTAACTGGTGGTGTGACCTTCCAAAATACCAGGAAGGATAGTATTGCAAACAAGGGTGTGGGAATAACTTATTTCTCCGAGCAACTTTAAAGTAATCTTAGTGACTAACATCTCTCTTTGTAGCAATCATCTCTAAGGTCCCAAAGTTGCATACCTCCTTATTTTGATTAAACGAGGCATCACAAAAATGTGTACTCCTGTGTCGAATGAAGAAAACTCATCTAGTTAGAATTGTGAGTGCCAAAGCTACACTGCTCGCTATAGCAAAGCAAATAAAAGAATATGATATCAAAAAGTAACAAACAATGGAAATGATATTCATGCAAAGGATTCAAAAATTAGTTTAGACAACGATAGAAACCGAAAACAATCCAAATGAAATTTATTCAAAACTCAATACGAAAAGCTCGGCTTTGTTCAAACTTACAAGTAGTGGCATCAGAGGCAGTAGCAGATGCTACGACGCTTAATCTTGCAATCACCTCGCAAAGAATACTTTCCAAGATCTTTAAAAGCAAACTATCGTGACCAAGCCATTGTCTTCCGCTAGGTTGGGCACACACAGTAACAACGGGTGCGGTTATGCATCATAAACACCAGTGATTACGTTGAGAAAAAATGCAAACGTTGAGTTCTTGTGAATCGCCATTGCAAAAGAAACGGAATGACGACCATATTCAAAGTTAATATTCTCTTCTTGATTGGTACCTATGTATTTATATACAGTTTTTATAGAGTTAATTAAAATATAATGTACTTATTAATTATTATACAAATCGTTTTATTGTAAGTAAGTATTTAAAAGTTGTTAATTAGCATTAAACATCATTTAAAATATTAAAAGTGATTTGCGTTATTGATAGCCAATAATATACTAGTTTAAGGTTCTTTTCAGAACTAATAAAATTTATAGAACTGCGAGAACCACCTTTTATTCTGAATAACACATATGTATCTTCCTCGTAATGTTTAAATTATACGTTTAATAATTGTTTTATTGGTTTTAAATCCGAGTATAATGAGCGATATGAAGAGTGCACATGTGTTTTTATATTATCCATCGAGAAAGTGGTTATGATACAAACGAAACAAAATACATGTGCATGGTCCTTGAATACATGTATCTAATGACCTAACACGATGAGAATCCATGCACGTCTACAATGTGAACTAACACGATAAAAATACATGTGCATTTTAAGAGTAAAAAGGCGGTTCTCGCAGTTCTGTACATTTATTTGGTTCTGAAAAGAACCTCACCCTAATATACTAACTTAAAATTATACTATTTTCCAGCCTTTCATTTCCTTATATGGTCCTTTTCACCATTTATATTATACGTTTCATTGTTTGAATTGTTAATATTTCCTAAGATAGTCCTTTTCTAAACATTCCTGTGTTTGAATTGTTAAGGTTTATAAACATTACGCCTAATTGATTTCAACATTTCATATATATTTCAACAAGGGCAAATTACATAAAAATGTACCAAATTTATACTCAATTTTAATTTAATATACTAAACTTTTTTTTTCTCAATTTAATGTATCAAACTTTTTCTTGATTGCAATGTAAAATCATTAGTAGGTTTCCAAGTCATTTAGCAAGTTATCAAATTTTTTGATGACTTTTTTCCGATAACCCACTAACACTGTCTTCATTGATCACCACAAGTATTATAATCCATTCCAATTCCTAAACACGTGTGTAATTTGATATGGAGTCATACAACAAATTGGGTACTGTCGGCCGAGCTTTCTATTTAAAGCATAACCCTTGGCGACAATAGAAATTAGGGTAGAAAACTTTAGGGTGCGTTTGTTTGGCGCCTTTTGGCATTGGATTTGGGGATAAAACCCAACTTTGGCTGTTTGGTTAGAATCTGCGGGACCCACAATTGGGCTTTAGTACCAAAAAATTATTGTGTAAAAATCCCGGGCAGGAGGCCTACTTTTGCAAACGGGACTCATTAAGTGGGCCCATAAATAATTCTAGCCACTCATATATTATTTTTTCTTTATTTATTTAATAAAATTTATAATATTTATTTAAATTAAAATTAGATATAACTTTAATAAAGTTTATATATTTAAATATTATTTTTTCACTCTCCTACACCAAATATAAATCCAAACCCTAAACCAAATATAAACCCAAACCCAAATTTTAATCATAAACTCATCTACAAACCAAACGGCCCCTTATTACGACAATTGGATATTTAACCACTTATTGAGTTACATTTTATAATATTGTGCAACTCACTAGTTCTTTAATTTCTATTGTTGTGCTTTAATTGTATACAAATAATATAGAAACTTGAGACACTTTAGCTGCTTGCACGTTTAGAAATTGGATCGGGAGTCAATCGTCTATTACATGAGAATGTTGAAGATAAAGATGGTGGTGGTGAATAACTAAAACACTTGGTAACTTGTTAAATGACTTAAAAACCTACTAATGGTCTTACATTGCAATCAAGAAAAAGTTTAGTACACTAAATATATACTCCTTATAAAGGAGGAATCCTAATTGTTGAAAAAGTCGAAATTTCAACATAGTTAAAAGGACAAATTGCACAAAAATGTACCAAACTTATACTCAATTTAATTTAATGTACTAAATTTATTTTTCTTCAATTTAGTGTACATTTTTATGCAATTTGCCCTTTCAACAATGTTGAAATTTCAACTTTTTCAACAATTAGGATTCCTCCTTTATAAGGAGTATAGATATAGATATGTGAACTTTTTTTTCTTTTTACGGGTATCCAAGGGCATGAAAGTATACTTATTACAACTGTTGTCAAACTTGAGAAAAAAACCGCAAAGAGGGTAGAGAATTTGGGTGCAATTTGAGGATTTAATAAGAGACAACCAACTTTTCGATACGGATTTAAATTATTAACTATGATTATAATTTACATATTAGGAGAAGGCAAACGGGCAACAAGCTGCGTCGCTATCTCTTTTTGTATAGCAAAACTAAGTCTATTAAATACAACGTTTGTGGATTTAGGAGTCAAAACATTACTATTCATAACACGTTGTATTCTGGTAAGTAGCTACATCGCCTCAGGTGCAAGGAAACCAAATGTATCAAATGCGAAAGGAATAAACACGTGTTAATTTTCAACACATGCTTTCTCGTGTTTGGTCACTTTACACGAGGCGGATTTTATAGAAGCCTGACCCGCTGTAAAATCTCGACTGCCCGGCCACACGAGAGGAGAAACTCCTTTTAAATCAACGCACGCATGCTTACCTCCAACCCATCCAAAAACTAAAACGTCAGCGGGTCTGAGTGTGGATCTTCCATATGACGGGTCGGTCAAGGAACTTACAGGTGCCTCTTTCTTGGCGGAGATCCCGACACGCCTACATATGTCCAAGGTTGCAGAAATCGCTAAGCGCTAGTGAGGCAGTCGACGACCTTCGAGGCGAAATTCATCTAGGCAGCGCCTAGGCGGACTGGAATTTTATGCATATGAATATTATAAATAATATGTATGACATAAAAAAATACTTCTAATATCAAATAATTTGAAGTTCTTGCAAAATAGACAAATTAAACATAACAATTTAAGTGCTTAAAACTTGAAACATGAACATATAATTCAATTAGTTCCAATTTCATACGGATAACCCATTACTTTATGTTTTTAATCATTCGTTTATCTATTATTTTAAGATGTTACTTTAAAATAAATATGGGCACTATATATTAGAAAGAAAACCCTTAAATTTTTGTAAAAAAAATATTGACTTTTTATTGACTTTCTTGACTTTTTGACTGCCTAGGCGAAGTATGACCGCCTAGCGCCTAGGCGCCGCCTAGCCTTTATTTTACAACATTGCATATGTCGTAAAGAACGTCTCTAACAAAATCATATCGGTACTTGAAGCCCAAAAGTTTTTTACAATGAACCGCATGTTCCCCAAAAGAATCCAAACATGCCTTGCGACAAACAGGGCATATCACATCAATAAAAAATAAGGGAATCATAAGGCGATACTTAAGGATAGTGCGGTATTCCACCAGCGACATATGTTAGCCGAGCCCGTCTATGAAGATAGCTTGTAGAAAATCTTGAGCATGTGGTGCGCGCAGACACTCAAAAACAACTTGCTTTCTAACCATCATGTCAAAGTGGGCTTCCATATCTTTGATCATCTCACTAAAAAGGGCACTCGCCAATGTTTCTTGGGCTTTAGATGGGGCGATGTCCTTATTAGCGAAAACGATAAAATCAAAGCTTGGAATCATATCACGAAGACAAGCCAAAGAAGAAACGTAATCATCATCCAAACCACATATGCCACTGTTACGTAAGATGTGGTCTTGTAGCACCAAAGATTGGGCCCTTGAGGTCACAAAAGTATAGGAGGAGACCACTTTTGTCGAGTACAAGCCCAAACCACAAAGACGAATGGGTAAAAAAACAAGTCTTCACTGCAAGTCACCAAAAATAGGTCCTCCACAAACCATTATATTTTCGATTGAACCACGCAACCCTTTGTCAAAAAACAAAGTCGTCCTCCATGTGTAAAGGTTGACAGGTCCTTAAACCAAAATAAATTTTAGCAATACCCATACATGATCGAAGCAAAAGGAGCTCACTTTACGGGTCATGAAGTTGTGAAAGAAGACCCGTCAAGTCAACAACATTTATGGCTCTCCTCATAGCCAACCCACTAATAAAATATGCATCTCTACTAACAACTCCCCAAAGAAGCTTCACACCCAAAGACGACCTACGAATATCAACCGGAAATAAACCCTCCCGAAGCTTCGTACCATTACAAGAGGGCCAAAAGATCTCTGTTTTCTTGATGTTAAGTTCAAGACCTAAACCTAGACCAATCGCCTTTATAATGTCTAACACCTTGGATACCTCTTCTAAATCTCCAATAATGGTTCTGTCATCAAGAGATAAACTTGGTAAATATGTATTGTGTCTTGTGATATCATAATACAAGGGGTATAAATAATAAACATAATTACACATAAAGCCCTTATATTATACTAATATAAGTATGTAAATATATAAACTATCTAATAGTCCCCCTCAAGCTAAGCCTGAGATCCAAGCTGTAGCTTGTCCCGTAGAAGCGTGAATCGATCTGAGGGTAGAGGCTTGGTAAAGACATCAGCAATCTGGTCATGTGTGGAGATAAATTGAACACACAATCTTCTTTGAGCAACCTTTTCGCGCACAAAATGAAAATCAACTTCAACATGCTTTGTGTGAGCGCGAAAGAGTGGCTTAGCTGATAAGTATGTAGCTCCTAGACTATCACACCAAAAGATTGGAGCAAACCTAACTGGTACATCAAGTTCACGCAAAAGTGCTTCAAGCCAAATTAATTCAGCAACTGTATCGGCTAATGCTTTGTATTCAGAATCAGTGGAAGACCTATATACCGTCCGTTGTTTCCGAGCTGACCAAGAGACAAGATTAGATCCAAGATAGATGGCAAAACCCCTTGTGGATCGACGGTCATCCGGACAACCTGCCCAGTCTGCATCAGAGTAGGAAGTGAGAGGTCGATAGTGAGCATCTGTATAAGCATGTAACGTAGAGCCAGAAGATCAGTGAAAACGAAGATCATGGCCTAAACTGCCCTGAAGATATCGAAGGATGCGTTTAACACCAGTCCAGTGATTTTGTGTAGGCGAATGCATAGACTTTGTTAACTGCAAAGGTGATGTCCGGCCGTGTCAACGTGAGATATTGCAGGGACCCGACTATCTGACGATACTTTATCGGGTTTTCAAAGGGTGGAGTGTCACCAAGAGCCAAATTAGCTGAGGTGGAGCACGGAGATGAAACAAGCATGCATGTGGAGAGACTTGCTTTGGTTAAAATCTCCAAGATGTACTTTCTTTGAGAAAGTAATAAATTAGGCCCGTTGGATGTAACTTGAATTCCCAATAAATAAGATAGATTTCCCATATCTTGAATAGCAAAGGTGGTACTCCGTTGGTGAACAACTCTGTCAATGGCAGTCGGACTGTTGCCGGTTAAAATAATATCATCAACATACACGAGCATGTATAAAAGAGTACCTGCTTGGGAGTAAATAAAAAGCGAAGGATCAGTATTTGACCCTTTAAAGCCAAGATGCTAAAGAACCCCAGATAATCGTTGAAACTGTAGAAGCTAGAAGGGGGATTGAATAGTTTCTTAAATTTTCTTGTTAAAGTTTGGTTTAAAAAAATCCTTTTTCAAAAACTTAAGCTTTAGTATTTATGTGAAACCTTCTTATACACAATATGAACAAGGTATAGTGCAACTAACTAATAATCACAAGTATAAAGAATAATGAATGTAACTAAACTAATAATCACAAGTATAAAGAATAAAGAATGTAAAGAGATAAGGGAAGGAAAGATCAAACCAAACACCAAGGATTTATAGTGGTTCGACAACGAAGCTCACTCCTCGTTCCTACTCCACTCCTCGAGTACTCCTTACTCGAGAGTTCACTAATCAACAAGCTCCTTAAGGTGGAGAAACCGTACACAACGTCGCTTAACCAATTTCCGACTCTAAGCTAAAAGTCGAGCCCTAATCTTAGATAGGACCAATCTACACCAATATACTTTGAGGACTAAGTATTAACCCTAATACATACACAACTTCCAAATAGACACAACTACTTGGATCTTCACAACAATGACACAACAATAAATAAATAAGTATGGATCTTCAATGGATCTTTGAGGTAGACACAACACTTCAACAATGATAGTGTTCTTCTCTTTGCACTTTGAGAGGAAAAGATGGGAGGAGAAAGATTCACTTCTAAACAAGTAGTAATCAAACAAATGATCAAGAATTTGAGTGATTTAAGAAGTATGAAAGAATCTGAAAGTTTATGTGCAAAAGAGGTGGATTGAAAGTCTGAGAATGGTCCACTATTTATAAGAAAAATGTCCAACGGATATATCTGCCCGCGGTTCTTTATTGCAGCCCGCGGTTCCTTATCGATAAGGAACCGCCGTAGGCGCTAAGGAACCGCCGGCGTAGAGTCCGCTCCCTTTTGTCTTTTAGTGGGCTGGATCGAATATGGGGATTAAAATATCCTGAAAGGATATTCCAAACCAAGATAGAATATGCCATTTTCAAATTTCAAATTTTCAAATAATTAGTTTAATAAAACATTTTCTTAAAAAGAGAGTTTAACAATGAAACTTTATCACACTTAATAAAAAGTGAGTTTTAAGAAAAGATTAAATCCTTGATCACTTAATTAGTATAATTACTTGTTTGTTCATACCTTAAGTGATAATGGTTGAAATGAAAAATACTTGAACTCAAGAATTCGTTTTTCATTGTTTTCGTAAATGCTTGTTTTTACATATTGTCGTAATCAAAACAAAGTGAGACCGAAAAATGTATGTAACGTTTTTTAGGCATCATTGCATTAACAGTCTCCCCCTTTTTTGATTCCGACAATCCATAAACCCAATCATCTAATAAAATAAGATTTTTGAATACGAGTTTATCATTTCTCCCCTTTGTCGAAGCAAAAAGGTTGCAAAAGTATTTGATGAAGAAAAGAACCGGACTTTGCAAATACTCTCCCTTGGTGCTTACTCCCCCTTGCTTGGGGCACCAAGAAATTTAAATAAGGTGACAAGCTATATAGAAGGGTTAGTAGAAAAGAAGAGACACCCAACAAGATATAGCAAAGATCATAAAAAAAAGAAACAAAAAATCCAAGATAAGTCATGTTAAAAGAAAATATGATAAAAGATACAAGGAAATAAATCATACAAAGATGTATGACACACAACCACAAGCCAAAATAGAAAGCATAAATCTAATCATAGTTAAGCTAGAACTCTAAGATTTGCTTGAACTAAATGTCTTGAAGATAAGCAACTAATGCTTAGATAAAAGACAATGTAGTGGCGGAAGGAGGTGGTGGTGGCTTGGTAGAGATCTCATAGTTATAGTAAAGAGGAGGTTTAACTAAGAGACTCTTGATGTAATTCAACTCCTCATAGATGTGAGCCATAGCAAGATGTTGATATTGACAACATTGACAATATGTTCCATGATGCATGACATTATCATGTGAAGGAGGTAGAACACTAAAGGCTAGTGGTGGAAGATAAGAAGTTCCACAATCACCATTCTTAGAAGGAGAAGAGATGGGATTTTGATTGTTCCTGGGTGAATTGGGGTTGAAAGCAATTAGAGAGAATGGAAGAGAATCAAAGCTTTCATTTGGGGAATAAGACACTTTGATTTGAGAAAAAATGCAAAATGCTTAAGGTTATATAGAGAAAGTCCAAGATAATTTGGGGGTGGTCAAAGGGTTGAAACAAAGATTCCAAAAAGTGTTGGAACAAATTTGGAGTTTCAGGAATACCCGAAAAATAAGGTACTGGGCGCGATTCTTTAACTCAGCCGGCGATTCCTTATCACTGGGGAACCGCGGTGTCAATAAAGAACCACCCACAGTGGGTTGAGTTTGGTGATGAGGGAGGATTTTCTAATTCAGCAAATCCTATTTTTCTAGTCTAACTAATCATGGGGATATGCTAAGAAGCAAAGATAGACAAAGAAAACACACAATAGTTCACCAAACAAGGTTTTGACCAAAATACATAGATTTTTAATAAAATCAATGTATGAGGTGTGTAGAACTAGACACAAGGTCATGACACAATGATCCTTCATAGTTCTCTTTTGTTCTTGCTATATTTGAGAGACCCATACATATGAATTATGTAAGCTCATTATGAATAGCAAGAAGCTTTGAAAGACGTTTTTAGATTTAATTAACAATGCAAAAACATCTCTCGACCATTTTCACAAAAGCTTTGAGAATTTTGAAAAAGAAGAGAAGTTTTCCAAAAAGAGTGTATTAAACTTAAGAACTCAAAGAAAGAAAAGACTCAAAAGATAAAAGATAATAAGAATGCACAATTAAGGAATATGTTCCATTAAGCCTAGACCTAGACGTAAGTAATTAAAAGGTTCCCTCTTAAGTGGCTTAGTGAAGATATCGGCTAGGTTTTCTACCGAGGGTACCTTCTCTATCGAAATGTTCCCCTTTTGAACATTATCCCTAAGAAAATGGTGGCGAATCTCTATGTGCTTAGTTCGCGAATGTTGCACGGGATTCTTGCTAAGGTCTATTGCACCCTTGTTGTCGCACATGATGGGAACATCATCAAGAGAAATCCCGTAATCAACAAGCGCTTTCTTCATCCATAGAGCTTGTTGACAAGCTTTACCGGCACTCACATACTCGGCTTCCGTGGTGGATATAGCAAGAGCGGCTTGTTTCTTGGAGAACCAAAAAGTTAAACAACAACCCATGAAGGTACAAACTCCACTAGTGCTTTTCCAGTCCACATAGTCTCCCGTATTATCCGAGTCCGCGTAGACAATGGTTTCTACGCGGGTCCCTTTAGGATACCATAATCCTAAATGTATAGTGACCTTAATGTATCGAAGATACGCTTAACCGCTTCAAGGTGAGAGGTTTTGGGAGCCTCTTGGAAGTGAGCACAAAGGAAACACTAAACATGATATCCGATCGACTTACCGTTAGGTACAACAAACTACCAGTCATACCTCTATATTTGGTGTTGTCTACCGACTCACAATCATCATCTACGGTGAGTTTAGTATCCGAGGCCATAGGGGTCTTCATTGGTCTAGAGTCTTCTAATCCAAATTTCTTTAGCATTTCTTTAACATACTTGGGTTGATTAAAGAAAATACCATCGTCCATTTGTTTAATTTGGAGTCTTAAAAAGAATTCAAGTTCTCCCATCATACTCATTTCAAACTCGTCATGCATGATTTTGGCAAAGTCATCACACAATGATTGACAAGTTGAACCAAGTATAATGTCATCAACATATATTTGTACGATAATGAGGTGAGACCCTTTCTTCTTTGTAAAGAGTGTATTGTCTACCATCCTCATGGTATACTCATGTTTTACAAGAAACGCTTTAAGTCTATCATACCAAGATTTGGATGCTTGTTTGAGACCATAAAGAGTTTTCTTAAGCTTGTAAACATGATCCGGTTTCTCAAAATCAATATAGCCAGGAGGTTGAGCCACATATACCTCCTCATTGATCAAACCGTTAAGAAATGCACTCTTTACATCCATTTGTTGAAGCTTAAACAAGCGTAAGCTAAGAGGATTCTAATGGATTCCAATCTAGCTACGGGTGTGTATGTCTCGTCATAATCAATACCTTCTTGTTGATTATAGCCTTGAGCTACAAGTCTAGCCTTGCTACGAGACACAACACCATTCTCATCTAACTTATTCCTATATACCCATTTCGTTCCTATGATGGTCGAACTTCTAGGTGGAGGAACAAGTTACCAAACGTCATTAGCAATTAATTGATTCAATTCTTCTTGCACAGCGATGACCCAACTCTCATCCATCAAAGCTTCTTTAACATTCTTTGGTTCAATCAAGGAGACGAAACAAAAGAAGCTACTTTGATTTTGGACTTGAGATCTTAGGGTCCTTTGATTTAATTCGCCTATGACATTATCAAGAGCATGATCCTTAGACTCCTTAATGTTTACTCCCTTTTCAACACTAAGGTCTTCAACTCCTATGTTTCTAACATCTTTGGAATTAACTATGTCTATTTCATCTAAGTCATCATCTACCAAAGGTGGTGTCTTAGATAAAGGTGGGGTTTCATCAAATGTCACGTTAAGTGATTCTTCAATTACACCCGAGGTTCTATTGAGGACTATGTAGGCTTTGCTAGTTTGAGAATATCCTAAAAAGATACCTTCGTAAGACTTTGGGTCAAACTTAGTAAGGTAGTCTTTGGTGTTGAGAATGAAGCACTTGCTTCCAAACACCCTAAAGTATCCAATGAGGGCTTCTTACCTTTAAGAATCTCATAGGGGGTCATTCCTAGAAAAGGTCGAATAAGAATTCGGTTGAGAATGTAAGTCGATGTGTCCACGACATTACAACGAAATTTTTGAGGCAAAGATTGCTCATTTAACATCGTCCTACTCATCTCTTGGATGGTCCTATTCTTCCTTTCAACTACCCCGTTTGATTGTAGAGTGCGAGGAGCCGATAAGTTATGGGTAATACCATGAACTTCACAAAAGGCACCAAATTGCACTTCATTATCAAATTCCCTACCATGATCCGTCCTAATAGAGACAATTGAACATCCTAGTTGATTTTGAATTCTTCGACTAAAGGTTTCGAAGTGATCGAAAGCTTCATTCTTAGACGCCTAAAATCTAGTCCAAGTGAATCTAGAGTAGTCGTCAACTATAACTAGGGTATAAAGGTTACCTCCATAACTCCGTATAGCAGAAGGTCCAAAGAGATCCATATGTAGGAGCTCTAAACACCGAAAGGTCGAAACCAAATTATTGGCTTTGTGACTTGAGTGAACTTGCTTCCCAATTTTGCAAGCATCACAAAAGTGACTATCAAACTTCATCTTGGGGAGGTGTCTTACCAACTCCTTAGAGACTAAAGATTGAATTAAACGCATATTAGCGTGACCTAATCTCCTATGCCAAAGAGTAGAACTATCATCTAAAGTCGCTACACATAAGTAGTCCTTTGACTTCCTATTAACCTTCATGACATAAAGCCCATGCTTTCTAACACCTTTTCCAATGACTTTTCCATATCTGAGGAACTTTCATGATCACTTTGTGCCTTCTTGGCTTTGAGTGCAAGAGACTTTCTTTCACTCTTAGTTTTCACCATTTCCGAGTCCTTTAAAATTATCATCTCATGAACCTTCAAGTTACCAATGAGTTCATCGAGTGATAATTTGGTGAGATCCTTTGATTCTTCAATCGCCGTGACTTTAGCTCTCCATTTTGGATGCAACGCCCTAAGAAACTTCCTAACATTGTTCTTTCTAGAAAAACCTTCATCAAGTGCTTTTAGACTAGTAATAATAGTGTTAAATCTAGTAAAGGCACTATCTATGGTTTCATCTTCTAAGATGACAAATTGTTCATATTGTTGAACAAGAAGATCGATTTTACTTTCTTTGACTTGGCTATTACCTTGGTGAGTTACTAAAAGAGTATTCCAAATGTCTTTAGCGGTTACACACATAAAAATCCTTTCGTACTCTTTCTTTGGTAAAGCATTATAAATCACCATTTTAGCCTCATTATTTTTAGCAAGTTTTCTTTTAGTATCATCATTAGCTTTATCAAAAGTAACTATCTCCTTACTTTTAGAAACTTCATTATATTGAAATGGTAAAAAGTCACCATTGGTAATAACATGCCAAAGATCTAAATCTTTTGATTTCACATAAGTATCAAACCTATTTTTCCAATAAATAAAACTATCGGTTTAAAAAAGAGGTGGTCTTTGCATGGATTGCCCTTCTAGATACTTGTTGGAATCCATAGATCGATTCAAGTTTTAAAATACAATATATTTTAAAAACTCTTGAGCAACCACGCTCTGATACCAATTATAGAAACTAGAAGGAGTGGTTGAATAGTTTGTTAAATTTGCTTGTTAAAGTTTGTTTTAAAAAATCCTTTTAAAAAAACTTAAGCTTGAGTATTTATGTGAAACCTTCTTATACACAATATGAACAAGGTATAGTGCAACTAACTAATAATCACAAGTATAAAGAATAATGAATGTAACTAAACTAATAATCACAAGTATAAAAAATTAAGAATGTAAAGAGATAAGGGAAGGAAAGATCAAACCAAACACCAAGGATTTATAGTGGTTCGGCAACGAAGCTCACTCCTCGTTCCTACTCCACTCCTCGAGTACTCCTTACTCGAGAGTTCACTAATCAACAAGCTCTTTAAGGTGGAGAAACCGTACACAACGTCGCTTAACCAATTTCCGACTCTAAGCTAAAAGTCGAGCCCTAATCTTAGATAGGACCAATCTACACCAATATACTTTGAGGACTAAGTATTACCCTAATACATACACAACTTCTAAATAGACACAACTACTTGGATCTTCACAACAATGACACAACAACGCATAAGTAAGTTTGGATCTTCAATAGATCTTTGAGGTAGACACAACACTTCAACAATGATAGTGTTCTTCTCTTTGCACTTTGAGAAGAAAAGATGGGAGGAGAAAGATTCACTTCTAAACTAGTAGTAATCAAACAAATGATCAAGGATTTGAGTGATTTAAGAAGTATGAAAGAATCTGAAAGTTTATGTGCAAAAGAGGTGGATTGAAAGTCTGAGAATGGTCCACTATTTATAAGACAAATGTCCAACGGCTATATCTGTCCGCGGTTCTTTATTGCAGCCCGCGGTTCTTTATCGATAAGGAACCACCGGCGTAGAGTCCGCTCCCTTTTGTCTTTTAGTAGGTTGGATCGAATCTGGGGATTAAAATATCCTGAAAGGATATTCCAAACCAATATAGAATATGCCATTTATAAATTTCAAATTTTCAAATAATTAATTTAATAAAACATTTTCTTAAAAAGAAGTTTAATAATAAAAATTTGTCACACTTAATAAAAAGTGAGTTTTAAGAAAAGATTAAATCCTTGATCACTTAATTAGTATAATTACTTGTTTGTTCATACCTTAAGTGATAATGGTTGAAATGAAAAATACTTGAACTCAAGAATTCGTTTTTCATTGTTTTCGTAAATGCTTGTTTTTACGTATTGTCGTAATCAAAACAAAGCGAGACCGAAAAATGCAAGTAACGTTTTTTAGGCATCATTGCATTAACAGAAACCATGCTCGGGGTGCCTGTTTTAGACCATATAGAGATTTGTGCAACAAGCATAAATGGCCCGGCTTGGCAGCATCAATAAATCCAGGTGGTTGTTTTAAATATAATGTCTCATGCAAATCACCATTTAAAAACGCATTATGAATATCCAATTGTTGAAGAGACTATCCACGGGTAAAGGCTAAGGAAAGAACTACGCGAATTGTGGTGGCCTGGACAACGAGACTGAAGGTTTCAAGATAGTCAATACCAGCCTCTTTATTGCAACCTTTGGCAACGAGACGAGCTTTGTACCTTGTAATGGCTACATGTTGATCCCGTTTGATCTTGTAAACCCACTTGCAAGCAACTACATTAGCATTCAACACTGGAGGAACCAAAGTACATGTACCATTTTTCACAAGTGCCTTGTATTCATTAGCCATGGCATCACGCCATTGAGGATATTTCTTTGCAACGTTGAAGGTGGTGGGTTCAATTTGGGTATGATCAGTGGTGGCGACAAGGGCAGATGGTTGGTAAGGTTTTGTTTTAGGGGGATTTTGTCTAAGGTTGGCAGGACGGGTGCGGTTGGGAGGAGCAGTGGATGGTTGAGTGGGGTGTGTTTGTGTGGTTGTAGATTGTTTAGGACGTCGCTGATAGGTTTGAACGGAAGGTGTATGGGCTGTTTGGGGAATGTTTGTAGTGATAGGTGGTGTCGGTTGTGGTTGTGGGACCTGGATCATCAGGGATGTTTATGGAATTTTGTGTGATAGATGAGTCTAAAGAATCGGGAAAATTTGGAGGTATGGGAAATGAGGATACGTAAGGATCCGGTTTCAAGGAAGAAGTTGAGATAGGTAGTTCTTGAGAGAATGGAAAAAATGTTCATCAAAACGGACATGTCTTGCAACATAGAGACGAGTTGTGTGGGAATCTAGAAAACGGTAACGATGGTGAGAAGAACTATACCCCAGGAAGACACACAGTGTCGAACGAAAATCCATTTTGTGTTTGTTGTAACTTGTTAGGACGTAAATGAGGATAACATTGACATCCAAACACACGTAAAAAGGAAAGACCAGGTGATCGTGTGAAAATGTGTTCAAACGGAGAGATTTTTGAAGCAACACGAGAGGGCATGCGATTTATGAGATACACAGCTGTGACGAAGGCAAAGTGCCAAAAACGTTGAGGGACACCCGATTGAGCAAGAAGAGTAAGCCCAGTTTCAACAACATGTCTGTGACGTCTCTCAACAAAATCATTTTGTTCACTAGTGTGAGGACAAGATAAGCGATGAATTATACCAAGTGAGGTAAAATAGGGAGAAAGGGGTCAAAATTCACCGCCCCAATCTGTTTGAACAGATTTTAATTTTGTGTTAAATTGTCGTTCAACCATAGTATGAAATTGTTGGAAAAGAGTTCAAACATCATATTTATGTTTTAACGGATAAAACCACTTGTAGCGAGTAAAATGATCAACGCAGTGTAAAAAATAACTATTACCATTTGATGATTTTACAGGTGCAGGACCCCAAACATCACAAAAAATTAAATCCAAAACATTATTACTCTGAAAAGTTGATGATAACAAATGAAGTTTTAAGGATTTCCCCATGCGACAAGAAGTACAAGAGGAATTCAAACTTTTATTACTCACAGGAAGTGAAAATTTGGAAATCATGGTCTTCAAAAGATCTGGATGTAGGTTCCAAGTCTTTGATGCCATGAATCAGCAAAAGCACGAATGGCAGAAAAGCAACTTTATTAAAAGAACGAAGCACCGGAAGATGGATGGAGTAGAGCCCATTGTTACTTGGACCCGTGAGGAGAGTAGTGCGGGTAAACTTGTCCTTCACAGCAAAAAAAGTTGAGTGAAATTCAAAGAAAACGTCATTATCAAGACAAAACTTTTGAACAGAAAGAAGGTTTCTTTTAATTTGTGGAACATGAAGTATGTCAGATACGGAAAATATTTTTGTGGGGGAATAAATTTTGGTTGAACCAATATGTAAAATAGGTAAACCCTCACCGTTGCCAACATGAAGAGAATCCTCACCATAATAGGGTGCAGAGTTATCAAGGCTGTGAAGGTCTAATGCAACGTGACTATTGGAGCCAATATCGGTGAGCCATGCAGTTGATGCTTGTGAGCGGAATCATCATGGTTGGTTGTTGGTTGTGGTGACCTCAATGTAGTCGGATCACGATTGGGGCATTGAGATGATATATGCCCAATTCCACACCTGTTACAAGTACCATGAACCAAGTTTTGATTGGTTGACCAATTAAATGGACCACGATTACCACTACCATTGTTGTTGTTGTAATAGCGAGAGTTGCCACGTCCCCCACGACCTCTACTTGAAGAACCACGACCGCGACCATCGGAAGCGTACATGGCTTGCGGCTGCGAAGATGGTTGTGGAGCGGGGAGTCCTAGTTGAGATAGAAGCGCTTGAAGAGCCGTAACAGTATCATTAGGTGGTATAGAAGAGGTACCAGTAGTTGGGGATGGTTTAGTGGTGGTAGCTGTGAACACCTGAGGAGAAACCAAATCAGGTTTCTTAACCATATAATCATGATCTGAGATAAGACCATTTAATTCAGAAAAAGCAGTAGGAAATTGACAGCCTAATATAGTCGACTTTAATGTATTGTACTCATTACAAAGGCCACTCAATACATGCATAACCAGATCCTTTTCTTTTATCGGTTCTCCGATGTTTTCCAAGGCATAAGCATACTCTTGTTCTCTTGTGAGATATGATGTGGTAGTTTCATCATCTTTCATCTGGATTATGAGAAGTTGTTGTTTTAGTGTGTACTCACGAGAGGCTGTGTTAGGAGCAAAAACACGCTCCAAAGCCAACCATAATTCACGAGAAGTGGTGCCTAGAACATGTTGGAAAGCACCTCCAGAAATTGTTGAAAGAAGCAACATACGCACATGGGCATCATTGGAGACCCATGTTTCATAATTAGGGTTTGGTTGGGTTGTGGGAGGATTTTCTTTGCTGGCAGAAGGAGTTGTAATGGAGGAAATAGGATGGTTCCATCTACATAACCAAAAAGTTTATTGGTTACTAGAAAAGGTTGAATCATGGTTTTCCAATAACCATAGTTAGTGGAAGAGAGAGTGAAACCAAACTTGTGTGAGTTGTGATTGGTCTTTTCAGCCATAGTGAAGGAGGGAAGTAGTGCCATTGATTCGTATTTTCTAGAGATCTGATCAAAAGATTGATTTGTATTTGCTGGAGATCTGATCAAAAGAGAGAGAAAAAAAGAAAGGTGTGGCGGCTATTTTAGGGGTACAGAGCAAGGCTCTAATACCAAGATAAACTTGGTAAATATGTATTGTGTCTTGTGACATTAGAATACAAGGGGTATAAATAATAAACATAATTACACATAAAGCCCTTCTATTATACTAGTATATGTATGTAAATATATAAACTATCTAATATCAAGATACCAAGCATGAAGAAGAAGCTTGCAATTGTCTCTGATCTTATGTACAAGCGGGTGTAATACAAGAGCAAAAAGAAGAGGTCCCAATGGGCCACCTTGCTGCACTCCCTTGGCAGACCAAATATGCGTGTCTCTTATATATAACCTAGCTGCTTGACCATATAAGAAATTTACCCACAAAGAAATAGAGGGACACTTCACCCTAACTTCATGAAGTAGTGTCGATCTATCCATAAGGTTAAATGCATTTGAGAAGTCCACAGTGAGCATTGCAAGAGACCCATCATTATGGTATTCACTCAACACCCTATTGGCGCTATGTAAAACAGCCTCAGCGCCACCTGACACTCCGACTCCGAACTGGAAATCACCAAGGTACTTGGACATTTCCTTACCTACACCTTTCATAGCAACCTTGGAAACCAAACGTATCCATATAGTGCCTATTGCAAAAGGTTGAATCCCGTTATCAGGTTTAAGTTGAGACGTGAGAGGGGCAGATGCAACAAACTCTGCCAAAATAGGCGGACACAACCCTGGTAACCATAAATTAACGACCGATGTGATGGCCATTAAGAGATCTGTGGCAGTAACAGACCCCTCTCCACACAGAGCATCTAATATATGTTGTGCCCTCAAACCATCTCTCCCGTATGAAGTACCTTTCGGAAAAGATTTAATGCAACCAAAGACACAATCAATCTCTGCTACAAGAGGAAACTCAGAAAATGTGTTGCTCGGCATGGATGGGGGTGGATTGTAACGATGCTTAGCCTCCAAGGCTTTAATAGTATCACTAGAGTATGAAGATACACCAGAACAGAATAACACTTTTATTGCAGCTGTAAAGTGCCCATCCGCAACCTTGCGAAGATATTTCCTAATGTTTGTATTGCCCGTTGTTCTATCCTCTATCAAATCACCTCGACCCTCGCCTAAGGATCCCGGCCTAGCAACATCCAACATGATTTTAACTAATGTTGCGATACCATCATCTTTCCCCCATGTAGCTAGTGACTTCAAGATAGAACTTTGTTGTAACGATTTTCTATTTTCGGACCTACGCTCTTGTCTAGTCGTGGGCCTACACACCTGCAGCGTACATCGTGGAAGAAGTAACAACTTAACCCACACATCAACGGAATCGGGTCGGACGACCACTTGGTAAAGAACTGTTTTTAATGCCTGAGAGAAAGCGAGACGACATCCATGTGGAATACTCCTGACAGTCGTGAAAGGCAATTTAAAAACACGATTAAGAAGCTCAACATCCAAAGCCACCCCTTCAGTTACTTCTATCTCGTATTCATTATAAGAAGGCTTAGAAATGCCAACAATGTAACCATTCATGTCGCCAGGCTCTTTAGAAGGACGAACATGACCATCTTCGTGATGACAAGACCGACTCATAGCATGGAAAGTCATACACTCCCCACATAACCATTGTTCAAATGCCTTCAAAGTTTCTTCGACTGTCATATATAATCCATGGTCCGAAGAAATAGCCTCACGTAATGCACCTTTATGTTCATCTGTCGAAAAATGGTGCCTCTTAATATGAGAAAACAAATGAGCAAACCCTTTATTGCCCACTTGACCATCCGGGCAACAATGAAATCCTCGAAACGGACATGTCCAAGTTCCGTCCGAAGAGGTAGATGATGATGTCATGAAAATAGAATGATTAATATATATGAAATCGGTTTGAAAAGAAAAGGATGATGTGTTTTATGTATGTTTTGTGGTTGAGACATTTTCACAAACACCTGGTGTGTAGTTAAACATTTAAGGGGACTTTATTCTAAAGAATATGAAAACTGCAATGAGTACTTGCGTTTTATTGTTGTGAAATCGAGAAAAGTTATAAGGCTACATTATTAAAAATGGATGTGATGTTTATTTTATTAGTTTGTGAGTTTGTTAAGTATTTAGTAAGGTATTACGTGACTGAGTAAAATTGAAAAGTGAGTTGAATGAGTAAAGAAAAATTGAAATGACGTTACATAACGGTAAGTGAATTTACTACCATTCCTTTTAACCTAAAATAATTATTCAGTTTAATTTTTTATATAATACTTAAATAAAATTATATCAATATATTTATAACACAATTTATCAACTCACTTGAGTTTTTTCTGTAGCTTGATGAGAAAGTTTTGTTAAGGATTCAAGTTTTGTAAAAGAGGAAAATTTTGAACTTTTTTTCCCGTGTAAATTGGTGAGTTCTAGAAATTTTTCTCGTAGATCTCCGTAATTTGAAATGTAACATCACTCTTAAAAAAATTAAATAGATTTATATTAATAAAAATATACTTATAACCTCTATTCAATATATATTTTTATATTAAATCGATCAGACTCTGAAACGTCACACTGCCAATAATAACTAAAAACTACATAATTCTGAGGGCCGAGATAGAAACAAGGATACACAAGATACATCAATCAACCATTCAAATTTTACTAAATGCATGGTGTAATTAACATCTTAATTTTATTTCTTACAAATTTTAATCTTTTGTAACGTAACAAACAAAAATGCCTCCAACGGACAACCAAGGATCCTTCCTCAACCGGATCAGCATTCGTCGAAACCAAGTTGTCTACGAACAAGAAGTGGAAGACCTCGAACAATTCCAGAAACACGTCGCTGACCGTCTCTCGGAGCTCTTCCATCCACCCGAAGACACCAACTCGAGCGACCCGCCAGAAACCCTTTTATCCATTGCATGGTTTTGCAAGCTTCTTGATGCATATCTGTGTTGCGAGGCTGAGTTTAAGGCCGTGGTGATCATGGGCCGAGATGCTAATAATTTTGCTAAATCGCCTCTTGACCGGTTAATTCCTGAGCATCTAGATAGAACGGTTAAAGCGCTTGATATATGCACGGCTATTACTCATGGGATAGATTTACTTTTGCATTGGAAGAAACTCGCGCAAATAGCTGTTGATTCGCTTCAAAAGAAGCCGATTGGGGACGGTGATGTTAAGAGGGCGAAAAAGGCTTTGAATACGTTGTTGTCGTCCATTACCATCGATGACAAGGAGAAGTAAGTTTGCAAATAATGTAACATGTTTCATAATGTTCTGTTATTAATTCATTGTCATGTCCCGGTTTTTTACATGTAGATCCGCGGAGAACCATCATCATAGTACAAAGTCGGGAGCGTCCTCAAAGGATCACACGACAATCGGGAACCTAAGATCATTATCATATTCATTCGCCAGGTCATGGTCCGCATCCAAACAAATACAAGCGATGTCATCCAATTTAACCGCTCCTCGTGGTGGTGAGCCAACAGGACTAGTAGTACCAGTATACTTAATGAGCTCGGTTTTAGTATTCGTGATGTGGGCAATGGTATCCGCAATCCCATGCCAAGAACGAACGGGCCTAGGTGCACATCTGCAGCTATCTAAGCAGTTTACGTGGGCCCAACCGATGATCGGGCTGCAAGAGAAAATAGGAGAGGATTGGAAAAAGAAGGAAAAGAAAGGGAGGAGTGGCTTGTTGGATGAGACTCAAAGATTGGAAAAGTTAGGGTTAAGTTTAGTGGAATTTGCGGACGGGTTTTCATTTCCTGTGGAGGCCGAGAAGGCTGAGGAAGTGGCTGCAATGGTAGCTGAGATGGCGGAGATATGCGCGAGAATGGATGAGGGATTAGGAGCTTTGCAAATGCAAGTGAGGGAATTGTTTAACAGGATTGTGAGAAGTAGGGCTGAGACACTTGATGTTCTTGATCAAGTTAATAGGATTACTACACCGGTTCCATATTAAATTTCGTATTTCCTATGTAGAAATCTTTTTATGTCATTTCAGTTCATTTCGACATAAGCGGTTCTACTTACAATCTGAATCATGTTCCGATAGTTGTATGGTCTAGTTATTCTGTTAACAGCAATTTGTATTAGCGGCCTATAGGGACTACAAGTCTACAAGGATTATCAGAACACTAAATCCAACATAGAGATGATTTCCTATGTCTACTACAGCCGGTAGTAGACATAGGAAATCATCTGTATGTAAAAGTAACATATAATATCAACGTAGCCATCCAAAACAATACAAAGAGTTTAAAACCACGTAAGGCTTCCTTAGAGACCGCTATGAGCCAAAAGAAAACGTCACGTTTTATACAAATATGAGTGATCAAGATCGACTAAAACTAACTTCAACTCGAAAAGCAGTATAATTGCACAATATCGATGGAATGTGATAGCTTCTGAAAATGAGTTATGAGTCCTACCATCTTTGGAAGTGATAAGAAATTGAAGGGTGTACAATTATGGTTCACTTATATTCCACTAAATTAAGCCACCAGGATGGACTTAAAAAATGAGCTTATTGTAACCTTTCCTTTGTTGTTTTACATGAATTATTCGATTTGCTTATTGCAATTTGTAGTTATATGTATGATGATGGTTACTTATATAAAGACATACACGTAAATACGTGCTGAACAAGAAATATATGCAAACACATCGATCAACCATCATCTTCTTCCTATATTATAGCGCGCGCACAAACACACACATACGGAAATCTCCTGAAAGACTTAGCTTCAATTCCTACCGTTAAACATGGCTCAACCAAAGGTCTAGTTAATTTACGTCCTCATTTTCTTAGTCGTTATTCAGTTTTCTATCACGAATATAACACACACGGCGTAATTATGCAGATAGTGGTATTTGGATTGAGCATACATGACAACAAAGAAAAAAGGAAGGTCCTGAAGGCCATTGCTTGCGTCAAAGGTAAATTTTTCGTGCACGTTACACTTAGGTAACTAGTATGTATAACACAGCTTGCTCTTAAAACATGTGCAGGGATTGAATCCATAGACATGAACATGAACGACAAGAAACTAACGGTAATCGGTTTCTTTGATCCAATACGCGGTGTTAAAAGGCTTAAAAAAGTATGCGAAACAAAGCTATTAGCAGTCGAGGAAGTGAAGAAAGAAGAGCCGAAGAAAGAAGAAGAGCCGAAGAAAGAAGAAGAGGCGAAAAAAGAAGATGAAAAGAAGGATCAAAACGAGAACATCGTCAAATTCTGGACTTACGAACAACCATATCATCCGTATATGACGCCGCAACGTTTCATAGTTACGACTATGGATGAGTATCCTTCTTGTAATTGCGTTATTTGTTAAGTTTTAAGAACGTTGGTCAGGTGGCCGGTATCCGTGAGATGGTTATGTCCTCGGCTCGGCTACTTAGAGGTTGTGGGCTCAAATCACGCGACGAAAATGAGATTGTTAAGAATGTATATGTTATAGTTTCGTTTTCATAAAAGGCGAATTTGTGATGTAGTAAAAAATGTTAAAACGGGTACTCAGTTACGTGCTAAATATAGTACTACAATACTAGTACATTTTTCAGAATTGACTTGTAATATTGTACTGTTTTTGCGTTTTTGGTCATTGAGCTGGACCGATTTGTAGCCCAAAAACAATTATTACTAAACTGTTTTAGGCCCAAAAGTCCAAAACACACAGTTTATATGTCAAGAAAGGAGAAATGCTAGATCCACACTCATTTTATACAAAATAAATCCATACCCTTATGTGTCAAACAAACATTGGTAGTGAAAAAAAGAAAGAGAAAACATGATAGATTGTAATTGGTGCAAATTCAATGCCACATAAGGGTGTGAAAGTTTTTATGTGAGTTGTAAGTGGATATAGCATTCCTCGTCAAGAAAGTGAAACGAAATAATTGTGAAGATAGCAAGAAAGAAGGAAAAGCATAGAAGAGTCGTAAATATAGAATGAACTAACATAATTTATAATTATACAAACTTTTATATAATAAATTTACGGTAAAATAATAAGTTGTGGAAAGACCACAACCCTCTTCCATCTATTCATAGGTTCGTTACTCGACGGTGTTATAGCATAAAGTGTTGCCATCACAAAAAAAATTTAGAGTTCGGGGGTATAGTGTATTTTTCTGAGGCTTTCACGAAAACGCACCAAAATGTTACATATCATACCCTCACTTGCGTTTTCGTGTTTGGCATTGTACTCGCCAGCTCAAATGGTCACGGAAAACCCAACATGATGGCTCCAAACCCATGCCAAGGATCGCGTTTTCGTGATGCGTTCTTGCGTTATATATATATTCTTTATGCCTTTTATGTTTGTGGTTAGGTGTTGTGTTTATAAAGATATGGGAGGAAGAAGATTAAAGGTCTGTTTGGTTTGTTTGATGGAATCATTATAGGTATGACTTTAACATAAAAGATGTATGACATTCGGTATGATAACTTTAATAATCGTGTTTGGTTTAGTTTTAAAAGAATGAGTATAAAAAATTAGTGGGTTTATTTAAATAATAATAAATAAAATTTTAAGGTGGAATATTATAGAGTAGTGGGGTCAAATATTAATTAAATACTAGGACTTAGAGCCCGCGCTTCGCTGCAGCAAAGTGCGGGCGCTTTTGGTAACATTTTTAGTGGCCGTTGAGTTATGACATAAACCTCTAAAAGTAGGATGTTATAACTCAAAATGCACGGCCGACTTGTGCATACAAATCCAAACTATGACCACTCTTACACTATGTTACATGAACTCTATATGTTTGATTACGAAAGAAATGCATTACACCATCAAGACTTACACGACGTGTTCGTCGATTATATGACTAAGTAGACGACTCACACTACACTTTGCAGACAAATGTATACAAAGAAGTATTTATATTATAAAGCTAAACACGTCTAAAAAATATAGAGAATCATTCACATTTTTTTGGTAGAGAGACGGACACATATTTTTTTGCTTGAATCCGGCCGTCAAGTTCTTCAACCGCTGATGGTGCTAGCATTTGCTATTTCACATGGGCGGAGATTAACCTGTTGATAACCTTGGGAGATGCCCCCGACAGTTGGAACCACATAAATAAAATCAAGTTAGGCTCAGATATGGAGGTATGGAAACGGCACCTAGAAAACCGCCATGGCTGCGACCAAACGGTCGCCCCGCCAAGATACGGATCTTGGGAAACCACGCTTGCCAAAACATCCACGTATATAGATTTCATCATTGCCAATATCGTCACTCATTCTAGCAATGCTTGTTATTTCAATTTTTATGCCATCAGAACTCGCAAAATCCAAAGGTAACGGGTATGACAACAAATAGATTAACCATGGTAGGGTCAGACAAAACGTCCAGGAAAAACCAGATACACACGCCATGGCTGCACCCTCGAGAGGTTGCGCCGCCAAGGTACGTGCAAGCTCGGGTTTAACCGGGGCCGTTCAAGGTCATCGGCTTGTACAACAACAACGAAAGCAACACCGCATCAAATTAGCGCACGATGGAAGCACTATGACTATATGACTGAGCATTCGGGTACCATATCTGATCGAAGAACCGTTCTTCCATCGCTTCAAGCTGCAGGCAAGAAGCATTGTTCAAATATTTGAAGTAAGCGCACAGTATTATATAAAAGTCTAATTGAATAAGGTTCAAGCATCAGTTGAAGGTTTGATATTAACATCATGGGTGATTGAGTCTACTATACCTACTAAGTTATCGTTTACAAAATCGTGTAGCTAAAGCTGAAGTTGCTCGTATGAATCTCACGAATCCTATGCTTCCCACTTGCAAAACGGACGCCTACATCACATGGATAAAAAAAACCTCAGTGAATAAGTTGGTGCGGATCCTTTCTCAAGAAATCGTTATACATTCTTACCATCACCGAATGTAAAAATCCTTATTGTTCCAGCAAGGTCATTCACATCTAGTTGTTACACGAAAATCCCGCTGGTGGGTTGCCTATTTACAAAAATACAATAAGCAAGCAGGTCAATATTTACAACAATTTAACTTTTAATGTATCTAGTTAATTGAAATTAAAAGACATATGTGTATTGGCATGTATGTAATAGTTACTTTGAATACCTACCATACTGTTGGTGGCAGACTCCATTTGTGGTTAGGATTTAGTCAAAGGCCTATTAAGTTGTATTTTTGTAACTGCGTATGCACATGGAATTGTGTTGGAGGTTGTGTTATAGGTTTGACACAATGCTGAATCATGAGGGTCAAGCTGCTCATGAAAGGGATGTAGGTTTTGGTTGGGTATATATTTTAAAGTAATATAAACTCCCAATGGTATGTTGCAACAGTGGGTTGTGGTAGTTGTATATAAGGATGCCATGGCATGTATTAGCAATACATCACCGCGCACAGAGTAACCGATAATCAGTCACGAAAGAATGTGTTGGTTGAGAAGGTTGCGTGCTTTGCAGACGGCTTGCGGTTCTGAGGAGCACCGCGACTGTTTTTGGTTCTACCTTCATGAACAGGTGGCTGATGAGATGGATTGGAGGGGGAGACTTGAAGTTATGTATGCCAGTAAAAGGGCTGAAACTGCTGAGAGGGATGGTTTGATAAGCGAGTTATCTAGTATTAACCCAGAACCGCTTTTGAGCTGCATGGTTTCTTTGCTATTGGACATGCAAGACAGAGCCGAGGCGGGGCTTCGCCAGCTGCAAGAATTGATAGGTGCATCCAACAATCGTGTGACCGATATGGAGTTTTTCATCCGTAATATGTGATCATCAAATGTGTTTGCAGGGCGCACCTAGTGATTGTCTGTGTGTTTCTATGTTTTCAACAAAATGTTGTTCCTAGGCGTGTGTGGGAAGGTTATGTTTGGTCTTCGTTGTTTTAACTTGATGTGTATTTGTCGTAGTCTATGCAGTTGTAACTCCACCTATGTGTATGTTGCCATATGTTTTTGTTGTTGTAGATTATCTTGAAATTCGGAACAACTTTTAATTTGAATACATCTCGCTGGTGTTTTATTTTCCATCAGGAACCAATGTATCATAGCAAGCATTCATTTGTGCCTCTTGGTTATTTTATTGGGACATTTTTTTATGAACATGTGCTTGGCATTTTGCCTGGAACCTGTATCACTCATTTAGCCTGCAATGTGCTATTGAGAACTCACTGTTGCAATCTTTAGTGGCTAGTTGGCTAGCAAGTAATAAAAAAAAAGAACCCAATGTGACATGCCAACAGTGGGTTAGAGATGTTCTATTTAAGTGTGCCATTCTATTTGGGTATAGCACATTGTAGGAAAAAAAACAGGCTAAAACAATCAACCCAAAAAATGAGTTGGCGAGGAGTGCTTCATGCTTTGCAATTGCTTTGTTCTTCTAGTGATTTTGGAATCGTTTCCTATTTCTATCTGCGGAAGAAGATTGAGGCTGAGACGGAGTGGAGGGCCAGAATTGAAGATTTGCATGCGCGAAAGAAAAACGATATTGATCAGAGGGCCCAGTTTATAAGTCAGTTGTCTAGCCTTAGCCCGGACCACCGTGTGAGTCGAATGCTTTGGCTGCTAGGCGACATGCAAGAGCGTGATGTCGCGGAGTTGTGGAAGCTACAGGCATTGGCGGATGATTCTGATGGGCGCGTTCAAGATCTGGATAATTTTTTTTGATCCTTGTGACCCATTTAATGATAGAACGGATGTTTAGAGCAAGAAGGTTGGTCGTGTGTTTGGAATAAACGGCGTGTGGGATCCAGTTGTCTATAGTCTGGCCGTATCTGTTGGTGAATGTCTTTTATACGGCCAAACTCGTTGTTATGTTATTTTGATTGAAGTTGTGTTGTATGTTGTTTGTAATATAACGAATGTCGTTTATGTGTTAAATGTGTTTTTTCATTATGTTCCAATGCTCTTTCATTAGGTTCTAATGGATCCCTATAAAATGTTGTGCTTGTGTGTTATAACATGTTGTTTAATAGTAGGAAAAGTTTGCATTATAGAACATACCAATAGTATGGCACTGTTGTTGGTGATTTGTTTTTTCACCACTTATGGTAAAGATATGCAGTGCCCCATAACAGCATTATTCTTGCTTTTTGTCTTTGGCCATAAATGATTTTTTCTATATTATCTAAATATGGCAAAAAATAAACAGAAAAAGTAGAAAATAGATGATGCAACAGTGTGTGGATGGGGATAGTGTTTTTTTTAAATAGACTTTTGGGAAGCTAAGCCGAGAATCATGCAATTTGGGAGCCGGTTACTGTTTTTGGTGGTAGTGTTGATTGTTAGTGCGGGACACTATAGGTTTTAAGCCAGGAGGCATTGCTATATAAAGGAGTGTTAGGAGGCTGTAGGTGACACATCTTCACACACATCTATAGTTAAGTTTTATAAATAAATAACTAATGGCTACCGCCCAAAATGCGATGCATTGGAGAAGGAAGCAAGAACCACGATTGGGCGGACATGTTTATTTGTCGCCTACAGGATGAGATTCTAGGCGAAACAGCCTGGAAACTAGGATGAAGCAGATGTAGCAGGAGGTGAATAGTGGTGTAATTGATAGGACTCATCTTGTTTATGAGTTAAGGACCGTTGTTGGGGAACCGTGTGACAACCCTAGGTTTTGGGTTTGTCACTTGGTCTTACTTTTAGGTTATTTTATGTGTGCTTACTTGAATTGTGTGTTTACGTGTTTATTTTGTGTGAACGAGGTTGGTGTGGTTATCGTTTATGAGTATAGAGTACTCATAAGTAAATCGAGGAACGGTTATTTCATGTTCATGAGCTCACAAGTGGTGACTATGAAATGAAAATGGTGATATTGTAGTGTTTACGTATACGTATAAGTATTATAGTAATAGTATTTTTTTTTTGGATTTACGGTTTAGCGTTTAGAGGTCTCGGGTGAGGTAATTATCCAAAAGAATATTTTTCGGGATGGTTTTAAGTCATTTAGGACTTAGTTATAAAGTTTATTTAAGAATTTGATATTTTTTTTAAAAGTGTATATTTTACGTCTTTTACGGTAAAACGCGTAAATTTGACTAGTTTTACGGTTTTGAGGTTTTGGGAGTTTTAGGAGCTGAAATAAATTAAGGTAAATTAAGGTAATATTAATAAGATATTAATTAACAATAAAAAGAAAAAAAATAAAGAAAAAAACGAAATTAGGGGTGTTTGGGTCGGTTTAGAAGAGAAAAAAAGGAAAAAGGAAAAGATTTATGGTAAGTGGTAATTGGGTTGGACAAGGATTGTTTTGGCTATATAAGGAACCCCCAACACTAAATCAAACGCATTTTTTTTCTTTCCCTGGAGTTATAGTCGACTAAAAGAAGAGGAAAATTAAGGTTCTTCATAAAATTAGGTTTTCTTCATCTTCCATTAAATAAAAGGTAAAATCTTCATAACCCTTTTCATATTAATTGTTTTTATGTTTAATTAATCATCTATTGATGGATTAGGGTTAGGGTTTAATATAAAAACAGTAAATTAATGTTGTATTAATCATAATATGATGATCACATAAATTAGGGCTTGTAATTAGAGGGATTAGGGTTAATTAATGAGGTTGATTTTGTTAAACCCGTTTTTAAAAACTGGGCAGAATTTTGGGTCATTGTTTTGATCATATAGGGAGCTCTACAAACTTTTATCTTACGATCCACATACCCCTGAAAAGGTATTTTAAGTGGATTTCCAATTCAAGAAACTAGAACTAAATTGGAGGTCGGGAAGTGGGTCAAAAACAGGTTACAACAGTCGGAGGTCAAAACAGTTTTGAATTCAGCCTGTTTTCTTTTTAAGTTTTGGGTTGTTTGGGGTACTTAGGGTTGCATTGGGATCTTATCACGAACATGAGAGATGGTTTATATATTGTAATAAGGATCTGCACTTGGGCTAAGATTGTGGTTTAGGGTAAGACCCTCTAATGGTAATGAACTTTTCATACGTTTAAAATCAGGAAAACTGGAATGACAAAAGTATATATATATATATCAGGGCCTTAACAGTAGCTTTAAGGTTAGGGCAAGTGGGAGGTGTTAGCCAACATATGTAAGGGTATGAATATTCCTTTTACAGAAACCATGGGTATGTTTAAGTGGAAATTTGACTTAAAGTTTTGAGACCTAAAAACTGGGACTGTTTTGTGTAAAATATGAACGGGATAGTTATTAAACTTAACCAAGTTAAGGACTTGTTAAGGAAGGGTAATGGGGTGTTTAGAGTTATAAATGGGGTATTTATATGAGAGGAGGTTAGATGTCCATCATAGGTTGATGAACCATTTTAGAGGTTGGTTCATGTATTGATTTATGTGTTTTTGGTTTGTTAGCTTGTTGCTAGAGCAAGGACTTTGGAGAAGCAATCAGGTGAGTTCATAGTCCCATTTTACTACGTTTTTAAATGTTTTTTTTCCAGTATGGGATGGAGATGACACTTGAAATGTTCTTTAACATGATTTAGTACTATGTTATAAAATGTGTGGACATAAATGTGTTATGTGTGACTTGCGTGCTTATGTGTTCTCATATGTGCTTTGGTACGTGTTCTGCTATGTGAATCTTGTTTAGATTGTGATTGGCTTTGGTACATAGATGTATGGGCGTCTATGGGACCGGTTGTGATGTGTGTGGAGCGTGGGGCACGATCCGTCCTGAGTACTTGTGCATCGTCTCTTCGGAGGCAAGATATCTCGACGGGGATATAGTTCATCTTCCACAGGTGGTGTGGGAAAGATCCGGATAGTGTGGTGTGTATTCTTTTGCGTGTGACGGGATACTTCTTGATTGTTATAATGTGCTTTGTGAATTGTAGATGTGATTGGTACTTGGCTTGAGTTTTGTTGTGGATGCATGTAGCATGATTATCACATTATGGTCCATTACTATAAATTGTTTTTCTTCAACTTATTTACAGCGGATGTCGAGGTTTCTTATGATGTTCTAGATAACTTAAACCTATGTTCTCACCAACTTTATGTTGACAGATTTTAGTGTCATTTTCAGGTGAGGTAGTTGTGCAAGATGATGTTAGAAGTGGCTAGAGTATAGAGGCTGCTAGGATTGCATTCGGAGGAATCCCCTTTCCTCTTAGATTTTATTTTGTGTTTGATTAAGCGAACGTTGTGGTACCTATATGTTTGATGTTTGTTTATTTGTATGTCTTTGGTAAGAGGTAGGCCTGTTACCTACTTACCTAGACGCCTGCATTGTTGAGATATTGTCACGACATTTGTGTCGCCATCTATGATATTTCAATTTCATTTAGTTCTCTCTATAGACACGCTGTTGTTGTGATGATATCCATACGTCGCGCCCCATATTCCACCATGGTGGGGTGTGACAGAATGGTATCAGAGACAATGGTTATAGAGAATTAGGTTTCCTAGTCGTGTAGCCTAGTCTATAGCTTAAGGGTCCGTGCATATAGGCGTCATAGGAGTATGTGTGCATTTTATAGTAGTTGATGTGTTTGAATATTATTTTTGCAGTATTTGTTAGGTTATGAACTACTATGGTTCATACTTAACTACATGTTATTTTCTTTACGAGTTGTGATTAGTGCGGGTGGAACCATGGTCGTATACGCTAGTTATTGTTGGATTTCGTTTAATTATGTTTTCATGTTCTTTATACATTTTGAATTTTGTCTACGCTGGTTCAGCTGGACTACGAGTTTATGTGTTTCGTGCATTGACTATGTTATTTTAATACATAGGGTTTTGGATCTTATCTTGTGTGGTTATGTGCTTGTGAGTTGTTGGATTATGTGTTATGTGTAGTATTAATTTCTTATAAGTGTCATCATAGGAGGGAGTACATTGGTGAAAGGGAACATGTATAATTATGGAGGCCTACATAATTATATATGTGCCACAACACCACTGGACTTTCAAGTATGATTGCATGAAAGAGAGTTAATACATGCTTGTATAGTATATGTTGGATGGATTTGAGTGTATGTACGCTTATGCCTATGTATGTAAAATTATTTTCTACTTACCGGTTGTATTCGTGGGATGGTTGCTAGCTCGTTTCTCTTTGAGATTTTCAACTTCTGTAGTAGCGCATTTCTCGGGTTCTCATTTCACGTGTTTGTTTGTACGGTAGTTTTGGCGTGAAGGATTTTGAGATGGTGGAGATTTCTTTTTGGGGTAACGATGTCTTTTGTTTCGAGTTATACATGGTAAAAAAAAGAACTTGCAAATTGGAAAAAATGTTGTTGGTAGTCGATGAAATAAGGAAGTGTCGGGATCATGTTTCAAATAAGGTGGAATATAAAATCTTTAACATATAAGCATGACTCGGTTATTTTAAAATATTTTGGTTTTGATCACCTAAAGTTATTGTTCTTAAGTTAAAAATTTTGTTCTTATTTAGTGAAATATGTTAAAATCATGTAATTAATAGAGTTTTAATTTTCTGGAATTAAAATAAATTAGGTTCTAGTTTTGGTAATTAATGGGGGGTTTTAGGGTTTAAAAATCGTTTTTTTTTAATTTGGTATAAATCGGAGTAGGCAGAAACTGTCGCTAAACTGTCAAAATATGTCGCTAACTGTCAGAAACTGTCGCTAATGCCTAGGCAGATTCTGAGAAAAATCGTTTTGGTCATAACTTATTCTTTTTTAAAGGTTTTTGGGTGATTCAAAAGCCTAAAATTATGTACTCGGAACATACTTTTCAAATATTCAGAAAGTTTCGTAATTGGAAGTCAGTAGCTTGGTCGAATTAATTGTACAAGTGTTGAGTTCAAGGTTAATTTTCGGACAACATGGTTTAAACTCGTGTTTTGGGTATATTTCGGTAATGAACACTTGGAGGGTTAACATAGAAATTAGTTGGGAAGGAATTTGAGAGTTCTTTAGACCTTATTATACGTGGTTATATTTTGATGAGTTTTGATTTATGGTTTTGATAAGTTTCCTCGCGGACGGTTAAGGCTCATGTGTTGTTGGTTGAGATTATTTTCGTGTAAACTGAGTTCACGTTTGAACATGAAGGTTTTATCAGGGATATGCATCCTCGTTTGTTTGCTGAGAATAAGTTTGAGTTTGGGAGTAAATCTCGGGACGAGATTTCTATTAGGAGGGAGTGATGTGACAACCCTAGGTTTTGGGTTTGTCACTTGGTCTTACTTTTAGGTTATTTTATGTGTGCTTACTTGAATTGTGTGTTTACGTGTTTATTTTGTGTGAACGAGGTTGGTGTGGTTATCGTTTATGAGTATAGAGTACTCATAAGTAAATCGAGGAACGGTTATTTCATGTTCATGAGCTCACAAGTGGTGACTATGAAATGAAAATGGTGATATTGTAGTGTTTACGTATACGTATAAGTATTATAGTAATAGTATTTTTTTTTGGATTTACGGTTTAGCGTTTAGAGGTCTCGGGTGAGGTAATTATCCAAAAGAATATTTTTCGGGATGGTTTTAAGTCATTTAGGACTTAGTTATAAAGTTTATTTAAGAATTTGATATTTTTTTTAAAAGTGTATATTTTACGTCTTTTACGGTAAAACGCGTAAATTTGACTAGTTTTACGGTTTTGAGGTTTTGGGAGTTTTAGGAGCTGAAATAAATTAAGGTAAATTAAGGTAATATTAATAAGATATTAATTAACAATAAAAAGAAAAAAAAATAAAGAAAAAAACGAAATTAGGGGTGTTTGGGTCGGTTTAGAAGAGAAAAAAAAGGAAAAAGGAAAAGATTTATGGTAAGTGGTAATTGGGTTGGACAAGGATTGTTTTGGCTATATAAGGAACCCTCAACACTAAATCAAACGCATTTTTTTTCTTTCCCTGGAGTTATAGTCGACTAAAAGAAGAGGAAAATTAAGGTTCTTCATAAAATTAGGTTTTCTTCATCTTCCATTAAATAAAAGGTAAAATCTTCATAACCCTTTTCATATTAATTGTTTTTATGTTTAATTAATCATCTATTGATGGATTAGGGTTAGGGTTTAATATAAAAACAGTAAATTAATGTTGTATTAATCATAATATGATGATCACATAAATTAGGGCTTGTAATTAGAGGGATTAGGGTTAATTAATGAGGTTGATTTTGTTAAACCCGTTTTTAAAAATTGGGCAGAATTTTGGGTCATTGTTTTGATCATATAGGGAGCTCTACAAACTTTTATCTTACGATCCACATACCCCTGAAAAGGTATTTGAAGTGGCTTTCCAATGCAAGAAACTAGAACTAAATTGGAGGTCGGGAAGTGGGTCAAAAACAGGTTACAACAGTCGGAGGTCAAAACAGTTTTGAATTCAGCCTGTTTTCTTTTTAAGTTTTGGGTTGTTTGGGGTACTTAGGGTTGCATTGGGATCTTCTCACGAACATGAGAGATGTTTTATATATTTTAATAAGGATCTGCACTTGGGCTAAGATTGTGGTTTAGGGTAAGACCCTCTAATGGTAATGAACTTTTCATACGTTTAAAATCAGGAAAACTGGAATGACAAAAGTATATATATATATATATATCAGGGCCTTAACAGTAGCTTTAAGGTTCGGGCAAGTGGGAGGTGTTAGCCAACATATGTAAGGGTATGAATATTCCTTTTACAGAAACCATGGGTATGTTTAAGTGGACATTTGACTTAAAGTTTTGAGACCTAAAAACTGGGACTGTTTTGTGTAAAATATGAACGGGATAGTTATTAAACTTAACCAAGTTAAGGACTTGTTAAGGAAGGGTAATGGGGTGTTTAGAGTTATAAATGGGGTATTTATATGAGAGGAGGTTAGATGTCCATCATAGGTTGATGAACCATTTTAGAGGTTGGTTCATGTATTGATTTATGTGTTTTTGGTTTGTTAGCTTGTTGCTAGAGCAAGGACTTTGGAGAAGCAATCAGGTGAGTTCATAGTCCCATTTTACTACGTTTTTAAATGTTTTTTTTCCAGTATGGGATGGAGATGACACTTGAAATGTTCTTTAACATGATTTAGTACTATGTTATAAAATGTGTGGACATAAATGTGTTATTGTGTGACTTGTGTGCTTATGTGTTCTCATATGTGCTTTGGTACGTGTTCTGCTATGTGAATCTTGTTTAGATTGTGATTGGCTTTGGTACATAGATGTATGGGCGTCTATGGGACCAGTTGTGATGTGTGTGGAGCGTGGGGCACGATCCGTTCTGAGTACTTGTGCATCGTCTCTTCGGAGGCAAGATATCTCGACGGGGATATAGTTCATCTTCCACAGGTGGTGTGGGAAAGATCCGGATAGTATGGTGTGTGTTCTTTTGCGTGTGACGGGATACTTCTTGATTGTTATAATGTGCTTTGTGAATTGTAGATGTGATTGGTACTTGGCTTGAGTTTTGTTGTGGATGCATGTAGCATGATTATCACATTATGGTCTATTACTATAAATTGTTTTTCTTCAACTTATTTACAGCGGATGTCGAGGTTTCTTATGATGTTCTAGATAACTTAAACCTATGTTCTCACCAACTTTATGTTGACAGATTTTAGTGTCATTTTTAGGTGAGGTAGTTGTGCAAGATGATGTTAGAAGTGGCTAGAGTATAGAGGCTGCTAGGATTGAATTCGGAGGAATCCCCTTTCCTCTTAGATTTTATTTTGTGTTTGATTAAGCGAACGTTGTGGTACCTATATGTTTGATGTTTGTTTATTTGTATGTCTTTGGTAAGAGGTAGGCCTGTTACCTACTTACCTAGACGCCTGCATTGTTGAGATATTGTCACGACATTTGTGTCGCCATCTATGATATTTCAATTTCATTTAGTTCTCTCTATAGACACGCTGTTGTTGTGATGATATCCATACGTCGCGCCCCATATTCCACCATGGTGGGGTGTGACAAACCGGTAGTTAACCAGATGGTGGCATTTCTAGGGACCCTGACACGTGAAGACTGTTCCTTTCAAGAACAGCTTGGAGCCGAAGTAGTAGCAACTGGCAACCGCATTGCTAGGATGGAAAGATTCATTGAACGGCTGCGAGGGAACGTTTCGGGTTGAAGCGATTATTTGAATGTGCCTGAAGGTGTTCGATTTGTGTGTGTTGGATAAACCATCCTCAGGAATTATGTTAATCGTGTTGTGTTTCCGTGTCTACCAAGAATTGACCAAGCGTGTGTGCCTGGGTGTTTGTTATTTTGGTACTGCCAATGACGTTGGGTCATTGGCAGGGCGTCTTTATGTATTTGGTTTAAGTATTTCCAATGACGTTCGGTCATTGGCAGGGCGTATCTATGTATTTGGTGTAATGTATTTGTATATGTTAAGTTATTTACTTTTCTATTTTGGTTTCATGGATAAAAACTCTAAAGAAGCCAACACGAAAAAGAATAAAGGTCGTTGAGTAACAAACGATTAGTATAGAGTGTTACCAGGTGCATTTTTTGTATTCCAACAACAGAGCGGGTGGCCATTAAATCAGGGTTCCTCCAGTTCTCTGGCATCTCCACAAACGAACGTTCCTCCGTAGTGAGTTGGGTTTTTTTTTGGGGCCGTCAGGGAAGGGGCATGGTTTAGCAAACCTGTGGAGGTGGGAGCTTATCAATCTGTTATGTATAAAATTATCATAGGCCGTATAAGAGTATCATATAAGTTATAGGGAAATAGAAAAGACCTAACGGTGGCGCTACTCCATGGATGGCGCATGATAGAGCAGCAAGACCCTAAAGTTGCCGAAACACCCACCCGGTAGGCATGAACTGTTAGGTACAACACGCGCTGTCATTCTGTTTTGGTAGGTTGGTCACCTTTGACCAACCAAATAACAATAAAATATTAGGGAACGCGAGACGGGCATAAATTTTTTTTTAGACTGATAACTTAATTTTAGTTAGGAAAATTGTTCGTTGAAATCGGTCTAATCGAATTGATAACTGGTTTAAAGTGCGACTCAGCTGTCTTTGGTGAAAACAATAGTTGTGTCGTTGTAGTTTATTAAAAGTGCAAAAACTTTAAAGTAAAAGCATGTAAATAAATCTAAAATCTAATTTAAAATAAATGACGAGAATTTAAAACGTGACAAAAAGTAAAAGGGATTAAAGTAAATAACGCAAACTTAAAAATATCCTAAAGGCAAACTTAAAACGCAACTAAAACTTAAACTAAGGCAAGGCTTGAAATAAATCTAAGGCAAGTAAACTTAAAGTGCGATTAAGTAAAAGGCGGGAAAAGTAAAGCTTAAGAATTTAAAAACAGAAACTTAAAATAACCTGAAAACAACTCATTCAGAATAAACCTTCGTTCGGAATAAATCACTCGTCCGGAATGTCACCTTCGTTCGGAATAATTCTTCTTCACTCGGAATATTTACCTCATGCGGAATAAAGCTTCATCCGGAATAATCAAGCCAAAAACACTCATCCGGAATAATCTTGATTCGGAATAACAAAGACACTCATGCGGAATATTGCTTTATTCGGAATAACAGGTTGATCCGAAATAAACAAACCTTGATTCGGAATATTCCGAATGAACCCCTTTGACTCGGAATACTGCTTATTCCGAATGAACGACCCTTGATTCGGAATGTTCCGAATGAACGACTTTTGATTCGGAAGAAGTTTGTTGATCCGGAATATATCACTTGGTTCGGAATATCTGTTCTGATTCGGAATATAAGCTTTATCCGGAATATGTCACCTATTCGGAATATCTGCCTTTATTCGGAATGTTCACTGATTCGGAATATTAAACTGATCCGGAATATTTGTTTGAACCCTTGATTCGGAATATAACCTTCACTTGGAATATGTTGCTGATCCGGAATATGTCACTTATCCGGAATAATCACAACACACTCTTGGTTCGGAATATACTGCTTGATTCAGAACAATCAACAAAATTCCTTCACTCGGAATATTTGGCTTTGATCCGGAATAACCTGGGAAAAACAGTAACGAAGAACACGGGACAACAAAAAGCTACGAATCTAGACAAATCTAACTAAAATCAACCAAAAGATTAAATCAAACTAATCACAAATGATCTAATAACAATAACCTATCAATCCAAATCAACAAAACTAACAAATATAACCAAATCAATCAAAACCCACTTAATCAATTTAATAAAAACTCAAAAACATGAACAAGAACATAAAGCATAAAGATTAAAGATTAACCAAGAAAGGTAGATAGAAGATGAACAATAAAAGTAAAGATTAACAATAATTAAAAGGAAACTTACTTGAAATTAGAGGTATTTAAGGTGCAAGAAAATTAATTAAATGACATGTAATTAAAGAACAAGTAATTAAAATGGAAGAGCTAATTGTCACACTTAGCCAACAAAATGAAATGAAATGAACTAAGGCCTATTTATAGGAGGATTAGGGAGGTGCTTAGAGGAAGCTTCCTCCCCTCTTTCTTCTTTCTTTAATTGACATTAAGTCCTTGTCTTCTTAATTCTTCGACTTTAACGACTTTGTCTCGGGATTTCTTTAAACTCGTCTTGAATTTTCTTCATAAATAAGACTTGAGTTCTTCGGCTTTAAGTAAACTTCCGTCTTTTGACTTTTTCTTCGATAAATCTTCAGAATTGGTCTTGGACTTCCGTTCTTTTTGCACTCTTGATTTCTTGACTTTGTCTTTTGTCTTTTTCTTTGATAAAAGCCCGTGAATGCCCGTGTTTGCTCCCCCTTTTCACATTTTCGTCCTAAATCACAACAAAAACACAAACCACGCATAATTCCGACATTTACGACATAAAATACACGTTTTGGCTTGGTTATTATTGTAGTTAAGTGGTAAAAAGGATGAGTGTTTACACACCTATCATAGACCATTTGAACCTGACATTGACATACCTTCCCGCAAGCATAGGCTGAGTTAGGATGCGATCGAATGAATCTGAATCTAGGTCCTAACCGGTAGAATACGCGATCAAGGCAATATGGCAAGCACACCACAAAAATGTCGTTCCTAACCTGTGGTAAGCAAACGTCAGCCATAGAAAAAAAGAGGTCAGGTTGTTAAAATAAAACGTTGACCAAAAGGATAAAAGAATGTAACACTTACCAGACAGCTGACGTGGAATACAAAAGCACAATTTAGATGCCCTGTGGTAGAACCCGGTGACACGCGAGTATTTTTTTTTGGTATCTGGAGGCTCAGATAAGTGAGCAACGGATATGAGGAGACATGCACTATGGCTGCAAACCCACCAATATTGCCCCGCCAAGAAGTACATAATCCGGTTTAACGCTTAAGTCTAATCATCATTGCATTTTTAAATGTTCTAACAGATACACGGCCACATAATCATACTTGTTACCTAAATGATAGCATACTACATCAATAATCAGAAAAACAAACGGGATTGCATCACAGGGTAAAAGTTGGAAGAATAGAAGCCGCAGGCAAAATCGGTGATGGCTGCGAGCACATGGTCGCCCCGCCAAGAAAAATGACTCTGCCAAGCACTGCTTACCAAAGCAACCCACCGACACGACTCTCATCAAAACCTAGAACAATGAGCCTCAGGTGTGATTTCCGTCACACCCATAATAAAGTATGCTATTTTCTTTCCCTGACAAACCCTCGCTTCGCTAACAAAAAACACAACACAAAACACGAACCGTTCATTCCTACCACATCCTTGAAAAAATCAGCTCAGAGATGCGAGGGCGGGAACCCGGTCCGCTGCAACTCATCATAGCCCGATAATTGTTTACCGCTATCGTCGACCGGAATAAACAGCGGCAACAAACAACACGAATGTGAACATCGTTGCCTGCCGTCAACCCGGCAACCAAAAAAAAAAGTATTGCCAACAATTAAAACTCCCAAGGAAGGCGAATTAGTTCCTTTTGCAAGACATTTAAAAAAACACTTGGGCTATTGTAGCAACAGTTGTTATAATCAGGGACTTTTTTTAAAACCATAAACCTTTTGGGAACGTGAGACTGCTGAAACTACAATGTAGTGGCTCAGAGCTGAGAACGTGCGACCAACTATTCAAGTTAGTTACCTGATACAGCTGCAAACACGACGCCGTGATGCCACGTCGGAAAATCAGGCCGTTTAAAACTATCATCATCTCCCAATCAAATACAATTGGAAACCGGCCAATGCACGCAGGAAACAATATCTTCGTCGCCAATTACCAACCCGCATCCACTGTCTTGTAAAAAAACATACTTTTGGAATGGCTACACCCTAGAAAGGCTTTAATTTTTTTGTAACCAGGTTCAAATAAGGCATGGATGTATGCCATGGATCTAAAAAAGGAAAATAGCCTCAAATCCCGATAATGCATAAGCACTTTGTATGCCTTGTCAGGCACATAAAGTGCCTACACTCGCCATGGCTGCAAACTTAACAGTTTGCCCCGCCAAAACAGGAATGTTTTTACCGGTTGCAGTCTTACTCAAAGGCCGTAACTATTGATCACAGGGCCCTATTTTATTGTCCCATGGACACAGCCAAACATACAATGAACACCATAGCGACTATAACAGGCCAGCCAATCATACATTAAGGGAACTATTTATACTGATTCGGCCCACCAATTTTGAGGTTTATAGCATTGGCTCAGATACGACGTAATTTGGTACAAACAAGTGGTAAACCGGTCTGGCTGCAACCTTCAAAGGTCACCCCGCCAAGATCCAAGACACCTTCTCTTAACCCACGCGTATTTAAATTCATTACAGCCGACATAATCATAGAAATGTACAATCACTCATCCCGGAAATAAGGCATGGATGTATGGCACGGATCTAAAAAAGGAAAATAGCCTCAAATCCCGAGAATGCATAAACGCTCTGTATGCCAGCAAACATAAAGGGTCGCCTGGACAGGCTCACTAAAACTGAATTTCGTACACTTTATGGATCCAAGTCGCGTCTGTGAGGCACAAAAAGTGGCTACACTCGCCATGGCTGCAAACTTAAAAGTTTGCCCAGCCAAGACACAAATGTTTTCATAAATCAAGGGAACTTTTTATATCGATTCAGCCCACCAATATTTAGCTTTATAGCGTTGGCTCAGATAAGGCACAATTTGGTACAAAGAGTGGTTAACCTCCATGGCTGCAACCTTCAAAGGTCACCCTGCCAAGATCCAAGCCACCTTCTCTTTACCTACGCGTATTTAAATTCATCACAGCCTACATAATCACAGAAATGTACAACTACTCATCCGGGACAGTCAATTAAACAACTCCAATCTGAAAATAAACTCTTTCAACACACGGAAGACGGCAACGTAAATATCAGTTGGCATCTTCGCATTGCCTCTTAATCAGCCAAAACCCCAATTGTTTAAGCCCACAAACCCAATGTTCGTGTGACCCTTCTCATATCATCAATCCCACACAACAAACAATCCTAACCTGTTATCAACATCTTGGTATCAAAACCTAAAAAAATAGGCCAATTTGTTATTTAATATAAAAAAGGCTACTAATTTGAATACACTCGAGAACTTATTGAATCCCCAAAAAATGAAAAAATAAGCTTTAATACCTTCTAATCCCGCGGGTATGCAGCGGCACATATCCAAGAACAAATAAAAATGGCAGGAAAACAAATCAACAACGATTTGAAGATCATATCATCTTCTGGTTAAACGAGTTTGATCATCCAACCTCATTAAGGAAGAGATCGCCACCACCCAGATACCCATATGAGGCATCCAACCTCGCCACACACCGACCCACATCACGGCACGTCGTTAAAGGCGGCAATGAAGTGATCGGCGGCAACGAAGGGTTACCATCACACATCACAACAACCGGAATCAGATAAAAACCACAAAACCCCTAATCTTTTTCACATATTTCAAGCTGCCATGGATCAAAATCAGAAGATGGGAGCTAACCCACAAATAATGCAAACCTACAACATAATTACTGTGGGTATATATATGGCTGATTGATCTCCTGTAGCCACTACACAATCAAACAATAGCAATTAAAGATTTTGCGACCAAAGGGCAATGAGTCAATTTGAAAGGACAAACACAATTAATTAGTGCACTCGCCAATTAATGAGTAACGGGCAAAGGGGGAAAGATCCAAAAACTCATCAATGGGGAACATAGTAACATAGCGGTCCGTTGGAACGAACGGTGCGTGTGTTGTGTGTGTGATTTTGTAAGGGAAGCGAGGGTTTGTGAGGGAAAGAAAATAACATACTTTACTAAGGGTGTGAGGGGAATCACTGTTCATTGGGAACCGTAATTCCCTTCTTTAATATAAAAGGTAATGTATTATGTGAGTGTGAGAGGAAAAAATTAAATTAAATAATTATTTATATTACAAATTAGATGTGATATAAGAAATGATAGAATGATAGTTATATATTTACCCTCATATCATATAAGGTAGATACTATGACTTTCATTCAGTCATTAACTCATAACAAACATTATATATGCCTTTCACACCCATATCCCCATTTCTATAAACCTCTACCAAACGCACCCTAAGAAGAAATGAAGTAAAGTATCTACATGTGTTGAACATTTATGAGCTACTTAATAAATGTATTGAAAACATAAGTTAATTAGACTTTAATGGCGGCAGACTATTCTTCTTTCTTCCTAAATCGATTATCTATCCCTGTTAATCTCTAAATCTTATATTGATGTGGGTTTCTCGATTAATCTATGATTAATCGTGAGTTAACATATTCATTATTTGGTTGAACGGTTGTTAGGGTTTAGTTTTTAATCGTTTTTTTCCTTTTTCTGCTTGTGAATAGTGTTGCTTTGTTTTTATTCTGTCTAGGTCGGCTTCGTGGTGACTTATATCTGATTTATTGGTGTGTTCACTGGTCTACCTCCATGATTGTCAATTATTTTGTCTGTTCTTGTCGGTGCTTTTAGGGTTTCGGTTCTGATTTTATATTAGGGTTTATTAGGTGTTTCGCTGTTTAGGTTTTCATACCTAGCTATGTTGGAACATGCTGATTTTGCTAAGTTGGATGTTAGAGAAAAGGCTGCGGCTATTAATCGGTTGCAGGTCTGTAAGATTGAAGTGATTATGAAGATCTTTGTGGTGAAACTTAATACGGTTAACGAGGTTCATGATTTTGTGCACAGCCTTAAGAAGAACAAGTATGCATTCTGGTCCTTGGTAACTAGTGCTCGATCCCAAGAGATAACCAACGTTTTGGGTTCTTATGAGGCTGTCTTGCTTGCGAAGGAGGGGACTGTTCATTCTAGGGTCTCCTCAAACCCTAGCGCATCCAATGATTCGACTAATGCTTTCTCAAACATTAGTTCGGTTGCTGATACATCTAATGGTGATCGACTGAATAACACGGTGGATGTGATTAGTAGTGATAAGATGGATCCTAGAGAAAAGGTTGTATTACTCAATAATATGCAGCCTTGTACGATTGATTTGATTGGTCAGGTTTTTGAGATGCCACTGCATACGGTGGCTGAAATTCGTGAGCTCAAGCACAATTTAAAGTTGATGAAATTTGCTGTCTGTTCGTTGATTTCCAGTGAACGATTGAAGGAGATATATATTTGTTTGTGTGCGTATGAAGCTGAGTTGATGATCAAGGCGGGTGATTCGAATGATGCAAGTAATGACTGTGTACAGTCGATTGAGGATATTACCGCTGATTTTTCTAAAAAAATGGATACGCTTGCTTCTATTTGTAGTACTAGTGCAAATGATAAGGAGCAGTTCGCTGATAATGGTATTTTTCGTCAATTGGTGTCAGAAGATGTTTTTGAAGGTGTTAACGTCTCTATTCCTCGTAAAGTGGTTCAGAAGGTCAGTCATCGTCTTGAACATACTCTTTATGGTTACTTTATTGGAAAGAGAATGGCGTTCCCGGTTGTGGATTATTTTGTTAGGAACAACTGGGTGAAACATGGGTTGACACGGATCATGATGAACTCTAAGGGTTTTTTCTTTTTCAAATTCAAGTCACTTGCTGGTTTAGAAGCTGTTTTAGAAGAGGGCCCGTGGCTGATTCGTAATTCTCCGATCATTCTTAAAAAAATGGTCGCTGGATACTAGGTTGATTAAGGAAGAGTTGACTCGTATTCCTGTTTGGGTAAAATTACATGATGTGCCTATTCAAGTCTTTGAAGAAGATGGAATTAGTTTGATTGCTTCTTTCATTGGAAAACCTGTGATGCTAGATTCCTACACTAGCACTATGTGTAAGGAGTCATGGGGGCGGAGTAGTTTTGTCAGATGCTTAATTGAGGTTAATGTTGAGGCTGATTTTGTGGATGTTGTTACCATTGGTGTCCCTTCTCTTTCGGGGGAAGGTTTTACAAAGGAAACTATCCGTATTGAATATGAATGGAGACCTCCTAGATGTGTTGAGTGTAAGACTTTTGGTCACTCTCTTGATCAATGCTCTAAGAAGGTGGTTGTCTCTCCTATAGTTCTTCCTGCTAGTACTGCTCCATCTATTTCTAATGATGGTTTCCAAACGGTCACTAAAACAAAGAAAAAGATGACGAAATCTGTAAAGGGTGGTAAGTTTACTGGTCCATCGGTTCAGCCGAATGTCAAATTTGTTCCTAAAGCTACAATTAGTAACCCGACGAAGGGAGTGACTAATGCGAAAACTGTTTCTTTGCCCAAGTTGAAGTCTATTGATAAGTCATCATCAGGTGTTGGGCTATCTACATCAAATTCTTACTCTGTGTTGGATCACGATGATGAAGATGACGAGGTTGAAATGGTGTATGATGAAACAACTAATTTATTCTCTAAAACAAATGCATGTGGAAATTCCTTCACGGCAGCTGTTAGTTAGTTTGGTTCATTTCGTTTTGTGCTAGGTGTTTTGTAAGTGTTTATGGCTTGTCATAAGCACTAGATCTAGATGTTTATCAAGCTGTTTAGCTTGAGGTTAATGTGGTACCTTAGCCACATTCATTTGTACTTCACTGTTTTTTTGGTTAATCTATTTACCGGAGAAACCCGTTACCAAAAAAAATATTTAGACTTTAGTTATAAAAATTTAATATTTTATTATAAATGAAATATTAAATTTATTTAAATTTATTTTATTTAAAAAAGTATTTTAATTTAGTTAAAGAAAAATTAAAAATAAAATGGTATGATCATCATAATAAAGAAAATATGGTATTAATAAATGACTTGGTTTTTTAGTGTTATCGTGATTTGATGTTATAAGAAAAAAGTAACGTAACGTGTATAATTCTCACGGTTTAGCGAAAAAAAACAAACCATAAATTACGCTCTTAAACTTAATATATAAAAAACATCATACCTCTATCACTCAAATTATAAAACACCATTCCTACACTTCTTAAAATAAAACCCTCCAAAACAAAAAAAACGCCGTATAACACGGTTTATAATTTTGGCACGAATGCCTAATGGTTGAGGAGGGAAAAAATAAACGTATATCTTCTTTTTAGCATAGACATATTCAACTAATATTAGCATTCATTTTTTTCAACTAACATAAAAATATATCTTTTTAAAAATTAAATATCTCCCAAACCGTTAATCGTTTCACAAAACGAAACATACAATCGTGACGACAATTAAATTATCTTTCTATTGAGGGGCATATGTATATACTTTCGACGAACTTATTTTATAAGAAAATCATATATGATTTTGGAAAATCATATATGATCTATCATACGAATCATATACTACATCTGTTCCAAAATTATTGTCTATATTTCCTTTTTCGTCTGTTTCAAAATTAGTGTCCACTTATAAAAATTATAGTTGGGTTTTTTTAAGTTTACGATATTACCCTTAGTCCATTTTAATATTTAAAAAATAAAAGAAACACTAATTAATTATCAAAGGGTAAAAGTATCTTTTTTTCCTTCCGTAGAAATCAAAGCTGTAATAAATGCATTTTTATTAAACTGTGAATTTCTTGTCTGTGGATAATAATTTTGGGACGGAAGTAGTATGATTTATCAGAAAAAAGTTCGTCGAAAGTATATACATTTTCCCCTCGATAGAAAAATTATTTAATTTTCGTTGTAATAGTGTATTTTTATCACTTGACGATTTACCGTTTGTAAGATATTTAATTTTTAAGAAAAATGTGAAAAATTAGTTTAAACAAATGTGATTGGTTGATGTGGTATATGCTAAAAGATATACATTCATTTAACTCTTATTTAGACTCATGGGAGTGGGTAAAAACCCACGAGCGCGCAAACCCACGCACGACTTCCATCCCCATATACCCACTCACGCGCGACTTACTTATTTCAACCAAAATTCTACCCTAAAGTCACCAGCGTGAGTTTCATATTTGTGGGCAGTGGGCTCGATTGGTTTTATTTTTTGAGTTAAGTTTATTTTTGGGTGTTTTTTGTGAGTGGGGTATGTTACATAATAAAAAAAAGTATGAAAGTTGAGTGTAAGTGAGTTTGAGTGAATGCTATTACCCTCCAAAAATGAGTGTGAGTAAGAGGACAGGGAGTAATCACTCCAAGTGAGGGTGTTTTGGGGTGCCACGTCAGCGAAACACACTCACTCACTCACTTGGAAAAATCAGGGGAGTCATCACTCCAAGTGAACTCCCCTTTGTGGGTCCCACTTTTTTTTATTTCTCACATTTTCAAATTAAATTAATTCATTTCATAAATAAAAATAAATATTACAATCCTAAAAAAATAGAAAAATACAACTTCGAATAAAAAAAAATACGAAAAAATACGAAAAAATTACGAAAAAAAACTACTAGTTGGAGGAGTCTTCGGAATCTTCAACGTCGCGGTATTGATTGGTATTCGGCATTTTTGCGCGTAGACGAGCCTTGATTTGTGTGTGTGTAAAAAATGATATAGGAAATGTAGTATATATAGAAATTAAAATTGAAAAAAAAAATTTTATTTTTTTAAAACTAGCCGTTTGACATTTAATTTAAATTTTTTTTTTTTTTAAGAAACTAGCCGTTGGACATTCAAAACAAAAAAAAAACTTTTTTTTTAAAAAAAAAACGGCTACTAGCCGTTGGATTTAAAAAATTTTCAAAATTCTTTTCTTTTAAATATATCACTCACGCCCCGTGAGTTGAGTCACGCCGAGGCTACACGCCGTGGGTTTTGTGGCTTACGGGAGTCATCACGCGAACCACGCCGTGGGTTTGGCACCCCACGGCGCCATGGTTCCCAGCCCTCTAAGTTGTAGTGAGTTTATAGAAAAACTGATGTAACGATAACGTGAAGACGAGTGGATTTTACATCACTCCCCGATCTTAGGTATGTAATATTATGCATGTCCTTTCAATCATTTCTATTTTAATACCCCAGTGTTGGTTTATTACTGAATGATTGTTGATTAGTGCGTATGGTCGGGGTTGATTTGTTTGGTTGTTGTCTAAAATAAAGTTGTCAATAGGGCTGCAAACGAGCCGAGCCGAGCCCGAGCTCAACAGGGCTCGGGCTCGGCTCGAAACATAAAATAATGGGCTCGAGCTCGGCTCGATAGCTCGTCGAGCTTTTACCTTCAAAGCTTGAGCTCGGCTCGATTATGATTCGAGCAAAGCTCGAGCTTTGCTTGAAAAGCTCGAAATTATATATACGAAACATATATCTCATTATCGTTTACACACCACTACAAATTCTATGTAGGTACTAAACTATGATAACGACTATTAATAAATTATTTAAGTTTTTATATAGTTACTCTTGATAATAAGGCTAATACTTAAATAAACGTTTTCGTACTTACATAAAAATATATTTATACTAAGGCTCGAAAAAGCTCGATAAGGGCTCGAGCCAAGCTATCAAAAGCTCGAGCTCGGCTCATTATATGTTTCGAGCCATACTATTGGGCTTGGGCTCGGGCTTGAGCTCGATAAAAGCTCGGCTCAATCGAGTCGAGCTTGAGCTCGAGCTCGAATAGCTCGATAAAAGCTCGGCTCGTTTGCACCCCTAGTTGTCAACATTTCATGATAAAAACGTTTTGTAATAATAATAAAGCAAACAGGGCTATGTTCAATGTTTTGAGATGACATACTGTATCCACTCACCCGCAAAATTCGGTCCATCTCACATTAGTAAGGAAATGCTTTTTATATTTTAGCAAAAAGGAAATGCTTTTTTACTAAACAAAAAGATACGAAGCTTTTTTTTTTTTTTTGAACGACAGGTATTAACTTAACCATAGAAATATTCATTGCTTTATACGGAGTATATATATAAGAGTTTAGGTAGGGTGGTGTCATGGATGATGTCATACAGTGGCGGACGCAGAAATATTAAAAGTGGGGGGTAAAATTTTTTTTTTTGGACAATAACATTAAAATAAAGAAAAGAACTAGTATTAGAATGATAAAGCGGGTATTTTTACATAAAAATGAGGGATTTATAAGGTGTTAGAGAATTGAATATTAGGTTTTAATAAGCAGGCGGGGGGCAATTTGGTTTATTAGTGGGGGGCATGTTCGAAAAACGCTCAAAATCGAAAAAAATTTACACTAAAATCTCATTTAATCGGGCTAGCCAAGCCCCCCCCCCCCCCCCCCCCCCCCCCCCCCCCCCGGACCATGCATATATGTCCGCCCCTGATGTCATAGCCCGTCAGTTCAAAATGTACATGGCTCATCATACAAGCTTTTGTGTCAAAGGTTCTCGCGTTGTAATCCTTAGCTCACAAATCTTGTGTCATATCATATCATCACCTTTTTACGTCATATCATACATATTTTAATATATTTATAAGTGACGTATATGTGGATCCATAATATCATTTTTTCTACGGTTCACTCCTACCTCATAAAATGTTATGTTATACCATTCTGATGCCATAGTATATGTAGTAGCACTTTTTGGCTATGACACTACTTTTGGCTATGGCACCACACCACCGTACCCAGTACTCTAAGACTTCATGCAATGCAACGATCTCGAGCGACCCTCGATCGACCGACTTCGAAGTCGGTCATCCGTATTGTGGCGACCGATTCGAATCGTTCGACCACAAAAACTCGATCTACCCTACGATCTATTTGGCAAATCGATCTATTCCTTCATTTCAACTTTTTTTATTAAATTAGATTAGTTTTAATTATGTTTTAATTAGATAAAAATTTGTAATAAATTTTCAAATTTTAATATATTGAGTTTTGTTTAAACTTTGTTTAAACTTCATAACATATATTAATTTGATTATTTTTATAGTTTGTTTTAATTAATACATTTTACTTTCTTTATCTCTAATTAAACTTTTTTATTAATTTATTTAACAATATTTAAATATAAATATTATTGGTAATGTTTTTTATTTTATTTAAATAATTATTTAAAAAAAAATATCAAAAAAATTAAACTTTATCGCTTTGTTGTGGAAACAAATCGCCTGTTGATCTTCAAGAGAAAAAGCAAAAGTGGCAAAAAAATCGTGATCGTACAAAATCGCTGTTGTGACCGACCTAAAATACCCAAGTCTAGAGCACTAGGTCATGTTGGTGTTATAGGGTCGTGCTATTGGAAAAAGTATCACCACGTTAGCTTCTAATCCTATAACTTAACTTCATAGCTCTTCACGATTAGGAACGTAGCCGGAGGCGTTTTGTGGGCGACAATGATACTTATAAATTTTTTGTTGTAATATTAATTTTTTTTAGAACATCGATTTTTTTTAAATGTATCTTAAGTACACTTGGTACATAAAAATGTATTTCTAACCTTATTTAGTTAATATACTCATAGATTAAAAATAAAATTAAAACTTAATAATTAAATGCCCGATATAACAATGTAAATCTAAGAAAAAAACACCGAACTTTATTTTTTTACAAATACATATTAAATCCCGGAAATCAATCGACCTTTTTTACAAAGAGTTTGTTAAATTTATTACGATAATGGTTTTGCTAACTTGTATAGTACTGTTAAACTTGTTAACAAGATAGTGAATAAAAAAACACACATTGCATTCTTTGACTTATAAATTGTTGAACTGGGATTAAGGGTGCGTTTGGTTTTTACTCATGAATCACAATCGGTATCGGGTTTGGTTTAGAATGATTGTTAATGGAATGAAAAATATATAATAATATTTTAATTAAATGATTATTTTAAATAAAATAATAAAGAAAATATAATTTTATTAGTATTTTTTTATTATTAAATAAGTTAGTGGAAGATAATTTATGAGAGGTTTCAATAAGGTGGGACCTACAGTTGGATATGAAATATTGATACCACTGCTTAGAGCTAGGGTTCATTTTTTATTCCTTTCCATTGATTTGGGCCCACATTTTATTACAAGTAATAAGCCAAACAATTTTGTATGGATATGAAATGATTACTTGAACCCAAAAATAGGATAACAAACGCCTCCTAAGTCTTTCATGTGGTATAGCTAAGGTTAAAACATGTTTTTTTAAATGAAGCTTATTATAAATGATTTGCCTAATGGAATAGCTAATGATTATTTTAACATCACTTTATCTTGTGTTATAAAGAAAAAAGAAATTATAAATGTAAAAATGAGGTTGTATGTTAGCGTTTTTTGTTATAATTGATCCTTCAAATTACTTATTAGAAGGTGAGATAAGATCCCCATAGACCTTTTAAGTAGCATAGACCCGGTAAAACAATCTCCACCATCCATTCAGTTTTTAATCTAATGGATAAAAACCTACCTATATAAATCTGTTATTTATACACATATAATTTTTTATTAAAAAAAAACACACAGACACTCATCTGCTCTCACACCTCTCCTTGAAAACCCACCCACCACAACCGACCGCCGTCGATAAAAAACCACCTCCCCGACCACCTCTTTTTTTCGTCGGTATCCCCACCCATCCACCTTCTCCTCCGATGTAACTGACAAGAACCATAAACGAAACAAGTTTAACCGATCCAACATTCAATCATCCATTATTCAGATCTATAACCGTCGTCGGAATCAGCCTAAGGTTTGTAAGAGTACCAGGATCCGCCTAGTGATGTGTCTCGGTATTGGGATTGGTGTCCAACTGCTCACGTGTTCATATCAAGCAACCACCTTGAATTTCTGGATGAGGTTCTTTTGAAGATAATGCTTGTGGGCTAGCACAAAAATTTGTTTTAGTAGATAGGTTTCAGTTTTGAAAATGTCTGTATCTTCATGTAACTTTTGTGTGACAACATAACTTTTGTATTTGCTGATAATTTGTTTATTCTTTATATATAATATATCAATGAATAATCCCAGTGTTTATGAGCTTGTATACTTTGGATGGTGTTTTGTTCAGGTTGTTAGATACTTTGGTATGAATCATGTTTCGGAATGAATCATGTATGATTCATATATGAATCATATATGATTCAGAATGAATCATATATGATTTGAGCTTGTATATTTAGGGTGGTGTTTTGTTCAGGTTCTTAGATACTTTGGTATGAATCATGTTTTGGAATGAATCATGTATGATTCATATATGAATCATATATGATTTAGAATGAATCATATATGATTCAGAATAAATCATATATGATTTGTGTTAAGTATATACAAATTTTTCATGGATCACATATGAAATATTTACTAATGATTTGTGTTAAGTATGATTTATACTAAATCATATATGAGACCTATAGAATCATATATGATTCATGTAGAGTCATATATGATTCTTGTAGAATCATATATGATTTTTGTAGAATCATATATGATTCATGTATAATCATATATGATAACACTACTGAGTTGTAATCAAATTCTAAACAAAACGAATAAATTTCCTTGAAACAACTTAGTAAATTACTAAATAAAAATCACATATGACTCATGGACGAATCATATATGATTCATGAACGAATCATATATGATTCACCTACGAATCATATATGATTCACGCATGAATCATATAAGATTCACGCATGAGTATCAAATAGGTAAAAAAAAGATTAATCAAAGTAACACAAAAATTCACTTCATGTTATCATATTTTACAAAATGTACAATAAATAGATAAAGGAAAGGTTATTTACAGCAAAAGAACAAGTATATTCTAAGTGACACACACCCCACAAAGAAAAACATGCCTTGAAACCAATAAACATAAGTAAATCTTAGCTAAATTTCTAATCTGATTACAACTCATAGAATGTTGAGGTGAGGTGGAAGGTGTATGTTGAGGTCATCCATGTCAGGGGAACCGTGGATACTTAAGCCATTCTTGTTAGCCAAATGTTGTAAGTAGATGAAGCGGAGGTGTGGAATGATAAAATCTATCAAAGCAACATCAGGTTTAGCCTTGTCGATTGGAATAGATGCCAACATGTTCTTAAAAGATAAATTTTCGTCCTGCAACAGTTAACAATCAACAGTAAATTTCATCTGGGATGAATCATATATGATTCACCAATGAATCATATATGATTCACCCATGAATCATATATGATTCACCCATGAATCATATATGATTCACCCATGAATCATATATGATTTGCACCTTTGACAAAAAGGAAAGAGAACTTACTTGGACAAGTTTTTAGGTTCCTAGATAAGATTGATCTACAAAAACTTAAATCAACCAACTTTTAGGACCTTAAAAGATAAAAGAGAATCCATATCAACCGATACATCATTCAATATATCGTGACTATCAAGAGTTAACTACAATTGCAAATTACCATAAACTAACATGTCATCATTTCATGAACGAAAATAAACCATTAATGAATCGGTGGGTTCCAGTGCATACTTCTTTCTTACTTTTGGACACGACTTACAACCTCACGAGTAAAACTAGCTACGAGCAACGAGTCGTCAACGCGCAAATCCATTATAACAAAACGTACACCCCTAAGTACAATAAACATTAGAACACGACCAACAAGTAAATAATATTCTGATGATTTAACCATCTATCGTTTTTCATTTGTTGTGTCAAATACAATGGATTAGAATATTAATCACAATTACAAATAATCAATTAAAAATAATTGTACTATAAAAGTAGAAAAAATTACCGCCAATGGTTTCTTTAGTTTAATTAGATGTTAAATCTCTCTTCTTATAACCGTTTTTCATAAGATTTAGGGGTGAAATTAGGGTATGAATAATTGAAATTAGGTGTAAGTTACGAATGTGTGTGTGGTGTGTGAATTGAGTGTCAATTGCAGTCGTTGTTAATCTCCGGTGATTGGTAGCGGTGGCTGGTGGCGGAGATTGAACAATACTGGATCGTATGTGTGTGTGACTGTGTGTTAATCTCCAGATACTTCTTTTTCCTTTTATTGAAAATTATAATAGATGTATTATTATACATAGTTGGATCAACAAAACAATAGAGGGCCTAGATTTAATTAGATGGTCTATGCTTTTTGAAAGGTCTAGGTAGATCTTTTTCCATTAGAAGGTTAGTATGTTCATTTATATATCTTTTTATACTAAATTTCTCGTTTTATTTCATTCTTAACCTTTATTATATTTCGTTTTAAAAATATTTATGCATTGGATTATATTCGGTCTTGCTTTCGTGTGTGTGCAAAATCCTCTCCTTATAAAAACTGGAAAAGCGAAAGAAAAAGACACATAAAAAAGAAAATAATAATAATAATATGTAAAGCGAATAAACTAACACATAAAAAAAAATATAAAGTATATAAATAAATAAAAGTAAATATATCATTTTTTGGTTGGTTGACTTGTATGGGGAAAGCTATTAAGACCCCTTAAAAACCCATCTATAAACCCCTGAATTTTGCAAATTTTTTTTTCCTTTTTTTAAAAGAAAATAAATTTAGTTTATGTTCTTTTTTGGTAAAGGGTTACCCTGATAAATTTAAATTTAGTTTATGTTATAAAATTAAGAAATTGTAAATACGGTATAAAAATTATAAAGTTTTAACGGTCAAATATACTAAACTGATAGAAATACAGAACAGAAACTGATAAAAAAATCCGAATTATACTATAAATTGGGAGACTGTGGCAAGTGGATTCCGATTTTTTTTTTACTTTTTGTGGGGTAAGGGGTACCAATAAGAGTATCTCACCCTTTTACGCTCTTTAGATACTTAGGGCCTGTTTGTTTAATTTTTGTATTAAGTTTTGTAAAATTAAAGTGTTTATTAAAATATATGTTGTCGGTTTATAGACGAGTATATAGTTGTTTGTTTTGTGTGCTGAATTAAGTGTCTGAATTAAAGAAAATTACTGTTATTTCCTTTTAAATTAAATAAATGAAAAAATTAGAAGGTAAATATGTAAAACACTCATAATAAGTCATTACTTAATATGAAAGCCCTCTTCCTCTTAGCTTTTTATAGAAAGTCACTTATTAATTTTAAGCACAAAACAAACAAGTTATTTATTACTTAATTAATATACTTATTTTTTAAATAAGACTCTATAAATCTTTATCAAACACTACCTTATAGTGACATAATTAGACGAGTCCTCGATGTATCCTGAGTCAAACATGAAAATTTGTATTAATACTTTTTTAAAAATCCGTATTATTTTTCTATAAATTACATGGTTTTCAGAAAATATGATTTTTGATCGTATTTGATTTTTCGTGAATGTACATGTTCACTTTCAATTCTAATTGTAATTCAATCTCTAGAGACTTATGCATCCACCACATTCAATATAAAATGGGTGTTAAAAAATATAAATTTAACTAAAGTTACATGGTAAGAAACTAAGATAACACAAAAAAGTCTAAAAGTTACACATATAAAAATATACAGTTTTAAAATTTTTGCATTTCATGACATATAAATGAGTGTAGCCCCATGCCACACCCGACATCTATGTAGCTACTCCCTGTCCACATCTTTGTTTTTGTTTAGGTTCAGCACATGCAAAAACCAAACTAGATAATGTACTAATAATGGCAACATTACATGATTAATTATGCTATAAAAATGGAAACATCAATAGACTAATCATTTTTGTTAAGACCTTGATTTTCTTTCTAAAATAAGCATATTGTTCTCGTGGGCCAGAACATGTGGGTTGTTCTAAAGTCTAAGCCCTTTATGACACAAAACCAAAATGTCCTAAACTTAACATAAATCACCATCATAATATCTTATTAAAATTTAAACATCAATTAATCTTATTTCAACATTTATAGTTAATACAATAGGTCATGTCATATTCATGCACGAAATAAATAAGGTTAATGTCTAAAAACCATGTTGTATCTATAGTACACAATGAATTAAAACTTTATTGTATATTGGACACAATACTTTGAGGCTTGTACCAATGCAGGTTACTTAGTTTTGTGCACGGACAAGAGGCGAGGCGAGCGGAGAATGAGGCGACATCCGGTGAGGAGTCAACATGTCGTCGAGCCTTCTTGATGATAAGCGCAAATGTTGATTGCTTTGCCACATTTGTCTCTTGGTCTTGATCTCGAGCATCTTGTTCTTTAGTACGAATGTCTTGATCCTTCTTAGCGCGATCATTGTGGTCTCATCGTCCATGTTTGCAAAGCAAACACGAAACCAACCGGGCTCAGAGCAATGAAAAGACTGCCCAGGGGAAACATTAAGTTTGATCTCGTTGATTATAATTCGCCAAAATGTCATTTCTGATTCAAAAGTTGGCTCTTTTAAAAATCGGCGTAAGTCCATCCAGAAGAACAAGCCTGCATTGCTTTCCAAACTCCCGATCCCAACTTGGGATAGCCCACGGGTAAACATGTCGTGCCTGTGGGCTAGCCTAACTCTGCTCTCGGATATAAAGTTTTCCACAAACTTATTATCCGAGAGCATAGAGGCAAGCATATGTTGGGTTTGAGTCGAAACAAGCCCAAAACTTGACATTTTACGTGCAATGTTCACAACCTTATCGTTGTAAGAGTACACGATCCCGACTCTAAACCCTGGGAACCCCATGTCTTTCGATAGGCTATAGACTATATGAATCAGGTCCAAGTTGCATGTTGGCTCTTCCTTTATCACCTCAGCAATGCTAACGAATTCATCACCACTCGTTACAGTCCCCGCATAGATCTCGTCACACACGAGGTGAATGTTCTTTTCGTTAATAAAACTCACAAGATCCTTTAAGGTATCTTTGTCGAGGAAAGTACCCAATGGGTTCGATGGGTTTGTGATAAGTAACCCTTTGACCTTGATATCTGCTAGTATCGCGTTACCATAAGCTGTTTCAAGAGCTTCTCTAGTGATTTTAAAGTTATTCGAGCTTTCACAAACAACGGGTACAAGCTCGACTCCAGTTCTCCATCTCAAATCTCGATCAAACCTGATACAAAACCGAAAATTTTAATTAATCCAACGTTCTAAAAGTATAACCAATGTTACATGTAAAAATGTTAATGTGCATACCCTGGATAATAAGGCGTAGGAACTAAGAACGCCTCGCCAGGATTCGCTAAGCAAAAAGCGACAGTTTCATGAGCTCCAGTAGCTCCACCGCTCATGACAATTCGAGCAGGGTCGAATTTGACACGGTTTCCTCGTACTTGGCTCATGAAATTCGCGACTGCGGCTCTAAACTCTGGCAAGCCATGGTAGTCTTGAAATATCGCGGTTTCTTTGAAATCCGAAGATCCTTGTGGAGTGCAAATTGATGCATGCGAGTTCTCTTCAACCCATTTTTGGACCAAATCAAAACATAGCTGAAAAATTAACAAACAAATAGTTATTAAAATATTCCCCTACAAATGTTCATATGAAATATTTATTTGTTTATAGCTAGTACGTATAATGCTGACTGTCAGCATTATACGTACCAGTTTTCGTATATACCTGATTTTCGGCGAGGCCCATCTGAATAACACCGCTCGGGTTGCGTTGAAGGTTAAAAGGATTGGCATCATAAGCCTTCCAACCGTCGAAATAAGGCGAGTTTTCGCCATGACCATTGTTGGTTGCAATCTTTGACAATAAGTTGTTGTTGGTGTTGGTGTTCTTCATGACAAATTCCATTGAATAAATTGTATTAGTACAAGGTTAAGTTGAGTTGAATATTAAGATATGAAGTTGATGAAATGAGAAATGAGCAAAATGGGTATATATAGACAATGGGTTGGGTTGAATAAGTGAGGAAGAATAGAAGAAAGTTCTTTTGGTTGAAAATGAAAATATATTGATGACTTGGATCAACGGCTGCCAATAACTTACTTTTTTCTACTTTTGAAAATAGTTTATACTAGTTTGACAATGATTCTCATTCATTGGATGATCATTATTCTATTTCTGATATAGACCATAAGTTAAAAGAATGTAAAAAGTTTTTAGCCAAGTATGTTTCATTGGATGATGCGTTGTATACAATTCAATTTTGGTTATTTATAAAAGTTAGGTGTACGAAATTCGATCTGAAATCGATACGAAAATTAACAAATTTGGATCGATTAGAAATAAATTTTGAATCGGTTTTGAGTCGAATCATCTCACCCGTTTACTAAATAGGCCAGGTTCGAGTTACGAAAATGTTAAACGAGTCAACCCGTTAACCTGTTTAAGATATTTTTATTATGTTAAACACTATTTCTAATTTATTATACGGGTTAAATAGGATAATCAAACGACCTAAGATATCTTTAACATGTTTAAACTATTTTTGGTGTATTAAACATGTTAAATGGGTCAATCTAAACCCGTGTAACCTATTTAATCTGTGTGAACTATTTAACCTGTGTAATCTATTTAACCGATCAATTCAAATATATATACGAGTTAAATAGATCAAGTTTGGTTCATGTGTAAACAAGTTAAAGTTAACATAGCTGACTCGACTATTTAAATAAGCTAAATTTTGGTTGAGTTTGACCTGAACCCGTCAATCTAAACCCGACCTGAGTTGAAAAAAAATGTTTAAGAAATATTTGACAGTTATCATAGCATCATCCATTTTGTCAATAAAAAATAAGACTGAACTAAAACATGGAAAATGGATATCTTATTGTTGAACATATTTAATCTCTATTTGGTTATTTAATCTCTAAAACATATTGAACATATTCAACAACTAAAAAAACATATTTAATTTCCATCTGGTTATTTATAATAAAATTTTATTTTTGTACCAGGAAACAAGGATTGCATGTGAAAAGCTTATATTATGTTGATTATTAAAGTTATACCGAGTATTTATTTTAAATAAACTACAAACAGTAGTCATTTACAGTTTCTCTACCTATTTTAACATGAGAATATGGTTTTTCATATTTTTGTGTTTTTTTTTTCAAATCCTTTGGTCAAATGTTGGACATTTTAGGTTCAAGACTTGTCAAGGGTCTCTTAGTCGAAGCAGATAAAGAGTTTAACATAACTAGACGAGAGTTCAAAGAAGACATTTTGTCGATTGAATCTCATTGCATAAATCGACCCACTAACCACTAGCATTTACTATTCTAAATAAAAAAAACTTGCGACCATGTTGCCTAATAATTTCAGTCATCCGTGTTATATTCGCGCCAACTCAATTATTTCTATTTTCTACAATTATTTTTACAAATATTTTAATATGATTAAAAAAAAGTTCAACTTCATCACTAAATCAAAACGATTAATAGAGACTTTTCTATTAAAAATATATATTTTTAATAAAAAATAATCTCTTTATTATTTATTTATTTAAAAAAAAACTTAAAACTCTCTTTATTCGCAAGACTTTTCAAAAACATTTGGTGGAAAAATCTGATAAAAAAGTCAAAGACATAAAATATATATGTTAAATTTATTTAAACAAAAACTTATAAAAAAATGAGATAGTTAATAAAAATTTAGTAGCTAAATTTTAAATAAATTAAATGATTTTTAATGAAATTTATATTTTTATAATATCTTTAGAAAATAAGCCAATAATCCTTTGTATTTTATACTCTTTAAATTTTATAATATTTAAAATATATAAAATTTAGTTAAACATGCAGCATTTACCAAAAAAAAAGAATTTATTCAAACACTCATATAATATATAATTAAACCTTTTACGTAAAATCATGTGTATATATAAGCCTCGTGAGATATAACTAGTATTCCACTAACACACATGCAAAAAATAATCAAAATACACGCTCACACACAAAAGCACAAAAAAAACACACATTTAAGACTTAAGTGTTATTTGTTTATTAAAAGGTTCTGAATCTGAATCTGATTCGTAAATTTGAATTTAAATATTCGATAAAAAAAAGTTTGAATTTTCATCTGAATCTGAATAAATGGTTGAGAAATCTGAATTTGAATCAACAATGATTTTAACAATTTAAATATAATACGAGTGTATTCACACAGGAAATAATATTTATTAGATATAAGATAACAAAATTTATAATACAATCGAGTTAAAGCTAAAAGTATTTAAATAAAACATGCAATCTCATGTTTTATTTTACTAAAATAAATATGTCGAAGTTTAGATCTAAATTTAGAACGATAAACTGAATTAATCACGTTAGATTTAAGATAGACGAGTGTGAAACTGAACCCTTCAATTTGAACAAAATATGAATCATCACTAATCATATTATAAACTCTTTATCTAACAAAACACATGCAATGATTCTTAAAGACAAAAATAAAATAAAAAAAAGAATAAAAAAATAACATTAAAATAGGAGAAATATAACAAAATAATAAATAAATAAAAATAAGAAGTAAACAAATTAAGAACAAGAAAAATGATATTATAGGTGTTAAGACAACACATCTACATCTAGTTTAATCAAACATTTATGCCTTTTAACTGTCTTAACACAGGTTGTCTCTTCATGCCTCTAAATGAAAAACAAACAGTCTTAGGGGCTGTTTCTTTTTTCAGAATGAGCTCTTAAGTAACAAATTAGGTCCATCAAATTATATGTACATGTTTCTTTTTCATTTTGTGCATATAGTTTCCTTTAATGCGTCAAGTTGGGGATGGAGCCAAAAACCTCACTCTCTTGACTCAGATTTCATATCCTCCTCCTCATCACCAAAATTTACAATCGTATCCTTATCATCTGCCTCCTTTTTTATTAGATCTTATAACAACTATTCTCAAAAACCTTCATTCATCACTTGCCTCTAGCATTATATGTCAACCATTCTCCGAGCACCACCACCTCCACCGTTCGTCCTCCTATAACCACCATTGTGATATCCACTCTTTAATATTTGTGTCTTATAATCAATAAAGTTGTTGCATTCAAACCTTCTATAGCTCCTTCCTATGATAATCAATTTCTAATAAGGTTATCTAACAATTATCTTAATGTTTTTTCAACATTGATGTACTCGAATTTTCTAGGTTTTTTTGTATTAATGGTACAAGGTTAGAATTGTCACTTGATTTTTTGAGTTGTCCACTTATAATAGAAAAAGAAACGACACTTAAATATACAAACTTTGTCCCCATACACTCTTCCTTATCAAAACATGTGACTTACCCAAAAGGAAAGAAAAAAAGAAACAAGGCCTTAGTAACCCAAATGTTTGACTATATCAAAATGAGCCAGATTAATATGCTGTTAAGAGTCATTTTTAAAAAACAAGCACCACCATAGTCGCGCAGTCCGTCGAGTCTTAAATATCTCTTTTGAGGACGCGTCGACCAGATTAACCCTTATAAGAGAAAAGGTGCGCATGTAGTGCCTATGACCGAATCGTTCATCCCCTGTTACTGGTGATCTAAGAGTTGAGATCGAAAAGCATAAAATAAATTTCATCTTAAACATGTTTTTATCTTATGTCATCTTATATATAGCCTTTTTATTTTTTCGGTTTAATCTTAAACATATTTATGTCGCGTGTTTATACTTATGCTCTAATGGTGATTGTTAAATGTAATCTGATTCAATTAATTTTGATATTGAACTTAGAGCTTTTCGTGCAATGCAAATTCGAAAATAGAAGCTAACAAGCCATTATTTCAAGACATTTCGTAGATAAAATAACTATTAGAAGCAAACTTTTGCAGGTAGCTAAAACATTTTTAGAAATACCTCGGTCACGGATTCATAATGTTCAATACTTGAAAATGAGGAACAACACACGTTAGTCTCGTGTTAGATTTAACTTTAAAATCGAGCTATAGTGTAAGAATAAGTATAGGTATTCAGAGTGGTAATCTGGACTTGTAATGTCAAAGTAAATGTTATTCCGAAAATTAGTAACTTACATCAATTATCGACACAAAGTCAAGTGTCGAATCATAATCCTAGCTATAACCTATCTATCACGCATACTTCCTCACCAAGGAAATACTATTACGATTACCTGATCTACCTAATATACAAGATCCAACAAGATCACACGATCACACCATTATTGACTGTTAGACAATGTGGGAAGAATACCCCTTAGGGTTGCATGTGCTTCTCATTACAATTTATAGAGGTACATGTTACATATAAGTCCCTACACTATACATCAACATATAAAACAAATAAATATATAATTTCCTAAAGTCTATTTAACATCCCCCCGCAGTCTGAACGGAGGATCCCAAATATTCAAGTTGGTCCGAAACTCAAGGAATAACTGTGAGGGTAATCCTTTAGTAAATATATCTGCAAACTGATGTCGAGATGGAACATGTAACACACGCACATGACCAAAAGCAACACGTTCTCTAACAAAGTATAAATCTATTTCAACATGTTTGGTTTATTGGTGCTATACAGGATTAGACGCTAAATAGACGGCACTAACATTGTCTCAAAACACAATGGTAGTACGTTTATGAGGACAAGACAAGTCAAGCAAAATATTATGAAGCCAAGCTGCTTCGGCAACAACATTGGCAACACCCCTATATTCAGCTTCAACATAAGAACGAGATACAACATGTTGCCTCTTGGATGACCAAGAAACAAGATTATCACCTAAAAAACACAAAACCCATAAGTAGATCTCTGTGTACAGGACATCCAGCCCAGTCCGCATCAGTATAAGAAATTAACCTATCTACTGATGATGGACTAATAAATAAACTCTGAGACAAAGTACCTTGAAAATATCGTAATATACGTTTTAAGGCCTCCAAATGTGGTTCACGCGGATCATGCAGAAAAAGTCAAACTTGTTGAACCGCATAAGAGATGTCTGGACACGAAAACGTAAGATATTGTAAAGCACCCGCAAGACTCTGATAAAGAGTTGGATCAGAGATGGGTGTACCAAGATAAGAAAGTTTATACTTGGTATTACATGAGTTACATGTGCTCATACCGGCACGTGCAAGAATGTCACGAGCAAAAGACGATTGAGACAAAAAAAAGTCTAGATGAAGAGCGACTTGCAACAATGCCGAGAAAGTATGACAATTCCCCAAGATTTGTCATGGTAAATTCGTTAGATAACCAAGATATGACACGATGAACAAGGCCAACAGAAGATGTAGTTAAATAATATCATCAACGTATAACAATAGATAAATAGTGTCACAACCATGATGATAAGTGAAAAGAGAATTGTCAGATTTTCTACTAACAAAGCCAATAGAAGCTATGAAGACAGTAAATTGGTGATACCAAGCCCGACGAGCCTGCTTAAGACCATAAAGAGCCTTTCGAAGGCGACATACATGAGTAGGACGAGTCGGATCAACATACCCATGAGGTTGTTTCATATAAACCTCTTCAGTTAGATCTTCGTTTAAAAATGCATTTTCGACATAAAGTTGATGGATAGGCCAGTGTCGAGAAACAACAATACTAAGAACCATCCGAATAGTGATTGGTTTGACAACAGGACTAAAAGTCTCATCGAAGTCAATACCAGGTTGTTGAGAATAACCTTGAGCCACTAATCGACCATTGTATCGTTCTAGTTTACCAAGACTATCGAATTTATGACGATACAACCATCGACATCCAACAATATTAGCATGGGAGGGACGCGAACAAGTGTCCATGTGTGATTGGAGAGAAGAGCGGAAATTTCAAAGTCCATAGCTTTTTTCCAATTTGGATTACACATAACCTACGCCGTCGACCGAGGAAGAGGAGAAGCGACTAAGGTGGCGATAAGAGTGAGTCTATGAACATGCTTAAGAGAACCAGTTTGAGACCGAGTGACCATAGGATGTGTCTACAAAGATGGAGGAACGGAACCAGAGGTTAAACTAGGAGGACTGGTCGACTCAACATGCCTAACGAGATGCACTAGCAGATGTAACATGGCTTGAGGCTCGGGTTGGGATATGCGATTGATGATCAACAGACCCAACCGGGCCATTTTGGTGAGTCGTATTGTCATTGCTTGGCGTTGGGGATGCATCGACATAAGTATCATGTGAACCTATAAAATGGCGTAAAGGGACGATATCATGTGGTTGAAGCGGTGTATCCTTGGGGCCAAACACTTCATATTTAGATGTGGAAGGAGTTGAGTAGAAGGAAGAATACGGAAAGTGATCTTCCTCAAACTTGACACGACGAGATATGTGAACACGTTGAGTTATAAGATCAAAACATCACGATACTTGATGATCAGAGGAAGGACCGAGATAAACACAAGCACTAGACCGAGGGGAAAATTTGTGTTTACCCGTGGAAGACAAGTTAGGATAACACAAATAACCAAATACATGAAGATGTGTATAGGTGGGAAAGAACTCGTAAAGCACCTCAAAAGGTGCACGCTAAGAAAGAGTGGTAGTAGGTAGTAGGTCGAGAACATGAATGGCCATATATAAAGCTTCAACCCAAAAAGTATATGGTAAAGATGCTTGAAACAATAAGGTGCGAATTTTATTATTAATAGTCCGTATCGTTCGTTCAACTTTCCTATTTTTTTGGAAGTATATGGACAAGATTTTCGAATTTTGATGCCTTAGTTTTTAAAACATTTAGAAATGGGGCATTGTTAAATTCACGTCCATTGTCACACTGAAACGATTGAATATCAGTTTTGAACTGATATAAGACATATGCACGAAAATTGACAAAAACATTATACACCTCAGATTTGTTTCGTAATGGAAAAACCCACAAGAAATGAGAATCATCATCAAGAAACAAAACATAATAATTAAAACCACTCAAGCTCGTAAGAGGCGAGGTCCACTAATCTAAATGTATTAATTCAAACAAACGAGATGTTTTAGTAACCGAACTAGTAAATGGAAAACAACAATATTTGCCAAGTTGACAAGAATGACAACTTGGGGATAATTTATTGGAACAACTAATAAATTTCATAGATAATAAATAATGAAAAACAGAAGACCCTGAATGTCTAAGTCGACGATGCCATGTGTCAGATGATAGTGCCGAGAGTGCCATTGCAGGGGATGACCAAAAGGAAGAAGACGAACAACTGGATAAAGATCACCATGACTGTTGCATCTTTGAATAAAGATGCCAGTTTTAAAATCCTTCACGATAAAACCAAAGGATCAAATAAGACTGAGACCCAATTCTCAATTGTGAAACAACACACAGAAATGAGATTTTTAATTAACTTATCTGAAACTAAGACATCTTTCAAAAATAGACGATTATTTGTGTATGGAAAGAAAGTATGGCCAACAAATTGTACAGGAATGACAACACAATTTCAAACTAATATAGATTTATCACTAGATAAGAGATTAGTAATGTTATCCGAGTTATAGTTCATATGCAAGCTTGCACCTGTGTCCATATACTGTTGTGGATCTTGTTGAGGTTGTTGAAAAGACATTGAGTTGAAGACAGAAGCAAGATCCATGAACTGATTAGGAGCATATCTAGTTTGATGAGTTGGAGCATATACTGTTGTGGATCTTGTTGAGGTTGTTGAAAAGACATTGAGTTGAAGACAGAAGCAAGATCCATGAACTGATTAGGAGCATATCTAGTTTGATGAGTTGGAGCAGTAGCATAACCACCGAATTGTGGTGTAAAAGAGCAATGAGCAGGTTACAAATTATATTATGGAGAGGGTTCGTAACCAGGAGGATTTCACTGTGATGGCAGAAAACCATAAGGCCCACCATATTGAGCAGGAAGGACCATTGATGGGCCATTGGCTGGCATGTTTCCAGAACTTGCATAATGAGCAGCTGGAGGTCGAAACTGATGACTATATTACACTGGAGCCGAGTATGAGTAACCATGATACTTATGAGGTTGATGAGGTTGTTGATGTTGAGGTTGGTGATATTATTGACGTTGTTGATATTGTTGAGCATGTTGTTGTTGTGATCCACCACCTGTAAGAAACGAATTACATGCAACACCACTGTTAGTATCCCCCCCCCCCTTAGGAGCATCAAGATTATTGCCCCCGTTTTTGTTAGATTTATTTTCCCCTTTCCATTATTGTTTTGTCGGGTATCATGGTAAAAGGTAGTGGAGGAATCTAACACAAGTTCATATTGTGGTTCAGAATGCTCATCACGTGACTCAAGTAACAAGAGCATGTTTCGAGCATTAACAAAGGTAAGGAAATGTTTGGTGTTGGTGATGATATCTTTCATACTATTGTACAAAGTATTTGCATAACTAGCTCGGTTTCTATAACTGGAGAGTCGAGATCAGTCAGTGAATCAACAAGGCTCTTAAGCGTGTGACAATATTCAGTATGGACAATGAACCTTTTTTGGTATTGCAAACGGTTTCTTTGAGTTGAAGTGATCTGGACATTTTATTATTTGTAAAGAATTCTTTAATGTTCTTCCAAAGATCCTTTGTTGTACATTTTTCTTTGATCACATTTTGTAGAAGGTTTGCTTCAACCGTCTTATAATACCAAGTTTTAATTTTAGCATCAATTGATCTCCAATCTTCATCAATAACAGCCGATCGTTCAACGTGTATATAGAAACGAAGGAAGTAAAAGAAAAGGTCACATGAAGGGTAAAAGCAATTGTGTGATATGTTATTGACTTGATGTCAAAGCTTGGCCACACAATAAACAATATACTTTAACACCACAATTTATTTTGATGGTGAAGTGATCAAGACGTGAAGAAAAAAAATGGCAGCGAAAGAATTACGGCTGAAAAAAAAAACACAATCCTAAAATATTAGGCTCTTATACCATGTTAGACACTGTGGGAAGAATACCCCTTAGGGTTGCATGTGCTTCTCATTACAATATATAGAGGTACATGTTACATATAAGTCCCTACACTATACATCAACATATAAAACAGATAAATTTATGATTTCCTAAAGTCTATTTAACACAAACTTACACACTTTGTCAGATCTAACTACAAAAGATCTAACAAGAATACCCAAGATCACACATGATCACCCACAACCATTTCAGACTTACACACTTGCCGAATCTAACAAATACATAAGATTGGAAGACATGAACTCGATCTATATGTAACAAGTATTATGACATTATAACACGTCACATCTTGATGATTACGTGTATTCTTCAGTAACACTTAGCGGGGAATGATTTTGACTATATAACACATCGCATCTTCACGATTACATGTGGTTTTCTATAACACATAAGTGAAGGATAAACTGGATCACATTCAAACAATATTAAACATATTTTAGATCATCAAAAGATAGAAATAATTAGTAAACTGATAAAATAGAAGATTTCTTAGTATAAAAAAGATAGATTTGAAGTGAGAAACATTGAGTATTTATACTGAGAGGCCCAGTCGAGAAGCGTCGCCGGTGCTCTTAATAAGCCTGTCAATGCTCTTAGCTAAAAGCGTTGACCTAAATGTAGACTATGCTCTGTTTTTTTTTCTATACGGTGGATGTGTTATTTGAGTCAGTTTTAACTTATTTTTAGAGAGAAATTTTGAATTTCAAATTTATTTATTGTATAAACCTTTTATTTTCATTAAAAAAAACTTGTTTTCTAGTTATTTGTGTACTTTGTTACACACAATGCAATAGATGCTAGAAATTCATGGATAAACAACGTTAACATAGGACACAAAGTACATTAGTTTCTTAACTAGAATCATCATCAGTTCTACAATCAATGGCAAAGGCCACGTCTTCATTGATTCAGATATTTATCACTTTATAATACAACCTAAACATGTTCTTCGTTGTTTTTGGACAGAACCTAGATATTTTGAACACACGCATTAGGCACGTAAATACATGAATAAGGCACATTGCATCATAAGACTCATGAATCATAATTGACTTATAATACACATTTCTTAGCCATAAGCATCCTTAAATAAATGACAAGGGCCACGTCTATATATATTGGACCAAAAATCTTAAAGAGACCACGTTGTATACATAACATGTCGACTAATCTTATTTATTGTAGTTGGCATATTGCATATGTAGTTAGTTGCATATATCATTTTTCATAATAAGCAAAAGGTATAAACAATCATAACGTTGTATAATTTTTTTCTCTAAAGTGATACAAGTGTTTTAATAATCCAAATAGTACATTTTGTTAAAGTTTAACTAGTTTGACTCGCTGATTCGACTGAGTGATCGATAGTCGATTCCGTGACTTGGTGATTCGACCGGATTAACTTGATAATCGAACTTGGGATCCGATAACTCGACTAAGTGACTCAATGGTCAATCCCATTATCCAATGACTCGATCGAATTGACTCGATAATTAAACTCGTGACTCTATAATATCCAGCAATTTAAAAAGAGTTAACTGCATTTTTTGTCCTTGTGATTGGTTCTGTTTTCACTTTTGGTATAAAAGCTCAAATAGTTTCGATTTTGATTTAAAAGGTAAACAATCTTTTTACTTGTGGTATAAAATCGAAACTATTTCTCCACTTTTATACAAAACCGAAACTATTTTTTCATTTTTTGTCCACTTTTAGTAAGCTGTTTCTCTCTTTTTAAACTAAAAATGAAAAAATAATTTACTTTTGAACAAAAATCCAAATTATGAAAAGTGAAAAGAAACCAACCCACAAAGACCAAAAATGATATTAACTCTTTTAAAAATCTAAAAAAAATGTTGAAAACTGTACTTCAAGAATAAGTGATAAACCCTTATAGACACAACAAAAATGAATCCAGCCAACATATATTCATTTACTTTGTTCTTTTTGTGCATTGTTTCTTCTTTTATAGAAAATAGAAAATATACTAGACCACATTCGAATGAATATACGTTAGTTTTTCTTGAACAGCAATGCATATACATTTGTCTATCTTAAAAAAACAAAAGGTTAAGTGAACACATGCATATATTGATATATATCAAATGAATGTGCATTACTCTAGCTTAAAGAAACAAAGGTCAAGTGAACACATACATAGTATAGGTAATATGTTTGGCAAGGTTGCAGAAATCGTTAGGCGCTAATCGGACGGTCGACTATCTTTGAGACAGAACTCGTCTAGACGGCGCCTAGGCGTCGCCTAGACGGATTGAAATTTTATGCATATAAATATTATAAATAATATGTACGACATAACAAAATACTTCTAATTTCAAATAATTCAAAATTCAACTAGTTTGAAGTTGCAAAATAAACAAATAAACATAACAATATAAGTACTTAAAACTTTAATCGTGAACATATAATTCAATTGGTTTCAATTTCATACGAAAACCCATTACTTTATGTTTACAATCATTCGTTTATCTTTTATTTTAAGATATTATGTTAAAATAAATAAGAGCACTATATATTAGAAAGAAAACTTAATTTTTTGGTAAAAATATTTGACTTTTTTTACCGCCAAGACCGCCTAGCTTCGCCTAAGCTCCCGCCTAGCACTGCCTAGACGGCTGTTTGACCACATTTTGACTTTTTTTGCGTAGCTTGGCCGCTTAGCCATGAATTAAAGCGAAGTATAGCCGCCTAAGCGACCGCCTAACCCGTTTTTTATAACACTGTGTTTAACTAAGTTCTGAACTTTTTAATACCTTTTAATAAAACGAACGTTAATAATATATTAAAATATAAAACATATCTAATTTTATAAACACACTTCACAAAATACTCAATTTTGTATTCAAAAAGTCATTTACGCATGAAAAAAGTAAGGTCTTGCTACAATTGCGAAATTTTAAGACAACGCAAGGTCTTTGTTGTTTTGACAATCTTCCATATTATTGTTATTATCTCTTGTGTTACCTTTTGTTTATTTTCAGGTTTTGATATGTGGGCTTTACTTATTCTTGGTGGGCTTTACTTATTCTTGGTGGGCTTATCTTTGGAACCGTTGAGGCCCATTATCATTTGATGAGTATTATAACCCTAGTCTTTGACTAGGGTTTTCTTCATCGCTTCATTCTACACACACACATCTGTGTGCGCAGCTCTCTCATCTCTCTCTCTCTCTCTCTCTCTCTCTCTCTCTCTCTCTCTCTCTCTCTCTCTCTCTCTCTCTCTCTCTCTCTCTCTCTCTCTCTCTCTCTCTCTCTCTCTCTCTCTCTCTCTTCAAGAACATGACTTGACCTGGGAGTTTGATTTTCATCTTGTAAAGAGTGTGTTTAAGTGATCTATATATGTGAGCGAGATCGGATCAACCTAGTTGGGACGATCTCATCATTTCTATTGTAATCGTTCGACTAGCATCCATTTGGGGACTAGTCTTTATCTTTTTGTTTTAGTACTTTGATTCTTAATAAAATACACCAGGGGGTGGTTGGTTGGGTGTAAGATCTATCTTTGTTATTTTGATATTATGCTTTTTACATGGTATCAGAGCCCTAGGTTGTAGATCTTTCAGCCTATCTAAGCTCTATCGTGTCTTTTGTTGAATCAGTTTTTTGGTTTTGTGAAACCCTAATTTATTTTTTAGGGTTTTGCATTTTGGTGGTGATCTTTAGCTCTCTTGCCGTCTCTAGAAGCTTGTATTGGTGGTGCCGTTCCTTTTCTCAAATTATTATTAGGGTTTTCACAAACCCTAATTTTATTTTTGGGGGTTTTGATTCTTTGGTGCCCAGGAAGCTTTAATTGGTGGTGCCGTTGCTTATTTTGGTGGTGCCATTAAAATCTTGAAAGATTGAATTAGGGTTTCTTGAAACCCTAATTTAATTTTTGGGGTTTTTCACATACTTTGGTATCCTGGTATCACCTTGGTGGTGCCGTTACCTTTTTTGGTAAGTTCGCTCAGGTAAATCTTTATTAGGGTTTGCTAACCCTAATTTGTTTCTCTCTTTTTTGGGGGTTTCCTGTTGGTGGCTCACCTATCCTCTAGACTAAGTGAATCTAGAGATTGGGTGGTTTTTTATAGATATTGGCTGCTGTTAATGCGCTGTAAGTCCTCTTTTATTATCTTACTTATCTCTCTCTTGGTTACTTTTGTGAGCTATTGTTGTTCAATTTGTGGGTGCAAACGGATTCGGTTAACACCTTGACTCTCCAGCCTTGACTGGTGTGGATACCTACTCTGGTCAATCCCAGTCCACAGCTTGACATTTCTGGTGCTCATATCCTGAGTGTTTATTGTGATTATCTTTGTTCTTTTTATCTGGCTTGCTATACTTGGTTATATTCTTTGCTCTTATCTGTTTATTATTTTTTATCTGCTTTGCTCTCTCTTTGTGTGAATCATGAGTGCTGGTGGTGCTCCTCCAACATCCAATGGTGGTAGAGGAAATGGTGGTGGTAGGGGTCACCCTGAAACCACTACCAATCATGTTGCTCTCATTAACAATTTGGATGCTGGAAACCCACTTCATATTCATAGTGGTGATAATAGTAGCTCTGTTCTTGTTCCTTTCAAGTTATTGGGAACTGAAAATTATACAATATGAAACAATGCTATAAGACTTGCTTTACAAGCTAGAAACAAGTATGCTTTTGTTGATGGTTCTTGTTTAAGAGAGTATTATACTGATGATGTCTTGTGTGCCCAATGGGATAGATGCAATGATATGGTTCTTACCTGGATTATGAATGTTGTTTCTAATGATGTGTATATGGGCCTTGTTTATTCTGAAAATGCTGCTACTGTTTGGAAAGATCTTAATGAAACATATGATAAAGTTGATGGTTCTATTGTCTATAACTTACTTCAAAATATTGGGTCTGTTAAACAGGGGGTAGTTCTTTATCTGACTATTATCACAGATTGAACTCTCTTTCGAGAGAGTTTGATGCTGCTTCTAAAATTCCTAAATGTGTTTGTGCTGTTAAATGCTCCTGTTCTGCTCGCACTGAATTGGCTTTGCTTCAGCAAATCATGAGGCTTATGCAGTTCATAATGGGGCTTGATTAATGTTATCAACCTGTTAGAACTGCACTTCTCACCAGGGATCCACTTCCTGATGTTAAGGAAGCCTATGTTACTGTATCTAGAGAGGAATCCCATAGGGGTGTTCCTGAGAACTCTGACCATACAGAGGCAAAATTGAATGCTACATCTTTTGCTGCTAAGACCTTTAACCAAAATATGAGAAGTACTTCCAATGCTTCAAATAGAACCCCTAATAAGGGCAATGGGTCCAAAAGTTATAGGGTACCTAACCCTAACCTTTTGTGCACTCATTGCAATCAAATTGGTCATACTGTTGATAGATGCTTTGAATTGGTTGGTTATCCCGCTGGTTACAAAAAGGGGGGTAATAGTCAAAGGCAAACTGGTTTTAAATCTAATTTTAATGCTAATTGTGAGATTAAAACTGGAGAAAAACAGGCTTCCACTTGTAATTCCCCAAACTCTTTCACCACTGAACAAATGCAGAAGCTTCTTAATCTGATCAATGACACTTCTGGCAACACTCAATCCAATATGGCAGGTATAATATCCTTCTTTAATGCTAATGTTTGGTTTAGTATTAATTTTTCCAAGTTTCTTTGTGGGAACTCTAAGTTTTTTGTCAAAACCATAACTTTAGGATGCATTATTGATTCTGGGGTAAACCAACACCTTACCACTTCCACAGTTGGTATGTTCAATGTTGTTGACATTTCCAATCTAAACATTTCTATTGGTCATCCCAATGGCACTATTGCCAATATTAGTCACATTGGTGACCTCAAGCTCTCTAATAATGTTGTTCTTCATGATGTGTTGGTTGTGCCTGGATATTGTGTTAGCTTGTTGTCTGTTAACAAACTTATTAAGGATAGCAAATTGTTTGTTGGTTTTGATGAAGATAAATGTTATATTCAGGACTTGGCCAAGGGGACCATTCTGGGGACTGGTAGTGAATCTAGGGGGCTCTATTTGTTTGATGACCTTAAGACTAAGAGCTTAGGTATTATTAACACTTCCATGTTTTTAACACCTCTAAAGATATTTGGCACTGCAGGCTTGGTCATCCCTCTGACCAAGTCCTCAATGCCCTCAAGACTAACCATAAACTTTCCAAAAACACCACTTTATATGTTTGTGAAACTTGTCATAGGGCTAAACAAACAAGGGAACCTTTTCCCTTGAGTAATCACAAATCCAGTCAGCTTGATGACCTTGTTCACTTGGACTTGTGGGGCCCTTACAAATTTCAAAGTAAGGAAGGGTATAGATACTTCATTACCATTGTGGATGATTACTCTAGGGTAGTGTGGACTTACCTCTTGAAATCTAAGGATGAAGTTTTTGATTGGTTAACTCAGTTTATTAATCTTGTTAAAAATCAGTTTGAATTTAAAATCAAAATTTTTAGATCTAATAAAGAGACTGAATTTGTTAACAACAAAGTTCACACTATGCTCTCTTCTTTGGGTATCATCCATCATACCTCTTGTCCTCATACCCCTCAGCAAAATGGGATTGCTGAAAGGAAACATAGACACCTGCTTAATGTAGCTAGGAGTCTTATGTTCAGGGTGAGATTCCTACCAATTTTTGGTCTGAAAGTATTTTAACTGTTGTGTATTTGATCAACATGCTCTCCCCTTCTGTCTTAAATGGTAGGTCCCCCTATGAATTGCTCTACAAGAAAAAACCTAATCTCTCTCATTTAAAGTGTTTTGGATGTCTGTGTTTTTCTACCTGTCTGAATAACAGTGACAAACTCACATCTAGGTCTGAGAAATGTGTTTTAATTGGTTATTCTTCTTTTAAAAAGGCTTATAAACTGTTTAGCTTGGATAATAGAAGAATTTTGTTTTCTAGAGATGTGAAGTTCTATAAAACTTTTTTTCCTTTCAAAATGAAAAACAATATTGGAAAAGATGCAACAGATGTAGTCATTACAAGTGATGTTGAACTCTTAACCTTTTTTGATAACCAAACACCTACAAGTCCTAATGATGATGAGAGAGCAACACCTGGTGTGGATGGTAGGGTTCACCCCACTATTGATGATGCCTTTGTGCATCATCTGGAGGAGGACTCTGTAACCACCATAGGTGAAAATGTGCAATCCTGCTCTGAGGGAAATTTTGATAATGAAAATTCTCCTAACACTTCTATTGAGCATAGTGGGGACCATCCTCAGGATGGGGAGCATCCTGTTAGAAAGTCTAGTAGACCTACTAAATTGCCAGCTAAACTCGATGATTTTGTTCTTGATAGCAAGCTTAAGTATGGTATTAAGAAGCATGTTAACTACTCTAAGTTGAACACTACTAATTTCTGCTTTGCTACCACTCTTAATCAATCTATTGAACCATCTACCTACTATGATGCTGTGAAAGATAGTAGGTGGGTTGAGGCTATGAACAATGAAATAGAGGCTCTTTTAAGGAACAATACTTGGACCTTATGTGATTTACATGCTGATAGAAAGGCTATTAATAACAAGTGGATCTATAAGATTAGATACAAGTCCTCTGGCCTTGTTGAAAAGTTTAAAGCTAAAGTTGTTGTTAAAGGTTATAGTCAAAGGAAAGGCATTGACTTTTGTAGAAACTAGAAAGGGGGGGGGGGGGGGAGGGGGTGAATAGTTTCTCATCGGTTTATCTTCTAATTAAAATTCCTTTCAATTAGGTGAGTGCACAAAACTATCTTTTACTTCAAAGCTAGTTGCATAATGATCAGGTTCAATTCTAATGCATTAACAATGTATAATAAGTGTAGTGATAATGAATGTAAGTAAATAGTAAGGAAAGAAACAACCTAGTAGGAAGACACCAAGATTTATAGTGGTTCGGCAACGAGGCTCTATCCTCGTTCCTACTCCACTCCTCGAGTACACCTTACTCGAGAATTATACTATATCCACAAGCTCCCTTCTTGGCGGAGAAAACCTTACAATGTCGCTTACATTATTTTCCGACACTAAGCTAAATGTCGAGACCTAATCTTAGCTAGGACCAATCTACACAACGTCGCCCACTTCACTCTTTTACGACACAAGGCTAGATGTCGAGTTCTAATGTCGAGTTCTAATCTAAAGGTAGAACCAATCTTCACAACGTTGCCTACTTCACCATTTTCCGACACAAGGCTAGATGTCGAGTTCTAATCCAAAGCTAGAACCAATCTTCACGACTCTTCACTTTGAAGCTAAGTGAGAACTTCACACAACACAACTACATATCACTTTATAGTTTAGTGAGAACTCACAAGACACAACCACATCAATTTATAGTTTAGTGAGAACTAACAAGACACAACCACATCACTTTATAGTTTAGTGAGAACTAACACAACTAATTACAACTCAACTAATCATATCCAAGTACACACATGTAGCTTGGGTCTACACAACATAAATCCAAGCACACACATGTGCAATGGATGTACATAAATCAAATCCAAGTATTCCAAAATAACTTGGATGAACACAACTAGTCCAAGTATTCACAAATACATTGGATCTACACAAGACACAAATAGACAAATAATGAACATGACTAGATCTTTAGGAGGAGGTGATCTTCATCAATGCTACATCTTTAATCACATCACAAGTGTGTGAGTGATCTTATCTTTGGACAAGGTAAAGAAGCAGATCAAGATGATAATCATGAGTAAACATACTTAACACATTAAGTGATCATTTACAAATGACTAGGATTAGAAAGGAGAAAGAAGACTGAAGAAGATGTCCAAAAAGGGTTAATGAGAATGCAGATTTGATTCACTATTTATAGGACAAAACATCCAACGGCTAAATCTGCCCGCGGTTCCTTATTGGCACCTGTGGTTCCTTATCGATAAGGAACCGCCATAGGTGCTAAGGTACCGCTGGCGTAGACTCCGCTCCTTTTTGTCTTTTAGTGAATTTGAAATATCTGAGGCTGTTTAAACCTTCAAAGGATATTCTTATGACATATGGAATATGCCATATTCAAATTTGCATTTTCATTTTAATAAAACATAATCACTTTTATGATCACTAAGCATGATTAAGATATGTTAGTGTAATGATTATTACCTTGATGATAGTGTTTGTTAGATAATTCGTTTTGTGATTGTGTTTGAAAATAAATGTCTTTGTAATTTGTCGTGATCAAAGCTAAGAAAGATTAATTAATACTAACAATGTTTTTAGGCATTTCTTATGCATTAACAATCTCCCCTTTTTTGATTACGACAAACTATAAACTCATTTACGTAAAATACAAGTTTATTCGAATTATTAACGAGTTTATCACTATCATTTCTCCCCCTTTGTTGAAGCAAAAAGGTTAGCACAAGTCTTTGAAGAAGAAAAGAACCGGACTTTTGCTAGTAGCTCCCCCTTGGTGCTTACTCCCCCTTGCTTGGGGCACCAAGTCAATGAGCTAAGGTGACATGCTACACAAATGTTAGAAGAAAGAAAAGAAACACCAATTTATATATGTGCACTACTTACTAACTAACTTGAGAGGGAGAAGGAAAAGAAATCTCAAGTTAGAAGTAAGCATTTGATAAGTATGTCCAAAGAGTGTGTATTGACAACATCATAGTTCAATTGGTGGAATAAAGGAAGAAAAGAAACATCCAAACCAATCAAAGATGATTTAAAATGTGAATGGGTTAAAATTTAGAATTTATGGAATCACCCATAATTAATTTTAAGTTTTAACCATGATCAACTTCTTAACAAATGTGTGTAATAAAATTAGAGGGAAAGATAACACACATAACATTCATATTAAAAAAATATGAAATAACATACAAGATAAATATTCATACACACAATATGAATATTCAAAAAATATATGGAAAATAGACCACTAAGCATAAGCTATTCTAATAGTGATAATCTTCCAAGATTGTTAAAAATTTATTGACTCAAACAACTAAAGTACAAAAAGTGCCTTAGATGGAAAAGAAAGACGACGAAGCATCATTCGAAGTTTTGTTCACGGGAACAAAAACTTTGAGAGGAGGTCGAGTGAGGAGGAATTCAAGAAAATTTAGCTTGTCATAGATATGAGCAAGTTCAATTTGTTGAAAACGAAAACAAGCACACGGGGAACCATGATGCAAAACAAAGTCGTTAGATGGGGGAGGTCCATCAAGATTAGATTTTGGTAGGGAGGGAGATAATGGATAATAAATGTTTTCACAATGCCTAGTGAGGTTAGGGAAAGAATTTAGGTCATTGAGTTGATGAGAGTTGAAAGGTTTAGGTGGTGGTGGAAGAATTTCTTTTTCTCTGGTAATTAGATTTATAGAGTAAGTCTCATTCTAATATTGAATCGAAGAGAAAGAGGAATTCTTGGAGGATTTTGAAGAAGAAGAATCATGAGGATTCTTGTTATTTTTTTTATCCAAATGGGTTTGACCGAGATTTTCGGTTTCTTTGAAAGCTTAGAAGAGGAAGCTTTAGGTTGAGAAGTTTGTGACAAAGAAATGTCAAGGTTAGAAAAGGAAGAATTGGGCATTGTGAGGGATGAAGGAAAGAACTCCCAAAAGAGAATAATTTAAAGAAAATAGACAAGGCAAAGATTTGAAATGAAAAAGAAATGTTTTAGAGAATGTTTAGCCAAATTAGGTAAACAAAGAATTTTAACCAAAACAGTGGTTAAAAGAAGAAAGACCAGAAATAAGCCAACATCGGCTTTACTGGGCGCGGTTCCTTAAAAAGGCCCACAGTTCCATATTGATATGGAACCGCCTGGAGGCTTGAGAACCGCGTCCAATGGACTACAAAACCATATTTTCAAAAGTTTTGGACAAAGATAAGACTTTTTCAAAAATTTTGCAAATCTTGGATTTTTATCTCTTTTAGCACTAGAGTATGCTAGGGTTGTATAAAAGCAATACATTCACAAAGAATGTCTTGACAAGGGGTGACAAAATATTTAAATAATATTTTGGTCCAATTTTAAGTCAAGTTTTTAGAGGTTGTAATAGATTTAGGTTCAATTTTAAATAAATTGAAGTTGTTTAATGTGATCACATAGATTAAAACACATAAAAACTAAATCCATAAATCATCCACATGAGAAAATCATCAGGGAAAGAAAAGGAAATACAAGAATTAAAAAGACAATTAACTACTACAAAGATAGCTAAAAACTAGGTCTTGAGTTCATAGTTCTCTTTGGCTTGACCTTCTTTTGAAAAAATCATGTTAATTTGAAAACCATCATTCACCTCCTAGGAGGAGGCATGGAGAACAAGACAAGCAAGAAGTCATGCAACCTTCTATGAAGGCCAAGCATTTCCATCCTTAGGTTTTGAATGATGTAGTTATTATAAAGCCAACATGGGCAATTTGCACCATGAGCTTCTAAGAACCCAAAGAAGTAAGGATCACCCATGAAGTGAGAGATAGGAATGCCCAAAATAGGAGCATTAGTGTTAGAGGGTGGAGGAGGTGGTGGAGGCATGGTGTCCAAGGGTGATATGTGAGAGTTTAGTGGAGTGAAAGGAGAGGTGACCAAAGGCTCAAGTACAAAGGGGATACTTTGTAGAGGTTGAGGTTGAGAAATCCCATCCAAAGGAGGACTAGGGGTGAAAGGTGAAGAGAGATCATTCATTCTTGATTGGAATGAAGAGGAGGTAGAACCATGAGAATGGTTAGTACCATGGGTAGACTTTGTCTTGCATGGAGCAAGGGGTGGTGAAGGTGAAGATGAAATGAGAATGGGAGAGATCTTATTCTTGGGAGTGTGAAAAGATGAAGAACCAATGTTGGGTATCTTGATCTTAATTTTGAGGCTTCTTTTTTAGGAAGTTTTGGAAGAAGTGGATGTTCTAGTGGACACCATGATTGTGAGTTAAGCTTTAGAGAAAAGTTGAAGGGATGAAGAGCACAATCAACATGAGGGGGTTTAAGAAGAGAAGTGAATGATCCAAACTAGTAATGGGTTAAATTCATTTTAGGTGAATAATAAAATTAGGTACCTTAGTTTAGGAAAGTGCAGGTTTTTCAAAACTTTTATCAAAGTTTTACACAAATTAAGGAAAACAGTGTAAAACAAAGATTCTGTCAAAACAGGAACAGGCGGTTCCTTACGTAGGTCCGTGGTTCCTTATCGATAAAGAACCGCGGGTTAAATATGGAACCGCGTCCAGTGGTGACAGAAAAGTGCACTTCCAAAAACTTTGGTCAGCCCAGATTTAGCACAGGTAAATATCAAGCCAAAGTTAACTATAAGTCAAAATCTAGGAGGCTAACAAGCACATAAAGAGTACAAAGCTATGTAAATCGGGAGAACGATTACATAGTTAATTAAGGATTAAAATAGTTAGCAATCCAAACAAGTAGTAATAGTTAATACACAAACATAAAATAAAAGAAACCAAATGTTCGACACATAGCATGTTCAACAACATGTTCATCATGAATCACATCCAAGTCATTATCTCTTTTTCTTGCCAAGTCCTTTGATCAATTTTCCCAAGTACTTGAATCCACCTTTTGACTAAACTCGATGATCATGTAACTCACCTTGGGTTTTGAGATTTGACCGATATACATCCTAAAGACTAAGGTTCTCCGGAATTTCACTAGAAGAATGGTGAGGAGGAGGAGAAAGGTCTTCTAACCCGTCCATAAATGAGTTAGTGGAGGGGTGAGAGTTACTCGAAGAGCCGAAATGAGTACTTGTACCTATGCCATCACCATCACTTGTTGGCATAAAAGTGTTCTCATCATCGGACTCTTGTTGGTCGGCTTTTCTTGAACCTCTATCACTTCTAGGCTTTCTTTCATATACCTCTTGAATAGGCAACATTACCCGTTGAACCGGTTGAAAGCGAGAAAGATTGAGATTAGGAAAGTCACGAACAACCCTTTTTAAGTGGCGAGTAAGGAGCATGGCATAAGGGAGGTTTGTTTTAGGCTTGGAGATAGCATAATTGATCCGTCGAGCGATAAAATATGCTAAATTGTACTTGGTTTCGGTAAAGATGCAAAAGATCATATGCACCAAGCATGCCGGAACATGATCCCTATTACCACCAAGACAAAAAACATTTTCCCTAAGAATGTTAGCCCATTGGACCAAATCTTCATTAAGATCGCTTAAGAGAACCTCATGACGTTTCATCGGACGTCTTTTAGAATGAAGGCTTCTTACAACGGTTCTATTAGGCACTTTGGAGATGATGTCAAGGATGAAGTCAAGGTCAACTTCCAAATGGTCATTTGGAGGAAAATCGTCAGATTCAAGGAGAGCTTCAAGATTCCATTTATCCATCAACCGACAAGTACCCTCAAATGGCACACCAGAATTTGACCAAAGGCCTCGAGAGAGTATTGAATGAGTTGACCATTCAAGATGAACCTAACAAATATTCTATCATTTTCCATAATGAGAGAGTAAGTGCTAAAGAACTCGAAGAGGAATTGGGGGTAAATGTATTCTTCTATGTATAACAAACAATCGAACCCAATTTGTTCAAACATAGATTTTACGTAAGCATAATTCCTAATATCCTCTTGGACAAATCTACCCTCGTAGAAACAACGGGTTTGAAGGGAAAGATATGTGTTGGCAAGTTGAGGTGAGTGAAAAAAGTCGGCAAGGTTAGGCATATATTGTCTAGTGTGTCGGTGATCTTTTTGATATCTTGAAGGCATGATTTGTACCTAAATATAATAAACAAAAAATTTCTCCAATCACTCATATGAAAAATAAAAATAAAATTTCAAAAGATGAGAATGTGTTTCATCAATAGTTTGACAAACAAAGGATTAATCCTTGTCATTCTCATGTTCACAATGCACCAACTTCACCATTGATCAAAACATATGAACTATGTAAAATCAACAATGAACTAGAACATTGGTTTTTCAAAAACAAGGTTTTTAGGTAAGCATTTAACAATGCCATTACCAACTTGTTCATAGGTTCATATCAATTCCATCAATCAACCAAAATATTTAGTCAAAATTCGGATTTGTTCTACAAATGGGTTTTAGCAAAATCTCTATGAATATGAACCTAACGAATCATAGTAACAATACTAAGTCAACTCTTATTCCTAGTAAGGTTCTAATTCAATGTCAATTTTAAAAATTTCCAATTATGAATATATGAACCCTAGAACCAATTAGATGAAATTAAAAGAAATAACTTACAATTAATTGATCTTGGATGATGGATGAGTGAAACCCACGATTTTGAATCAATTAATTTGAGTGATTGAAGGTTTTTGAAGCTTCAACAATGGTGGAAAAATAAGGGAAAACTGTCACTGTGTGTGAATGAAAGAGAAAGACTTGTTTGAAAAAGATATTTTAATAAAACTGGTGCTCTGACAAAAGCTACTGCCCGCGGTTCCTTATCGATAAGGAACCGCGCCTTTGAGCTGACGAGATAAAGAACCGCCTACAGAGGCAGGTTTTTATCAAAGAAAAACGATGAATGTTTGAAAACCAAAATTCTTAAAATACTTAAAATATATCTTAAACCTTTTAGGATATCATTGGAGCACCACAACACTAGATAATAATGCCTTGTTGAAGGATTACGAGTTGAATCGAGATAGGAAAAGACCGAAATGAACGAACGACTACTCGTAGCGAAAAGGCAAAGGCAGAGGAGTCAAGAGAATTGAATCAAGACCAAGGACATTTCTCAAAGGAAAAATTACATTCTTCAAATTGATGATGTGAAGAGCTTGTTTCATATATAGTGGTTTAAGACGTGCCTTTCCGACGATAGTGTAAACGGCTTTGGTAATGAATTAAACCAAGCAATTTTGATGCATAGAATAAGATCATTTTCAAGAGTAGTCTTATTCTATTTCAAAATATGAGCAAGGTATAGATTCACTTTCTCTCCCACATGATCGGATAATTATTGCTAGAATTAACAATAACAATATCCTTGGAATATTTCAATTCCAAATGTGTAAAATCCACCTACAACTTAATGAAGTAGTTTGGTATCTCAAGGGATTCACTAATCATCCTAGAGATGAGCTTAATTGCACTAGTTACACATGATATAGGGCCTACTAACCGTAAGGGTGCAAACCATGGAAATCATGCTTGATACTTTAATCTTCTACTAACTCACCCTACATCTCCATAGTGAGTCAAGTATCCAAGCAATGAAGGTTTGAGAGGAAAAAGAAAACAATCACAAACCACAAATAAATGTCAAGGCAAGGATGCCAATAACAAGCAAATAGTCATTTAATGATCAAAAGAATGATCAATAGGGCGTGTGGAAGAACGAAAGCGTACCTTGGCCACAAATTGCATTCCAAGCGTTCAAGGAATCAATGCAAAGCCCAACAATGACTAATAGTGACTACTAAGTCTTCAAAGACTAGTATCACTTCTACCCATCTTGATATCATCATTCAATAATGTTAGATCTCAAAGAAGATGACTCTTCTACAAGTGTAAGTAACTTAATCCATAATCAATTGCATGATTTATCTTTATGAGTACCTACACATAACAAGATGCAAACTAGTAGATACATTTCAAGAGTAAATCTAAAATGCATTAATACTACTAATTTAAGTAATATGCAATATTAACATTTAAAAGGCTTATTTTCAACAAAAAAATAGTTTTGACCAAAGAAAAACTTTAGTACAACTTAACCTTCTAATTTGAGGAGACAATGGATCGATCCAAGTTTTAAAGTACAATATACTTCAAAGATCTTGTGTCACCATCTCTCTGATACCAATTGTAGAAACTAGAGGGGGGGGGGGGGGGTTGAATAGTTTCTCATCGGTTTATCTCCTAATTAAAATTCCTTTCAATTAGGTGAGTGCACAAAACTATCTTTTACTTCAAAGCTAGTTGCATAATGATTAGGTTCAATTCTAATGCATTAACAATGTATAATAAGTGTAGTGATAATGAATGTGAGTAAAGAGTAAGGAAAGAAACAACCTAGTAGGAAGACACCAAGATTTATAGTGGTTCGGCAACGAGGCTCTATCCTCGTTCCTACTCCACTCCTCGAGTACACCTTACTCGAGATTTCTACTATATCCACAAGCTCCCTTCTTGGCGGAGAAAACCTTACAACGTCGCTTACATTATTTTCCGACAGTAAGCTAAATGTCGAGACCTAATCTTAGCTAGGACAAATCTACACAACGTCGCCCACTTCACTCTTTTACGACACAAGGCTAGATGTCGAGTTCTAATCTAAAGGTAGAACCAATCTTCACAACGTTGCCTACTTCACCATTTTCCGACACACGGCTAGATGTCGAGTTCTAATCCAAAGCTAGAACCAATCTTCACGACTCTTGACTTTGAAGCTAAGTGAGAACTTCACACAACACCACTACATATCACTTTATAGTTTAGTGAGAACTCACAAGACACAACCACATCACTTTATAGTTTAGTGAGAACTAACAAGACACAACCACATCACTTTATAGTTTAGTGAGAACTAACACAACTAATTACAACTCAACTAATCATATCCAAGTACACACATGTAGCTTGGATCTACACAACATAAATCCAAGCACACATATGTGCAATGGATGTACACAACTCCAATCCAAGTATTCATAAATAACTTGGATGAACACAACTAGTCCAAGTAATCACAAATACATTGGATCTACACAAGACACAAATAGACAAATGATGAACATGACTAGATCTTTAGGAGGAGGTGATCTTCATCAATGCTACATCTTTAATCACATCACAAGTGTGTGAGTGATCTTCTCTTTGGACAAGGTAAAAAAGAAGATCAAGAGGATAATCATGAGTAAACATACTTAACACATTAAGTGATCATTTACAAATGACTAGGATTAGAAAGGAGAAAGAAGACTGAAGAAGATGTCCAAAAAGGGTTAATGAGAATGCAGATTTGATTCACTATTTATAGGACAAAACATCCAACGGCTATATCTGCCCACGGTTCCTTATTGGCACCCGCGGTTCCTTATCGATAAGGAACCGCCATAGGTGCTAAGGTACCGCTGGCGTAGACTCCGCTCCTTTTTATCTTTTAGTGAATTTTAAATATCTGAGGCTATTTAAACCTTCAAAGGATATTCTTATGGCAAATAGAATATTCCATATTCAAATTTGCATTTTCATTTTAATAAAATATTTTCTTAAAAACAAAGTTTATTAAAAATCTTTTGTAATGTTTGACAAAAGTGAGTTTTAAGGCTAATAACTTTTATGATCACTAAGCATGATTAAGATATGTTAGTGTAATGATTATTACCTTGATGATAGTGTTTGTTAGATAATTCGTATTGTGATTGTGTTTGACAATAAATGTCTTTGTAATTTGTCGTGATCAAAACTAAGAAAGATTAATTAGTACTAACAATGTTTTTAGGCATTTCTTATGCATTGACAACTTTGATGAGACCTTCAGTCCTATTGTGAAAATGGTCACTGTTAGATGTCTTGTTAGAATTGTTGTTTCTAATGATTGGCCTCTTTTCCAACTTGATGTTAACAATGCTTTCTTGTATGGTGATATTGATGAGGAAATTTATATGACTCTACCTTAGGGATTCAATTTCAAAGATAATGGTAAGGTATGTAAGCTTAATAAAGCTTTGTATGTCTTAAGCAAGCCCCAAGGCAGTGGAATGCAAAACTTACCACTGTCTTGGTAGAGCATGGCTTTATCCAAAGTAAGTTCGATTACTCTCTTTACACTAAATAGAATGGTAATATGTTTATTGCACTTCTTGTGTATGTTGATGACTTTATCATTACTGGTAACTGCATTAAGGAAATTGAATCATTTAAAAGCTTTCTAAAAACCAAATTCATGATTAAAGATCTTGGCATAATGAGGTACTTTTTAGGTATTGAGATTCTTGATAATTCTAATGGGATTTGCATGACCCAAAGGAAATACTGTCTAGAGCTTATTCATGAGTTTGGTTTACTTGCTGCTAAACCAGCAGCAACTCCCTTGCCTGAAAATTGTGTTTTGGCTGTTGATGAAAGTAATGATGATAAATTTCTCTTAAACATTTTTTAGTATCAAATATTACTTGGGAGACTTATTTACCTTACTCATACCAGACCTAATATATCTTATGTTGTTCATTGCCTTAGCCAGCACATGCATGCCCCTCTTCAATCTCATCTAAAAGTTGCCTTGAGAGTTATCAAATATCTAAAAAATTCACCTGGGACTGGTATTCAGTTCTATAGAGATACTTCTTTAAGGATATCTTGTTTCACTGATGTTGATTGGGCAAAATGTCTTAAGACCAGAAAATCTGTATCAGGATACTATGTTTTTCTTGGGAGGTATCTTGTCTCTTGGAAGAGCAAGAAGCAACCCAGAGTATCCAGATCTTCAGCTGAGGCTGAGTATAGATGTATGGCAAGTGCTACTTGTGAAGTAATATGGATCACTAATTTACTTAGTGATCTAAGGATTAAAAACTTGTTTCCTATGAACCTTTATAGTGACAGTAGCTCTTCTATACAGATTGCTGCCAATCCTGTGTTTCATGAGAGAACCAAACATTTTAAAGTTGATGTTTACTTGGTAAGGGAAAAAGTACAAGTTGGTGTGATCAACACTATCAAGGTTGCTTCACTTGATCAAACTGCTGACATTTTTACAAAGGCTCATGGTATTAACCAACACTCGAAATTATGTAAACAGTTGAGGCTTGTGAACATGTTTGGCAGATGATTTATTGCTCTCTCATATGTCAGATTGAGGAAGGGTGTTGTTTTGACAATCTTTTATATTATTGTTATTATCTCTTGTGTTACCTTTTGTTTATTTTCAGGTTTTGATATGTGGGCTTTACTTATTCTTGATGGGCTTTACTTATTCTTGGTGGGCTTATCTTTGGAACCGTTGAGGCCCATTATCATTTGGCGAGTATTATAACCCTAGTCTTTGACTAGGGTTTTCTTCATCACTTCATTCTACACGCACACACATCTGTGTGTGGAGCTCTCTCATCTCTCTCTCTCTTCAAGAACATGACTTGACCTGGGAGTTTAATTTTCATCTTGTAAAGAGTGTGTTTGAGTGATCTATGTATGTGAGGGAGATCGGATCAACCTAGTTGGGACGATCTCACCATTTCTATTGTAATCGTTCGATTAGCATCCATTTGGGGACTAGTCTTTATCTTTTTGTTTTAGTACTTTGATTCTTAATAAAATACACCAAATGGTGGTTGGTTGAGTGTAAGATCTATCTATGTTACTTTGATATTATGTTTGTTACAGTCTTGCTAGTTTTTTTAAAATGCGATGTTGACTAGCAAATGAAAGGTAGCAAGATCAACCTTACGATTTTTACAAAAGAATTACCACGGTAACTCTTTCGATTTTACTACATACATAGAATTTATGATGATGTACAAACCTAAATAATGTATTTCTTTCAAATATATAATTTTGTGTTTTTCAAACTAAACTCGAACTTTGCTCGAATCCTAATCAAGCCGAGCTCAAGTCTTAACGGTTAAGCTCAATGAACTATCGAGCCGCATCTGAACCCACTATTTATGTTTTGATCCGAACTCAGCTTTGTTGAGCTCAGACTCAACTCGGCTCGATTACACCCTCTTCAGTTGAACGTATACGATTTCTATGACTTATCATACTACTCTTTTTATCTTGCGATTTTGTAAAACGAATGCCAAAGTTTAACATGTTAGTCAACTTTACTAGCAGTAATCAACTAGCAAGATTCATCTTGCTAGTCAACTTTGCCATTAAGTGAAAGATGTGTAAAAGTAATTATATTTGTCACTGTCATTCCACATATATGCTGAATATTCATGTAAAAATATCATTGGTCCAGTCAACTGCGTTATTCAACTGAATAATTTAACAATAGAATAATGTTTAAACTACAATTAAATTTTGTATCTTTGCGATATACGTAACGTTCACATTTAAAAAAAAACTTTAGTAGTTTGAAAGCCAAGTTCGTCTCTAAAAGAAGAAATAAAATAGTTTAAGCAACTTTTGGATATTGCAATAGGTAATAGCCATCTTCTATTGATTCGTTAGCTTGTTGTCTAGGAGATTAAAAAGGCAGAATTGCATAAATCATTTTTGAGGTTCGATCATTTTGAGGGCCGTCTCGTAGATTTCGATGCTCCGTGTCATTACCGTCAAGAGGCTCTTTAACACGAAAACTAAATAGACGTGTATGAGAACTCTATAAATTAATTAATCTCGAGCATCATATTATCTATATATATATATATATATAATAGAAGGACGTGAAATTTAGAGGCTCTCGTTAAACGGTTACCTGTGCGATCGCACCTATTAATTGCACTCCTCTAAAGACAGCCCTGACCATTTTGCACATTTCATCATAAATGTTCTGGAAATATTGATATCGTTTCAAAATTAAATTATTTTGCAAATTTCAGTCAATGAAGTTTGGCTATTTTTTTAGTTTCATCGTAAATAGTTTGCAAATACTTTGTATCCAAAGACGAAGATTTACAAAATAGTTTAATGTTGAGATGATATCAAACGTTTTCAGAGTATTTGAGAGAAAATATCTCTTACATAATCTTAGTTTGAAGTTAAGGTTGCACTTATATTTTTTTTAGTATTTTACTTGGTTAAAATCTTTTTTCAGTGACAAATGCTATCAAAGTGATTAAGACAGTTAGTTTAAATCGATAAAATCAGATCAGTCTCAAGAAAACAGCTTGTAAACAATATACTTCATGACATGTCTTTTTCCTATAAAAGGCATCAAAGACATAAAGTTTTGGAACATAACTTAAAAACTCTAGTACTAATGTCAATGTTAGTAAACAATTGTAATCTTTAAAATAAAAATCAAGAATGGCACCCGTTTAGAACAAAATCTAAAGATCACCAATGGAAATTTAGAATCATCTTTTATGTTTTGGGTATATTTGGATGACCAATTAGGATTAGGGCAAAATCTTTGACTCACTAAGTCACTAGTTACCATTTTAATTTCTTCCCGTCTTAAGGCATATTTTGGCATGTATCAAGACCATATCACGTTTTTGTACTATTCATCACGGGACGATAAATTTATTTTGTTATTTGTAACCGACCCGAACTAGACGGTTAACCAGACATATGCATACTTGAAATGAGCGGTTACCCGCAGTTCGAGTCACATTTATCCAGTGTAGACGTTTCTTAGTAAAATTAAATTACATTAAATAGATTAACGTCATATTAAAGATATCCGTTCACAATAATTGCATCCATATAAGATATTGATATTAACGGAAGGTATTCGTTCGACATGTATAAGTTACGACTCATGAATGCACTATTAATATGTACGAAATGCATATAGAAAAGTGTTATCAATCAAGCCTTTTTAAACTTCTCTTTGGAGATTGGAGTGTATTAAGACAGATCGTTATGGTCCATTGCTGAAGTCATTCAAAATTTAGATGCCCATAAGTAAGAAAAACAAAGCTAGGTCTAATAGAAAAGTCTATATCCTCAAACTGAAGAAAGAAGAGTCAAAGTGATTGGTAGTCACAACTCAAAATGAAGACATTTGTGTTACTTCATGTGCAATTTCTCCTTTCAACTTATGACACGATGCTGCTATTGGATGCATTCTATGTCAAGTGTTCTGATAAGGGGAGGTTTAGAAATTAGAAGAATAGTAGTAGGTCAAATATGTAATTTAGTGAGACTTCATTCCATGGAAAAAAGCTGTAAAAATCAATATCTGAAAAGTGGTCCATAATATAAGTTATTACTAGGTGGTTGCAATATTATCAAAGTCTACTAGTATACCAATTAAGGCCTTCAAAAGAATAATAATCTTTTGATGCTTAAAAGCATACTAGAATGCCTCTTTGCATATATAATAAGCTTGTTCTTCACATAACTACAAAAGTCTTATTGTGTGAAAGTGACCGTTTGCTGGTCCAAGTCCAATAAGTCACAAATTTTAACTATACGAATATATATAAGCAGCCACTTAATTGTAGTTTAAATGCAATCCACTTTTAAGTGTGTCTGTCTGGCCATGACGAAAGTAAACCCCATAGGACGATCAGGCTAGGTCAAGAACATACATCCCGTGCGCCAGGTCTCGTGGTCATGACAGGTCCGAAACAACTAGCAAGCGTTCCACAACCTTAACGATGTTACAGCCACTAATATTCTCAAAAAACTTTATTATTGAAACGGCTCAACTGCAATTGTATGTAAAATGATCCTTATTAACGTTAAGCGGGGAGTCTTGTAATCCAACTTAATGGGTACTTCTAATCTTTTATATCACAAACCCTTGATTTGGTATAAACTGATGCTAAGGGAACTTAGCCTAAGTCTTTGGCGAGTCGATCTGGCATCTAAGTTTTCCTAACTCATAACCTCAATCATGCATGTGTTCAAGCTAATTTACTCAGTAACAAGTTTCCAAAGGTGCAATGAAATATTACAGCTTCTTTGATGAACGCAGAAACGTGACTTCATTGAAGTGATTATCCATTTATCCTTGTATGATAGTATCATGCATGTTTTCAAGTAGAGAATTATAATGCTGTTATGATGGCCACATCCTATTTATAATATGCTAAGAGGTGTGATGTCAAGGGTTATGATGGTTCATCATACCTGTTCACTTATAACCACCAAAATAACTGTCTTAACTAACTAATTCGGGTCTTGGGTTTAGATCACCCGTATCTTGGCAGGGCAACATTTTCGGATTACAGCCATGTTGCGTGTATCCTCTTTTCGTGAACTTTTCCCTATCTGAGCCTATATGTGAAATCAGGAAACATTTGCGGTACCACTGCTGAAATCAAAGGTGTCGGTGGCTATCAGATACCACGTATAGCTTAGTCTAATTAGTTTGTTAACATACAAATACCTCTAAAAACATGTAAGCTTTGAAACCATGGTATTTTGTTACTATAGCTTATATTGATTGGTGGCCTTCGTTTGCTAATCCTTAGAACGTTTTTGAAGAAAACCTTAATAAAATGAATATGAACAAGATATAAAACTCAGAATAAAAACCTTTAATTAAATAAACATGTTTGAAGATTAAAAACAAAACAAAGATCACCACAGTTAATCTGGTATGATCCTATTATCTAATTGATAATAGTTTTACAAAGATAAAAGATCAAAAGATGATCTGGGTTACATGTTTACGTTTATGAAGAGAGAAAAACACACTCAAAACACACACTTGTAAAACCCAGATAAGAGACAAAGTGAGGAGCGTCTCCAACTATATTCAAGAAAGTGAGCCGTTGTAAGGCTTGAGAGTGGGCTTGGGCCTTTGCTTGTCATGGGCTGCAATCTTTCTCATATTGACAGTAATAGTCCTCCACATCATAAGCAGCATTCACTGAAAGTCCAAATGAGTAACTGAAACAAGAAAACATCCACAATAAGTCCCTGAAGAAATAAGTCCCTGAAGGTCAAGTGAGGTATCTGATTAGGTCCTAAAAATTAACATCCCCCCTTAATCAGATACCTCATACATGTCAAACATCCCAATTTTTTCAACAAGAGAGTTATGCTGTAGTGTATCCAGTCCCTTAGTAAGGACATTTGCTATCTGATTAGCAGATTCCACTTTACATGTTTTAACTACCCCATTCAAGATTTTTTCCTTTACAAAATGCAAGTCAATATCTAAATGCTTAGTTCTTTCATGAAAGACTGGATTAGCAGCTATTTTCATAGCTGAGTTACTATCACAGTACAAGGTTACAAGCAAAAGATAAGTCATTTAAGACCTTAAGAATAACCTCACTGGTCACTGAAGCAAGAGCTCTATACTTTGCTTCAGTGGAAAATTTGGAGAGAGTATTCTGTTTTTTACTCTTTCATGATACAAGATTATTCTTAACAAACACACAATAACTAGTAACAGATTTTCTAGTGACAACACAATTAGCCCAATGAGCATCAGAATAAGCACTAAGAAACATACCAGACGTCTTCTTAATGTCAATGCCCAAACCTGGTGAACCTTTGAGATATCTTAATATCTTGAAGGCTATCTTAAAATGAGCCCAAACCTGGTGAACCTTTGAGATATCTTAATATCTTGAAGGCTATCTTAAAATGAGATTTCAAAGGGGAGTGCATAAATTAACTTAGGCAGTGAACTGCATAAGATATGTCAGGTCTCGTATTGGTCAAGTAGATAAGCTTACCCATCAACTTCTAATAATCAACAATATTATCAAGAAGAGGATCATCAACAGTGGGTTCATTAGATATAGCAAGTTTAGTAACCAAGGGGGTGCTATTAGGTTTACAAGCAAGCATACCATACTCAGAAAGAAGGTCCTACACATATTTTCTTTTATTCAGACAAATGCTATAATCAGTATCAATAACCTCAATACCCAAAAAATATTTCAACTTTCCTAAGTCCTTAATCATAAACTTAGTTTTCAGAAAGGTTTTAAACTTCTCAATCTCAACAATGTTGTTCCCAGTAATAATGATATCATCAACATACACAAGTAAGGCAAGAAAGATATTACCAAGAGACTTAGTGTATAAGGAGTAATCAGATTTACTTTGAACAAAGCCATTTTCATTCAAGACGGCAGTAAGCTTAGCATTCCATTGCCTAGGAGCTTGTTTAAGCCCATACAATGATTTTTTAAGGCCTACAAACCATGTTATCACCCCCAGGAAGATATCCTTGGGGTGATTTCATATAAACAGTCTCATCAAGGTCACCATAAAGAAAGACATTGTTAATATCAAGTTGGAAAACAGGCCAAGATTGCACAACAGCTAGATTAAGTAAGCATCTAACAGTAACCATCTTAACAACAGGAGCAAATGTTTCATCAAAGTCAATACCTTCTTTCTGACCAAAACCCTGGGAAACAACCCTAGCTTTGTATCTTTCTATTTCACCACTAGACTTAAATTTGAGTTTCCAAACCCATTTACTACCTAAGGCCTTTCTACCTTTTGGTAGTTCAACAATTTCCCAAGTGTCATTCTCAAGAAGGGCTGCAAGTTCAGAATTCATAGCATCAACCCAATAAGGATTTTGAGAGGCTTCAAAAAAACTTTTGGGTTCACTGTTTTTGTTAAGTTGGGTGACAAAACAGAAGTTCTCATGATTAAGTTTTGAATAACCCACAAACTTTTCAAGACCATATTTAACTATGGAATTAACCATAAAATCATTATAATTTTTTGGAAAAATAGAGGGCGTGGTAGACCTTCTAATACCCTGAGTAGAAGTGCTTGGATTTTGATCCAAGTGACCTTCAGATTCATTGTTATCATCAAGTGTTGTTGCCTCTCTTCCAACCCATCTTCAATGTCATCACTGTTATGAGCATCATCCCCAATATTTGGAGAATCAATAGTGTCCACATTGTTCGCTTGGTTGGGAGAGTAGCTACCCTCACTATGTGACTCATGGTCACTATTATGACTAGGTGTTACTCTCTCATCATCATCAAGTAGCTCAGGGTTATCTAAATCAAAAAAGTTTAACATATTTTTATCTTGACTAACATTAGGGACATTAGACTCATCATGTTTGTTTTTAGAGACAGAATCCTTAAAAGGAAATATAGATTAAAAAACACACATCTCTAGAGACAAAGAATTGATTTCTATCAAGACTAAAAAGCCTGTAGCCCTTTTGAGAATCAGAATAACCCATCATAACACATTTTTTAGATCTATTAGACAGTTTATCATGACTATTTAAAATAGTAGCAAAGCACAAACAACCAAACATTCTGATAAGAGAGAGATTAGGACAAGCATTATAAATCATTTCATAAGGGGACTTTCCATTTAACACAGAAGAAGGTAATCTGTTAATGAGAAAAGTAGCAGTTAGAATGCATTCAGACCAATATTTTAAAGGAATCCCCCCCTGAAACATAAGACACTTAGCCACATTTAAAAGGTGTCTATGTTTCCTTTTAGCCACCCCATTTTGTTGTGGGGTATAAGCACATGAAGTTTGATGAAGTATGTCATTGTTGTTACAAAACTTGTTAAAAGTTTGGTTAACAAACTCAGTACCATTATCACTTCTAAAAACTTTAATGTTTCTTTTAAACTGATTTTTAATCATTTTATAAAACACATTAATAAAAGTGACAACTTCATCCTTGGACTTAATGAGATATACTCAAACAGCTCTGGTAAAGTCATCCACAATAGTCAGAAAGTATCTATGGCCAGTATGACTTGTCACATTATAAGGTCCCCATTAATCAAGGTGAACAATATCCCCCAAACACTTGGTCTTATGGTCACTCAAAGTAAAAGGCTTTCTTGTCTGTTTGTCTCTTTAACAGACTTCACAATAATCATATTTGTCATATTTGTTAATTTTCAAAGTATCCTTTAAGGTGTCTAAGGCAGGGTCTGCAGGGTGGCCAAGCCTGCAGTGCCAGTCATAATAAGATAGGGAACACACAGTAACAGTTTGATTAGTATTACTCTTAATACCTTTAGTATCTAAGTAGTATAAACCACCACACTGATTACCAACCCCGAGAATGTTTCTTAGATTCAAATCCTGATTCAAAAATAAGCATTTATTCTCATCAAACACAACAAAGATTTTATTATCCTTAGCTAATTTATGAACAAAAAATAAAGTAACACAATACTCAGGTATAACCAACACATCAAATAAAACAAGACCATTTCCTAATTTAAGGTTTCTAATTTTGGAGATGAAAGCTTCAGTACCATTAGGATGACTAACTTTAATTTTAAGATGAGATATGTCAAACACACTATCCAAATCCTTTTCATTATTTGTCATGTGTTGGTTTGCCCCAGAGTCAATAACTTTCCCATGCTGAGTTACTTTTGAATGAATATTAGAACAAAAAAATTTCCCAAAGTTATCATTAAAAACTTTGCTAGAATTAAGATATATACCTGCCATATTGGCCTACACACCCTTATTAGAACCAATGTTTTCTTTGATAAGAGAGAGTAAAACAAAAAGTTGTTCATCAGAAAACACAGGATTGGAGTTATTTCCCACAGAATTGTTAGAAACATTTTTTCCTTTAAGGTTTTGACCTGGTCTTTTCTTTCCAAAATCAACAGGGAACCTAATAATTTTAAAACATCTATCAATAGTATGCCCGTTGTACCCATTATTTTCACAGACCACTTCAGAGTTCCCATTAGGTCTATAGGTATTAGGTCTATTAGCCTTGTTGGGTATAGGGTTGCTATTGTAGTTAGGTATAAAGCCACCAGAGTTGAAACTCTGGTTTCTTTGAACCACATTTCTGGTGGGCCCATTTGAGAAGAAAGCAGATGTCTGATTCCTCTGAGAGGAACCAAACAAGTTTCCAGAGGTAACTCTGTGAGACTCCTCACTAGAGATGATAGCATAAGCACCTTTAACATGTGATAAAACTCCTCTAGAGAGTATAGAGCTCCTAATGGTCATATAAGAGTCATCAAGACCCATTAAGAATTTCATTACCTTTAACAACTTGTTATGATTCTTAAATTCATTAGTAGCAGAACACACACAATTAGGAATTTCAACCATAGCATCATACTGTTTCCACAAAGTATTTAAATCATGATAATAATCAGACAAATTAGAGCCATTTTCTTTAAAGTATTAATCTTATGATGAAGATTAAAGATCACAGACCCATCAACTTTATGATAAGTTTCTCTTAAATCATTCCAAACATGTTCATCTCTTTTAGAGAATATTTGACCAAGAAACAACTCATCAGATATAGAATTAAGAATCTAACCAAGCACCACAGCATTGACTTTGTCTCATTGTTTTCCCAAAACATCATTAGTTAAGGATCTTTTGCAAGAACCATTTATAAAACCAGTTTTATTCTTTCCTTCTAAAGCTAAGAGCATATTATTAGACCAGATTTGATAGTTCTCAGTTCCTTCAAGTTTAACAGAAATCACAGTCAATGTTGTAGAGTCATTTGGGTGAAGGTGCAAAGGGTCACTAATGTCAAGTTTACTAATCAAGGTGACAGATTCTTCCCCAATCTGGTCATCTTATTGTTCAGTGTCTGTGACACCATGAACACTAGTCATGGTGAGCAATCACAAAGACAAGAACACAAACCCCAAAAAAAGAACTTAATCAACGTCAACAAAGTTCCCAAGAATCCAAACCACTCAAGGGTGGCAGGTCAAGGGCAAGACAAAGATTAAGGGTCCAGATAAACAATATACGCCAAAAAGAAAACAAACAAGCCAGCAAAATAGAGAGTAATAATCACAATAATCACAAAAAACAGCCAAAACACGTATATGAGAATGAATAAGCAAATAATCAACCACCAACAAAAAAGGAGAGAGATTAGAGGTGTTACAGTGCATACACAAAAGCACAATCGAACTGCTTCTTCTAGATTCACTTAGTTTAGAAGAAAACATAACCTCCCTACCAAAACCTATTTTTAAAAAATTATGGAAAGGTAAAATCAGCAACAGATCTAAGTAATAGATCCAAGGACAAACTTCCCTGCAACAAGAATAAGGTTAGAACATAGAAAATATCGAAACCCCCAAAATTTTTGAAACCCTAAAATTTTTTTATAGCTGATTAAAGAGTAAATAGAAAGAAACCTTTCAGATCTAGCTATCTCAATAGCAGATCTATCCAAAAAAACATGTTAATTTCAAAAACCCCCAAAAAATTTTGAAACCATAAAAAATTTTCAATGATTTCAGAGCAATCAGGCTCTGATACCATGAAGAAAACCTTAATAAAATGAATATGAACAAGATATAAAACTCAGAATCAAAACCTTTAATTAAAAGTTTGAAGATTAAAAACAAAACGAAGATCACCACAACTAACCTAGTATGATCCTATTATCAAATTGATAATAGTTTTACAAAGATAAAAGATCAAAAGATAATCCGGGTTACATGTTTATGAAGAGAGAAAAACACACTCAAAACACACACTTGTAAAACCCAGATAAGAGACAGTGAGGAGCGTCTCCAACTATATTCAAGAAAGTGAGCCGTTGTAAGGCTTGAGAGTGGGCTTGGGCCTTTGCTTGTCATGGGCTGCAATCTTTCTTATATTGACAGTAATAGTCCTCCATATCATAAGCAGCATTCACTGAAAGTCCAAATGAGTAACTAAAACAATAAAACATCCACAATAAGTCTTTGAAAGTCAAGTGAGGTATCTGATTAGGTCCTAAAAATTAACAGTTTTCTTGCAGCATGGCTCACTCTCAGAACTTATAAATGAAACCAGACATTTACCACAAGTAAATGAACATATTTTTGTAAAGGTACATATTTTACTTTGTTATTCACCGCGTATAATAAGTTTATAGAAAAAGTGAATGATCAATATTGGTAGATAGTACGAAAAACTTACTAATGCTACATTGTCTAGGTGATTAAATAGGTGTTGTTAGTATATGGGAAACTTGGTGTCTGAATGTTGTAAATCATGATTGTGACTTTGAACAATCTTAAACACAAAGATATTATAAACTTTATTTATTTCTGATGCATTCAATTGTTACAGAAGCGTACATATATATACATAGTCAACCATTGTGACTTTTCTTTAACCATTGTATCTTATTCTAACCATTGTGTCTTTTAACTATAATAACTACCCTATAACTACTTTTGTAACTGCCATAATATTACAGCAGACTTTGCTGCACTAGTCAACATCTGATGTGACTTATCTTCCAATAAATTCTTCCCTTAAGCTCACATCTCTTGCATCCTTCATGCCCATCTTTTGTTTGCAAATGTTAAATAGTTCTGCTGGAAGTGGCTTCGTGAAAATATCCGCTGCTTGATCACGACTCATTACATAAGTCAGTTGCACATCCCTGTTCCTTATATGTTCCATAATGAAAAGGAAGCGTACATCAATGTGTTTGCTTCTTTCGTGATGCACAGGGTTCCTTGCCAAATCAATTGCAGACATGTTGTCGACTTTAATTTTCGTTGGACCTTCTTGTTGATTCTTTAACTCCCTCAACACATTCCTTGACAAACAGTCCATGAGGCTGCTACATATTCTGCTTCACATGTTGACAATGCTACTATTGGCTGTTTTTTTATGCCCGTGTGAAGGCTGTTTTTCCCATAAAGAACACATAACCAAAAGTGTTCTTTCGATCATCTACATCTCCGTGCCAGTCACTATCGGAGTAACCTGTAAGTGTGTATTCGTTAGACCTTGAGTAGAATAACCCAAGCGATTCAGTTCCTTTAACATATCTCAGTATTCTATTCAATGCTTTCTAGTGTGCATACTTCAGATTTTCCATAAACCGGATTACGACTCTAACACTATATGATAGATCAGGTCTTGTACTAGTTAAGTATCGTAAACTCCCAACCAAACTTCGATAATTATCTGCATCCACAGATTCTCCTCCCTCAAACTTTGAGAGTTTGGTGCCCAATTCCATTGGCGTTACTACTGGATTACAGTCTTCCATTTTATAACGCTTCAAAATCTCCTTAGCGTATGCTTTTTGGGATACAAAAATCCGAGAAGTTCCTTGCCTTAATTTGACTCCCAAGAAGTACTTCATTAGTCCCATGTCAGTCATATCAAACTCTTGAGTCATCGATTCCTTAAACTAATCGATCATCCTTTGGTTATTTCCTGTGAATATCAGATCATCTACGTACAAGGTCGCCACTAATATTTTGTTTTAAACTAGTCTAATATACAAAGCATGCGCGTATGGACATTGTACATACCTCATCCTTTTTAGAAATGAATCAATACGTGTATTCCAGGCTCGAGGGGCCTGTTTCAGCCCGTATAACGCTTTTTTTAACTTCAGAACCTTAGCCTCTTCTCCGACTTTTGCATAACCCGGTGGTTGTTCTATATAAACCACTTCATCGAGTACACCATTCAAGAATGCAGACATTTACATCCATTTGGTATATTTTCCACCCATTTTGTGGAGACTGTGAGATAAGTAATCTGATTGTTTCCATTCTTGCAACCGGAGAAAAATTTCATCATAATCGATGCCTGCTTTTTGCTGGTAACCTTTTGCAACGAGTCTCGCTTTGTAACGCTGTATCTCTCTTGAATCATTCATCTTCTTCTTGTAAACCCATTTTACACCTATGGGTTTGTACCCGTTTGGTAACTCAACCATCTCCCAATTTTTATTCTTTTCAATAGCTTTTATTTCTTCATCCATTGCTTCCTTCCACATCTGATTCCTTATTGCTTCTTCGAAGATAATATTTTCATTGTCCGCTGTAAGACATACAAGATTCATTTCAGTGGTATTATCATATATATATATATATATATATATATATATATATATATATATATATATATATATATATATATATATATATATATATATATATATATATATATATATATATATATATATATATATATATATATATATATATATATATATATATATATATATATATATATATATATATATATATCTTGCATACTCCTCATTCTTGGTTGTATCGGCTCATCATCCTTTCAACATCTGTAGTGACGATCATTGGATCACTTAGGGCTGTTGGAAAGAGAGGCATGTTGTTGTGCGTCATGTTCAGTGTTGTCGTGAGGCTCATATAAACACCCGTTACTCCAGTCCCACGTGCTTTCCTCGTTCACATATACGTCTCTACTTATATTAACTTTCTTCTCAAGAGGGTCATATAATCTGAAAGCCTTAGTTCTCTCATCATATCCAATAAAGATATACATCTTGCTCTTATCGTCAAGTTTTTTTGTGTCTGATCAGGTACATGTGCATATGCCACACTACCGAATACTCTAAAATGAGAGACCGTAGGCTTCACACCACTCTCGATTTCTTGAGGGGTTTTATCCACTAATTTAACACGTGGACATCTAGTCTGAATGTACACCGCACACTGGACGGCTTCTGCCCAAAATTCTTTTGGCATATTTTTGCTTTTTAACATAGAACGAACCATATTCATAATAGTTCGATTCTTTCTTTCGGCTATTCATTTTTGCTGGGGTGAGTAGGGTGCTGTCAAGAACCTTTTTATTCCTTCTTCTTCACAAAACTTTGTAAATGGTATGGACACGTACTCTCCACCCCTATCCGATCGCATGGCCTTAATGTATTGGCCTGTTGTCTTTTCAACCATCGCCTTGAACTTTTTGAATGTTTCAAGGGCCTCTGATTTTTGTTCTAGAAAATATACCCAACACTTTCTAGTGAAATCGTCAATAAAAGTAATAAAGTACCTTTTATTTCCAAAAGAGATAGGAGTGAACGGTCCACATAAGTCGTTGTGAATCAATTCCAGCAACCCCTTTGCCTCGTAGGTTGCTTTTCTTGGGAAAGAGCTTTTCGTTTGTTTGCCAAAGATACAAATTTCACAAAACTTACCATCGTATTTGAGATTAGGAAGCCCATGTACCATGCTCTTTCGTGTTAATTCCTTTAATCCACTAAAGTGTAAATGGCCGAACCTTAGATGCCAAGTAGATTCTTTATCCGAAAAATCACTCTTTAGACATTTTCCTGTAATGCTATGGAGATTTAGTTTGAATGTGCGATTCTTACACATTTTAACTAATGCGATTATTACGCCTTCCTTGTTTTTCAATAGCATTTTTCCATTGCATGAGTACTGAATAGCCTTTCTCCATTAGTTGGCCTAAACTCAGTATGTTACTCTTCATAGCAGGGACATATTACACATCTTCGATCATGCTTTCTTTCCCATTACGAAAGAAACGAATTTTCCACGTCCTTTCACATCTATCTTTGATGCGTCTCCAAATGATACATAGCCTTGAACAACTTATGCCATTTAAAAAAATAAATCTTTTATGCCCGCTCATGTAGTTGCTCGCACCGGAGTCTAGATACCACATCGCATCAAATTCTGAGACTTGTTCTTCATGAGCCATCAATAAAATACCACTTTCTTCTACTTCTGGTTCTGTCACAAGGTTGGTATTCTCTTCTGTTCTTTTCGGTGATCTACAATATCTTGCATAGTGACCATGCTTACCGGAATTATAGCAGTCAACACTTGGACGGTATCCTGCTCTGCCTCTTCAACGTCCGCGTCCTCTGCCACGCGAGTTTTGACTAAAGTGTTCGCCCCTTTGTTGCCTTTCCTGGTTGTTATTTTCTCTACCACGACCTCGACTACGATTGTTACCACGACCACCAGAATTGATTCCTCTCCCATGGTTATCCTGATGTGAAATTAAGGCCTTTTCGTCCTTGATTGTAGCCTTCGTTTTTAATGCCTCATCAAGGGACTCTTGCTTCTTCTTGTTCTTTCTTTTCTCATGTGCTTCCAATGAGCCTACTAATTCTTTAATTGACAAGTCTTCTAAATCTTTAGACTCTTCAATTGCACACACTACATTCTCGAAATTCTCTGTTAAAGATCGAAGAATCTTCTCTATGATTCTCGTATCTAGTAGAATTTCACCATTCCGTTTGAGTTGATTCACCACCGTTTGTACACGCGTGATGTAATCCGAGACTCCTTCTGTCTCCTTCATTATCATGGCCTTGAGTTCTCTATGTAATGTTTGGAGTCGTACTTGTTTGACTCGATCAGTACCTTTGCACGCCTTTTTCAGCGTGTCCCACGCTTCTTTCGCTGTTGAAGCACCATCGATCTTCTCAAAACCTGATTCATCCACCGACTGAAACAAAAGAGAGAGAGTAGCCTTTGCCTTCATACGGTTCTCCTTTAATGCTTTCAACTGATTCGCAGTCATGGCATTGATCTCAGTGACCGTTGGCTCTTGGTATGCGGTTGTAACAAATTCCCACGCATCTTATGCGCCTAGTAATGCTTTCATCTGAATGCTCTAGTTGTCATAATTGTATTTTGTAAGTTTTGGAAGGGATATGTGACCAAATGAAGTAGTGGTGTTCATCTTTCGACATGCTTTGATGCCAATTTGTAAATCCCGATTGTGACTTTGAACAATCTTAAACACATAGATATTATAAACTTTATTTTTTCTGATGCATTCAATTGTTACAGAAGCGTACATATATATACATAGTCAACCATTGTGACTTTTCTTTAACCATTGTATCTTATTCTAACCATTGTGTCTTTTAACTATAATAACTACCCTATAACTACTTTTTGTAACTGCGATAAAATTATAGCAGACTTTGCTGCACTACTCAACATCTGATGTGAATTATCTTCCAACAAATGTAACATGCTTATTTTATAGTCCAGGAAAGGTTAAACTTTTTCTACACAAAGTTTTATTTCTGTGGTTGTTTCATGATTGAAATTTGTATTAGAGGAAAACAATTGTTCGGAAGGAAAAGAAAGGTTTTTTGCATATAACCGTGTGGATATAATGCATAACGTTCTCGGTCATAATATATTGTTATCTTGGGTCTAATGGTGAGCAATGTTGGTTTTGCATTTTATATGTGCCCTTCACTCTTTTTTTATCTTGATACATATGCCAAACGTTCTGTTTCAAAACGCGGACTCAAAAACTATTCATCACGATAAGTCATTTTACTATCCGTAATCAACTCGTACTAGACGGCTGACCAGACACGTGGGCATCAGAAATAAGCGGTTACTTGCAGTTCAGATCATGGTTACCTACTGCATAAGTTTTATCGAATATAACGTACCAACAATAGCATGTTTTCGAACCTAAATTGTCGTCATAGTAAAATTAAATTACAGTATAAACTCGATAAATTAATACTCGATCATTTAATAAACTCTCTAACATAATATTTTTTGCCGGTCCCGACTCGGGAATAGGGTGCTAAATTAATAATTCGCTAAAATTATAAGATAATACATTTTTGATAATTTCTTTAGACCCCATATAAAATATAAATTAATAATTCCTTATATATAGCATATATTACATGAATGATTTATGAAGGTTTCTTGAAAAATGACTCAATTGTCTTTGTTTTTTTGTTGAAATCGATTTCCCTTTAAATCCCGTCTCTAATTTTCCTTACATTGGTAAGAACTTCTAGTTGTTTTCTCATAGCTCAACAAGAAATTATTCAATGTGATTGCCGCTTTAGTAGCTTCGTTTCGCGAAGGGGGCTCCACTGTAGAACTTTCATCATCTTCTTCATAATATATAAATTAATAAAATATTAATTAATATATAAATTAATAATTATTAATTTATCGATTAATTAATAACTATTTATTAATTAAAAATTTTATTGTTCTCAAATGTATTATTTTATAGAGTTTTCACTGTACATTAAATAGATTCAAGGCCGGCTTTTGGCAAGTGCGACATGTGCGGTGGCACAAGGCCACCACCCTAGTAGGGCCACCGAATTCTGGAGTCTTTGTTATGTGTATGTGTATAATATTATTATTATCCATAAGAAAAGGGTTAATATAACTTAATTTGATACTGTATTTGATAATCTTTGTTAGTAATATATTTTTTTATAGTCAAATAATGGGCTAAGGCCCAAATCTCAAATCTCAGTACATTATCACATCATGAACATAATAGAAACGTATCCGATTATTATGAGTAAATAAAAATAACTGCTTAAAATTTGGAGAAATACTATTGCACTAAGAAAGAATATGGTATATGCAAATACGTTAAAATAAGCCAAATGTTACAAGCGAGAATCTATACGTTAATATTTTTTTGATGAGGCCTCCGTGTACTCATGGCATAGGGCCACCAAAATTCTCGAGACGGCCGTGAATAGATTAATGTCATGTTAAAGATACTCATTCGCAATAATTGCATTCACATAGGATATTAGCGAAAAGTATTTGTTCGACATGTATAAATTACGACGACATAAAACAAATTTTACACATATTGAATAAAATTAATGCAATAATATAACCGAATCTTTTATAATTACTTTTAGTTAAAAGTGTTATTGTATATTATACACAGTTCGATTCGATTAACCGGCGATAACTAAAAATAAAAATCGAAACCAACCAGTGATAGACGGGTTTTTCAGTTTCGGGTTTTTTTCAACTTCAAATTAAACGGTTCAGCTCGATTTGTCAGTGTTTTTGAACATTTGTCGGTGTTTTTCTTTAATTAAAAAATTATAATCACACTTTGATAAAAAAATCGCCGGTGTTTTTCTTTAATTAAATTATGTCTCTAATAAAACCGTTTAAGTAATTATATTTATTAAAAAACTTCTTAATATAACTTGTGTTCAAATCCTCGAAGAAAGTTTTGGAGAAAACTTTAATTTAAACAAATATATACTCGCATTTTTTAAAATACGAATTGTCTAACAAATGCTCTTAAAGTATTATTTAAAATGCATTAATTTATCTTAAACTAGCTTATTAAAGCTTATTATATAAAAATATACATTTTATACACATTAACTCATCTTATAATTTACTTTTATTAATTCTGATTTTTAATTAATAAATTTAAAATTCTTTTATTTAATCATTTAAATTAACGGCCCTCGAACGCACTCATTAGACAAACCCTTCTAAAAAAGATAAAACTTTGAAACACGAATGTATTTTGTTTTCTTCCTCATTTTTTCACTTCTTTGAAAAACAAGACTCGGGAACGCAATGTTAATGACTAATGAGTATTAAGCCAATGGACATAGAAAAGTGTTATCAATCGATTATGGTCCATTGCTCAAGTCATTCACAATTTACAAGCCCATATATGGTTGGGGTTGAGGATCAGATCCTTCAATTCGTTGGAAACCTTAGTTAAACCCTACAATCATCAACTACGGGGTTCGTCTTGGTTTAGATGAGAAGACACCACAAAGCATGCAGTACTACTCCTTTGAACAAGCAGTTTTTTGAACAATTTGAACAAGCAGTTTAATGAGCCAGAAAATTGACTTACATATATTGTCCTTTAGTTATGAGTTATGACGTGTGAGCATATCTACAACAAAGTAAGAAAAGCAAAGCTAGGTCTAATAGAAAAGTTCAGATCCTTGAGTCAAAGTGCACTACAACAAAACTGAGTTTATGGTCGCTCTTTTTCTAAGGTCGACTTAGTCATCCCTATATTAAAGGGGACCCACCTGTTTTACAAGAAAACCATGGTCAAAATGGCTGTGGGGACAAAGTGGGGACCACAAAACCTAGGGACGACTAAGTCGTCCTTAGGTGAAAAAATAAATATTTTATCTCTTTTAATTGTATAAAATTATTTAAAATTAATATAAATATTTTTTTTTTAAAAAGTTTAAAATGAAAGTGAGACCCACTTAACCTAGGGACGACTAAGTCGTCCCTAGGTTAAGTAAATTTATTTTCCCAATTTTTTTATTTTTTTTATTTATTTAAAATTATTTAAAATTAATATAAATATTTTTTTAAAAAAAAGTTTAAAACAAAGGTGGGGTCCTTGTAACCTAGGGACGACTAAGTCGTCCCTAGGTGAAGGAAAATTTATTATTTCCGTTTTTTGGCACTTTTGTTTATTTAAAATTATTTAAAATTAATTTAATTATTTTATTTAAAAAATACTTTATTATAGTTAAAAATAACTTTATACATATTTAAAAAAAACTTTATATATGTTTAAAAAAACTTTATATATTTAGAAAAAAAATTATACATATTTAAAAATAACTTTATACATATTAAAAAAACTTTATACATATTTAAAAATAACTTTATACATATTTAGAAAAAAAATTATACATATTTAAAAATAACTTTATACATATTTAAAAAAAACTTTATACATATTTAGAAAAAAACTTTATACATATTTAAAAAAACTTTATATTTATTTAAAAAAAAACTTATACGTATTTAAAAAAAAACTTTATATTACAACGATAATAGATTCATAAATAAGAAAAAAAACACATCACAAACTAGTTAAAACTAAACGTACAGATTAACACATAATAATAAAATACAAATTAACACATTAAAATAACAAATAGATTACTACTCAAAGCTAAGATTTTCCATATCATTTAAAAGCTCATGAAGTATTGCAGCCGATTGACATGCGTGGTCTTCAGGATGCCTTTCCATTTCTAGTCTTGTCTCTAGCATCTTTATCTTTAGATCTTTGATCTTGCAATTAGAGCACTCAGTTGGTGCAGATTGAGAAGGACCTGTAGAAGAACTTGGATGTGAACCTTGAGGTGTTGAAGATCCAGGGGAAGATCTTATACGGAGTTCGAGATCAAAATCATCCTTCCATTTAAAATATTTACATCCATAATCATCTGTTTTTGGCTGTTACAAAGTAAACAAATAACATGACATGTCATTTTAATAATCACACGTATTACATAACTAAAACATTTGATTGTTTACCTTCGAAAGAGGACATGCATAGTAAAGTTTACCAAAGCTATGAGGTTGATGTGACTGTCTCAACACAATATATCCCTTTCTACATGTACACTTATAAGCTTCAAGCGGATCCATCTTATGCAAAATCGGGTGGTGGTGGTGGTCAGTTTGGTATGAGAGGATAAGAGTTTGTGAGGATAAGAGCTACCATAAATAAAGATAAAAATTTAGGGTCGACACATTTAGGGACGACTTAGTCGACCCTAGCTTTCCCGCCAACATTTTCTCGCCAGCATTTACCGCCAACATTTCCCGCCAATATTTGATCACTTAAACATGCTTAAGCTCAGTAATTTTAGCTTAATGGTCACCTCAGAGCAATAATAACATATTGTCTTACACTCTTACTATATAATGTATAACCGTAACATATGAAATCATCGGTTGAACCTATAACGTATAACCCTAACATATGGACTCATCGGTTGAACCTATAACGTATAACCCTAACATATGGACTCATCGGTTGAACCTATAACGTATAACCCTAACATATGGACTCATCGGTTGAACCTATAACGTATAACCCTAACATATGGAATCATCGGTTGAACCTATAACGTATAACCGTAACATATGGACTCATCGGTTGAACTTATAACGTATAACCGTAACATATCGACTCATCGGTTGAACCTATAACGTATAACCGTAACATATGGACTCATCGGTTGAACCTATAACGTATAACCCTAACATATGGACTCATCGGTTGAACCTATAACGTATAACCGTGACATATGGACTCATCGGTTGAACCTATAACGTATAACCGTAACATATGGACTCATCGGTTGAACCTATAACGTATAACCCTAACATATGGACTCATCGGTTGAACCTATAACGTATAACCGTAACATATGGAATCATCGGTTGAACCTATAACGTATAACCGTAACATATCGACTCATCGGTTGAACCTATAACGTATAATCGTAACATATGGACTCATCGGTTGAACCTATAACGTATAACCGTAACATATGGACTCATCGGTTGAACCTATAACGTATAACCGTAACATATCGACTCATCGGTTGAACCTATAACGTATAACCGTAACATATGGACTCATCGGTTGAACCTATAACGTATAACCGTAACATATGGACTCATCGGTTGAACCTATAACGTATAACCGTAACATATGGACTTATCGGTTGAACCTATAACGTATAACCGTAACATATGGACTCATCGGTTGAACCTATAACGTATAACAGTAACATATGGAATCATCAGTTGAACCTATAACGTATAACCGTAACATATGGACTCATCGGTTGAACCTATAACGTATAACCCTAGCATATGGACTCATCGGTTGAACCTATAACGTATAACCCTAGCATATGGAATCATCGGTTGAACCTATAACGTATAACCGTAACATATGGACTCATCGGTTGAACCTATAACGTATAACCGTAACATATGGACTCATCGGTTGAACCTATAACGTATAACCGTAACATATGGACTCATCGGTTGAACCTATAACGTATAACCGTAATATATGGACTCATCGGTTGAACCTATAACGTATAACCGTAACATATCGACTCATCGGTTGAACCTATAACGTATAACCGTAACATATGGACTCATCGGTTGAACCTATAACGTATAACCGTAACATATGGACTCATCGATTGAACCTATAACGTATAACCCTAACATATGGACTCATCGGTTGAACCTATAACGTATAACCCTAACATATGGACTCATCGGTTGAACCTATAACGTATAACCGTAACATATGGACTCATCGGTTGAACCTATAACGTATAACCGTAACATATCGACTCATCGGTTGAACCTATAACGTATAACCGTAACATATGGACTCATCGGTTGAACCTATAACGTATAACCGTAACATATCGACTCATCCGTTATTAATTATTACAAACTAAGTATAACGTATATTTTAATATTAGTTATAATAATTTATTTTGATTTTTATTATTAATTTATATTATTAATTTTATTACATAGAAGGTAAAATGTAATTTAAATGTATGAAAAACACCTAGGGACGACTTAGTCGTCCCTAGGTTACAAAGAAAGTCGTCCCTAAAAAACCCTCCAACACTTAGCAAATTTTTGGGAAAATTGAAATTTTTTGGTGAAAATTTAAATAACCCGCTTTGGGTTTGAGGTTCCCGGTTTACAACTAGGGACGACTTAGTCGTCCCTAGGTTAAAAAGGTCGTCCCTAAGTTTCTTTACTAAAAGAAAAAAAAAATATTTTTAATTAACCTAGGGACGACTAAGTCGTCCCTAGGTTACAAAGCATGGGTCGTCCCTAGGTACCAGTTCCAGTAACTTATCTTATCTTCATCACTCATTCACCCATTTGTTACACAAAAATAAAACCGGGACGAATACACCATCTTCATCTCCACATTTGTTACCACCATCTTCATCTCCACCACATTTGTTACCACCATCTTCATCTCCACCACCACCACTTCACCTCCATCCGTCTCATCCCACCATCCAAACATCCACCGCACCACCATTTCACCTCCACCGCCACCACTTCACCTCCACCGCACACTTGCACACGAGCACGAATTTGTTTAATTCGGGATAAGTATTGAAGGTAATTGTTTAATTGATTTATATTTGTTTAATTTTATTAAATGTTAATTGTTTGTTTAATTTTAAATTTTGTTTAATGTATAAAGGTAATTTGTTTAATTGAAGGTAATTTGTGGTGTTGTTTGTTTCCATCCGTCGCGGCCACAGTAGCCACCACCACCAATCCGCGGCAGCAGTAGCCACCACCACCAATCCATATAAAGGTAATTTGTTTTTTTTTTCTAATTTTTGTTTAATGTATAAAGGTAATTTGTTTAATGTTTAATTTTTCTATAATTTTTAATTTTGTGATAATGTATAATGTTTTTTTTTATGGTAGCACCACCACCACCACCGTTGCGGCAGTCGGCAGCAACACCACCACCACATCAGCAGTAGTAGCCATCACCACCACCGCCACGACAGTATCAGCAGCAGTAGCCACCACCACTAGAGGTGGGTGTTTGTTTTGGCTTATATAGGGATTTTGGCTTAATATAATTTCAGCTTAATATGAAATAGGCACGAGTTTATGATTTCGGATTATATTTAAGCTTATGATTTCGGATTATATTTAGGGCTTAACTGATTTAGGCTTAATAGATTTCAGCTTATATAGGCATAAGTTGTTATATGCTTTAATGTGTAATTTTTTATTTGTAAACGATTGTTATATGCTTAAGTTGTAGTTTGAATGAAACAATTGTTATACGCTTAAATGATGATGAGTTGTTTTTATTTGTTTAAATGTGTAATTTTGTATTTTAATGAAAATGTTTTTATATGTTAAAATGTGTATATTGATATGAATTTGTGTATTAGTATTAATTGGTTAATTAAATTGTGTAATTTTGTTTTTTAATGAAAATGTTTTTATATGTTAAAATGTGTATATTGATAAAATGTGTATATTTAATCAACGCTTTGTGACCAACCTAGGAAAATTAAGGACGACGTACAGAAATAATAACAAAAAACCTTTGACAATTGGCTTTGAATTTCAAGATCTGAAAACCTTCCATTTTCTGGGCAATTATGCATCATTGTTGTCTCATCTTATGGGGGAATTAGTCCGGCCACTTCCCCTGAACTACGAATGGGACGAAATTCCAGAGTGTGATAAAGCTCATATTTATCCTACAATTGAGGTCAAAATTGTTTATTTTACTTATATTGTTATTGTTATCGACATTTAGATATGTGTGTTATGTTTAATTTGTTTGTTTATTTAAATTCATATGTTTTTATGTAGTCATATTTCGACCTCGAGCCATGATACAATGATCGTACTGAGGTGGTGTGTGGCAATGGTGTGTATGAGGTGTCGACTCGGGTTAGGCTTGCGTTGGAACTCCAACTGAGGTTGTTGTATAGAAAATACAAGAACAGGATCAAGACAGATTTTTATTCGAAATATGAGACGCCAGCACTGGCACAAGAACATGTACCGCCGGCGAGTGTGTGGGAAAATAGAACCGAAGGTGATTGGGCTGAATTGGTTCAGTGGTGGTCAGAGCCAAAGAGGGTGGCAAGAAGTCAGGTTAATACTGTTAATCGTTCCAAAAACACGGTACCGACCACTCAAGGCAAAAAACCATTCGCCCGAGGAAGGAATGAATACGTAATACTCTTTATAATTTTTGTGATTTATTTAAAAGCGTTTATATTGTTTATTTATTATAGCTCGTTATTAATTTATTTGAGATTTTACTGAAAGTCAAGGAAGGGGTTTACGAGGACCTGGTTGAAACATGGAGGAAGGGGCACTCACGTAATGGCACGTTTAAAAGTAAATAAAACGAGGAAAGATATGTAAGTAATATATAACTCTTTACATGCCTTAGTAACTAATTTCATTTGTATTAAATCGTTTTTTTCTTTCCCAGCAAAAGATGAAAGCCCTCAGTGACCAAGTGAGAGCCAAGGTCATCCCGCCCATGTCTGATAAAGAAATAGTGGCTCAAATCATGCCAAGTCAAAATAAGCAAAATGTGTCGGGACAAGGCAGAAAGTTACCGGGTGGTGCCAATAACACAACTCGTAGGTTATATATCCTCAATAAAACAAAATGTAAATCAATTGTTCATATTTATGTCTTGTTGTATATAATGAAAAATTGTTGTTGTAACTTATCGCATGCGGGGTTCTCCACGTCGACCAGATGTTCCCTCTCGTAGTGAATTTCAGGAATTGATAGAACGAAATGAGCAACAGATGGAGCTGCTGAGGAAAGAGAATCAGGAGGCGCAGCAACGGGCTTACTTGGCAGCGTTAAAGGCAGATGCGGCGCAACAATATACTCAGACGTCGTACCAGCATATGGCGCAATATCAGAGTCAATTGGGTGAGTTTTTCCAGAACTACAACTCAAATACTGATCACCCAATTAGACCTCCTACTTTTGTACCCCCGCCCCGACCCTTTGTTATGCCCACCCTAGCTCCTGATTGGGCTCATTTAGTCCAACCCCCTATCCTTGGGCACAACCAGTGCAACCTCCTTCCATCGACCCTTACCGACCATCTTTGCCCGACAATCTCCAACCACTCCAACCTCCCTATACTGGCACTTATCCTATTGCTCCCGTCACCAACAATAACACATTTAACCATTGTTATCGTCCCACCACACACTCGACTCATGAGATCGGCTCTACTTCACAATCCATACCCGGATGTTCTCGTGTAATCATAAATCCCCATCAACACGATTACCGGTCCGTTGACGAGTTGGGTCGAGATAGGAATGTACAAAACAGTGGTGATGACTCATCAGGCGATGACGAGGGGAATGACGAGGGGAGTGACGAGGGGGGTGACGAGGAGGGTGACGAGGGGAAGGTGACTTTTCACCTAACGAGGATGCGGAGTAGAGGTTGTGGTAGTATTTTTCTTATTATGCATGTTTAATAAAGTTTGAGACTTGTAGCGTTTGAAACATTTGATTTAGGATTGAATAAGTGTATTTGATGAATATTGTATCGTGACGTTGGATAATTTATCGTAATATGGTATTGTAACGTTTATTGATTTGTTATTATTCTGTATCTGTCGAATTCTACCATTTTGAATTGTGGATTTTGTCTGGAAAAAGTTCCGGAAAAAATCTGGAAACTGCAAAACAGCCCAATTTTTTTAGCCCCCAGGTACACCTAGGGACGACTTAGTCGTCCCTAGGATATTAATTTTTTTTCCAGGTTTTAATCCTAGGGACGACTTAGTCGTCCCTAGGTTTCAATAATGCCCAGGTGTCAAAACCTGGGGACGACTTAGTCGTCCCTAGGTTTTGAAAACCTGGGCATTATTGAAACCTAGGGACGACTAAGTCGACCCTAGGATAATAAATAATATTTTTTTTTACTTTTGAAAATGTTTTTATTAATATTTATAAATAAGATTTTATTAAAAATAATAAAAAAAGAATTTTTAAGAAAAATTTTAAAAAAATTATTTTTATTAATAACCTAGGGACGACTTTGTCGACCCTAGGTTTCAAAGACAAGTCGTCCCTAGGTTTGTCAATTTTTTCAACGTAGTGGGTTGTGGGACCCACAAAGTCGTCCCTAGGTTACAAAGGGTTGTTCGTCCCTAGGATTCTAGAGACGAGTTTTTAGGCACTAACTCCTAGGGTCGACTTAGTCCAAGTCCTTTTGAAGTCCATGGATATTTATTGTTAGAAGCTTGTGAGGTGGGGGACTACTTTTGCCATCTTTGGAAACTTTGAAGCCCAAGTCCTTTTGAAGTCCATGTTATACTGAAGCCCACAAAGGCCTCAACGGCTCTTTGTGGTTGTAATATATTGTTAGACGCTCCCATTTGTTGACATCATCTGGGTTTTCATCTGTGTGTGTTTAAACGTGTTTCTCTCTCGTTTTCTAAACATGTAACCCAGATCATTTGTTGTTCTTTGTCTTTGTAAAACTATTATCATTTAGATAATAGGATCACACCAGATTAGCTGTGGTGATCTTTATCATGTTTTAATCTTGACTTATTTTTTAGAGAAGATTTATTTTGCATATAATGTTTATCTTGGATATGAAGGGACTCATCCTAACCATCCATCTTTATCTCATCTAATGGATAATATTAAAAGTATTTAATTATTTTACTTACTTTTATAATTTAAATATCTCTTAAACCGTTAAGTATTAAATGAAAAAAATATACCAACGCGACGAGCATTTTATAAGCTTTCTACAAATATTCATTATGATATACTTTTGAAGAAATTTTTTTTTGTCTTTTTTTCGTTTTATTAAAATTTGCGTAAAATATCATATATGATAATAGTGTTTCATCATCTATGATATTGGTTTATATCATATATGATAAGTTATATCATATATGATACTAGTGTTACTATCATATATGATACTAGGTATCATATATGATACTTTTCGACAACGAACAAAAACGTGAAAAAAACGAGAATTTTTTTTTTGTCGAAAGTATATCATATAGCATATCTGTAGAAACTTAATTAAATGCCCGTCGTAATGGTATATTTTTTTTCGCATAACGATTAACGGTTTAAGAGATATTTATATTTGAAGAAAAAGGAGGAAAATGAGTTTTTGATTTAATCTTATCCATTGGATGGAGATGAAGATGGAGGATGGAGATTAGTCCCTTAGTATCTAAATAAAGTTTGGTATCCAAATGAACTTAAATCTATTTTTTATTTATGAAAGGTTTGAGTTTGAGTTTCAATCTTGTTTAATCTTATCTTATTAAGCTTTTCTTCATGGTATCAGAGGCAAGTTGCTCTGAAATTGTTGAAATTTTTTTTGGGGTTTTTTAAATTGATATGTTTTTGGATAGGTTTGCTATTGAGATAGTCAGATTTGAAAGGTTTTATACTTTTTTCTTCTTTATCAGTCCTAAAATCGATTTTTTTATTTTAGGGTTTCAAAACTTTTTTGGGGGTTTCATTATTCTTTATGCTCTAATCTTATTTCAGTTGCAGGGAAGGTTCTCCTTTGATCTATTGCTTAGATCTGTTGCTCATTATACTTTTCCCTAATTTTTTAAAAATTAGGGATTGGTTGGGAGGTTCTGTTTCTTCTAGACTAAGTGAATCTAGAAGAGGCAGTTCAATTGCGCTTTTATGTATGCACTGTAATACCTCTTCTCTCTCTCCTTATTTGTTGGTGGTTGATTATTTGGTTGATTTTGTTTTTCATATACGTGTTTGATTGTTCTTTGTGCTCTTTGTATTTATTACTCTCTCTTTTGTTGCCTTGGTTGTTTTTGGGGTATTCTGCTTATTTGGACCCTTAATCATTGTCTTGCCCTTGACCTGCCACCCTTGAGTGGTTTGGAAGCCTAGGAACTTTGTTGACCTTGATTAAGGTTTTTTTTGGGGTTTGGTTTCTGTGATTGCTCACGATGACTAGTGTTCATGGTGACACTGACACTGAACATCAAGATGACCAGATTGGGGAAGAATCTGTTGTCACCTTGATCAGTAAACTTGATATTAGTGACCCTTTGCACTTTCACCCAAATGACTCTGCCACATGACTGTGGTTTCTATCAAACTTAAAGGAACTGACAACTATCAAATTTGGTCTAATGCTATGCTTTTGGCTTTGGAAGGAAAAAATAAAACTGGTTTCATAAATGGGTCTTGTAAAAGATCCCTAACTAATGATGTGTTGGGAAAGCAATGGGACAGAGTCAATGCTGTTGTGTTAGGATGGATTCTTAATTCTATATCTGATGAATTATTTCTTGGTCAAATATTTTCTAAGAAAGCTGAGCATGTTTGGAATGATTTGAAAGAAACCTATCATAAGGTTGATGGGTCTGTGATATTTAATCTTCATCATAAGATTAATACCTTAAAGAAAAATGGCTCCAATTTTTCTGTTTATTATCATAGTTTGAATGCTTTATGGAAACAATATGATGCTATGGTTGAACTTCCTAATTGTGTTTGTGCTGCTACTAATGAATTTAAGAATCATAACAAGTTGTTAAAGTTGATGCAATTATTAATGGGTCTTGATGACACTTATATGACCATTAGAAGTTCCATTCTCTCTAGAGAGGTCCTACCAGATGTCAAAGGTGCTTATGCCATCATCTCTAGTGAGGAGTCTCATAGAGTTGCTTCTGGCAACTTATCTGGTACCTCTTAGAGGAATCAGGCTTCTGTTTTTCTCTCAAATGGGCCCACCAGAAATGTGTTTCAAAGCCATCAGAATGTTAACCCTAATACATTCAGACCTAATGGTGGCTTTAGACCTAACTATAATAGCAGTCCTAGACCTAACATGGCTAATAGACCTAATACTTATAGACCCTTTGGGAACTCTGAAGTGGTCTATGAAAACCGTGGGTACAATGAGCATACTATTGATAGGTGTTTTAGGTGGTGTTTGGTTAAGCTTATGAGTTGGGGTTAGCTTATATTATGTAAGACATTTATGGCTTATATGATATAAGCTTATAAGCCCATGTTTAGTGTTTGGTTTAGCTTATTAAATTAACAAAGTAAAATGACAAAAAAACACAAAATTATTAAATGTTGTAGTTATTAAATATGGGTATAAAAGTCTTTTTATATATTATTTTTATATAAGCCCATCATTTATTATAAAAGCCACAAATGTGAGGCTTACCAAAACCACCTTATATAAGCTTATAAGCCTACTTATATAAGCTTAACCAAACACTTGATTTCGGCTTATAAGTTTATATAAGCTAATAAGCTTATAAGCCCACTATAGAAGCTAAAACAAACACCCTCTTAAACTCGTTGGGTTTCCTGCTGATTTTGGAAAAAAGAAATCTGGTCAAAACTATAAAGGGAAAAAAATTTCTAACAACTCTGTTGGCTCTAATTCCAATTATGTGTTCTCTGATAAACAACTTTGTACTTTACTCTCTCTTATCAAAAAGAACACTGGTTCTGAAAAAGGAGTGCAGGCCAATATGGCAGGTACTTATTTTAATTCTAGCAAGGTTTTTAATGATAACTTTGGGAAATTTTTTGTTCTAATATTCATTCCAAAGTGACTCAACATGGGAAAGTTGTTGACTCTGGGGCAAACCAACACATGACTAATAATGAAAAGGAATTGGACAATGTGTTTGACATATCTCACCTTAAAATTAAAGTCAGTCATCCTAATGGGACTGAAGCTTTCATATTTAAGATTGGAAATCTAAAACTGGGAAATGGTCTTGTCTTGTTTGATGTGTTGGTTATACCTGAGTAATGTGCTACTTTAATATCTTTGCATTAATTAGCCAAGGATAATAAGATCTTTGTGGTTTTTGATGAAAACAAATGCCTTTTTCTGAATCAGGATTTGAATCTTAAAAACATTTTAGGGATTGGTAATCAGTGTGGTTGTTTATACTACTTAGATACTAAAGGTATTAAATGTAATACTAGTCAAACTGTCCCTGTTTGTTCTCTATCTTACTATGATTGGCACTGCAGGCTTGGCCACCCTGCTGACCCTGCCTTAGACACCTTAAAGGACACCTTAAAACTTGATAAACATGATAAATATGATTATTGTGAAGTCTGCCAATGGGCCAAACAAACCAGAAAGCCTTTTCCTTTAAGTGACCATAAGACCAAGTGTTTGGGGAACATTGTTCACCTTGATTTATGGGGTCCTTATAAGGTGACATGTCACACTGGCCATAGATACTTTCTGACCATTGTGGATGATTTTACCAGAGCTGTTTGGGTATATCTCATTAAGTCCAAGGATGAAGTTGTCACTTTTATTGATGTGTTTTATAAAATAATTAAAAATCAGTTTAAAAGAAACATTAAAGTTTTTAGAAGTGATAATGGTACTGAATTTGTTAACCAAACTTTCAACAAGTTTTGTAACAATAATGGCATACTTCATCAAACTTCATGTGTTTATACCTTACAACAAAATAGGGTGGTTGAAAGGAAACATAGACACCTTTTAAATGTGGGTAGGTGTCTTATGTTTCAGGGGGGAATACCTTTGAAATTTTGGTCTGAATGCATTCTAACTGCTACTTTTCTCATTAACAGATTACCCTCTTCTATGTTAAATGGAAAGTCCCCTTATGAAATGATTTACAATACTTGTCCTAATCTCTCTCCTATCAGAATGTTTGGCTGTTTGTGCTTTGCTACTATTTTGAATAGTCATGATAAACTGTCTAATAGATCTGAAAAATGTGTTATGATGGGTTATTCTAATTCTCAGAAGGGCTACATGCTTTTTAGTCTTGATAGAAAGCAGTTCTTTATCTCTAGAGATGTGAGTTTTTTTGAGTCTATATTTCCTTTTAAGGATTCTGTCTCAAAAAATAAGCATGATGAGTCTAATGTCCCTAGTGTTCGTCAAGATAAAAATCTGTTAAACTTTTTTGATTTAGATAACCCTGAGCTACCTAATGATGATGAGAGAGAGTAACACCTAGTCATAATAGTGACCATGAGTCACAAAGTGAGGGTAGCCACTCTCCCAACCAAGGGAACAATATGGACACTGTTGATTCTCCAAATATTGGAGATGATGCTCATAACAGTGATGATATTGAAGCTGGGTTGGGAGAGGAGGCAACAACACTTGATGATAACAATGAATCTGAAGGTCACTTGGATCAAAATCCAAGTTCTTCTACTCAGGGTGTTAGAAGGTCTACCAGAACCTCTGTTTTTCCTAAAAACTATAATGATTTTGTGGTCAATTTCAAAGTTAAATATGGTCTTGAAAAGTTTGTGGGGTATTCCAAACTTAATCATGAAAACTTCTGTTTTGTCACACAACTTAACAAAAACAGTGAACCAAAAAACTTTTTTGAAGCCTCTCAGAATCCTTATTGGGTTGATGCTATGAATTCTGAACTTGCAACCCTTCTTGAGAATGATACTTGGGATATTATTGAACTACCAAAAGGTAGAAAAGCCTTAGGTAGTAAGTGGGTTTGGAAACTTAAGTTTAAGTCTAGTGGTAAAATAGAAAGGTACAAAGCCAGGGTTGTTTCTCAAGGTTTTGGTCAGAAAGAAGGGATTGATTTTGATGAAACCTTTGCTCCTGTTGTTAAGATGGTTATTGTTAGATGTTTGCTTAATCTTGCTATTGTGCAATCTTGGCCTGTTTTCCAACTTGATATTAATAATGCCTTTCTTTATGGTGACCTTGATGAGACTGTTTACATGAAACCACCCCAAGGATATCTGCCTGGTGGTGATAACATGGTCTGTAGGCTTAAAAAGTCATTGTATAGGCTTAAACAAGCTCCTAGGCAATAGAATGCTAAGCTTACAACTATTTTGATTGAAAATGGTTTTCTTCAAAGTAAATCTGACTATTCTTTATACACTAAGTCTCTTGGTAATATTTTCCTTGCCTTACTTGTGTATGTTGAAGATATCATTATTACTGGGAACAATGTTGCTGAGATTGAGAAGTTTAAAATGTTTTTGAAAACTAAGTTTATGATTAAGGACTTCGGGAAGTTGAAATATTTTTTAGGTATTGAGGTTGTTGATACTAATTGTGGCATCTGTTTGAATCAAAGGAAGTATGTGTTGGACCTTCTTTCTGAGTATGGTATGCTGGCTTGTAAACCTGCTATGTAACACCCCCAAATTTACATAATTCAATACAGCGGAAGACTCGTTGGTGTTACGGGATAGCACATTACTCACATCATAGACAACGCTAAAAAATCGCGTCGTTTAATAATAAAGCATTTCCATTCATAAATATCAAAGTTACATAGGTCCCAAGTCATTGTATTTCATACAGGTTTTAAACAACATTTGAATGGAAATTGTTATTTAAGTACGGGCCGTGAATTCTTGTTGTCTTCCCGAGAATTACCTTCAAGTACCTGAGATAAAACATGTTAAAAGAAAAGGTCAACGATAACGCCGAGTGAATTCATAGATTTTAATAAAACCATCAATATATCATTGGTATATAATTATTACCGGAAATCATTTTTATACAAATCTTTATAGTAGACCACAAAATAGGCCAAAAACATTTTATACACATTCTTGGGAAAATCACAATATAGACTTTCGCCTTCAAAACCGTTATACGAACCAATGTCGTAAAAATATTATACAATACGTTTTATAACGTTGTATAAAGTTAAATAAAATCCGTTATATGGATATGGTTATGTAAAACCAAAACACAAAAATAAAATCAATAATAAGACCCCGTATTGCTAGTCAGGCAATATATATCGTAATTCAATGCATATAGCAGTAGTTTCGTTATTTGGATTATTATAAGCCGCATGACATTGTTACCTTACTTCAACAAACAACGGGTAGCTAACCCGAAACTCATTTTCCCATCTAAATTAGCGTGTCGTCACAATAATCACGCTTGTGGAAATCTTCTCATACATAAATTCGCTTACCAATCAATGTGGCACGACGGGGATCAACCATCAAGGCGCGAACTGGGGTGATCGTCCCCAAATAGTACTATTATATGCATAAGCGTCTACCAAATCCCGGTTGTTCACAATTCATGCTAATGGGACTTTTAGTGACATAACCTAACTTTAATAATCCATTTCATTTCTAATATCGGGTCATAAAATCATTCATCGGGTCATACAATCATTCGGGTCCAAATCAATAAACAAGCAATCGGGACAAATGGTGTACTATTTCATAAAAAATAACATGTTATCTCCCTCGCGGGTTTATAAAACATTTCATAAAAACAATTAAAAGAGTGCGAGGCTATGAACTCACGTTGATTGAGAAAGGCGGTTATCGGCGATTTGGATGTACGGTACGTGCTTCAATCACGGAAACCTAGACAAATAATACTCGTCTTAGACTTTTGTCCAATGACTTTATCAAAATAACAATTATGTATGTATATGATGAATTTATACATATGATGATGATCAAGTGAGTTTATACATCTTTACTTATTTATTATAGTGTTTATGTGTTGGTAACATTTTTATACTAGTTATACTAGTTCAATTTAATTACATTTTAAATCCCAATGGGCCCATTACAAGCCGAATATATTATATTAGCCCAATTATACTTTTATTATCAGTATTATATTTTACATGTTGGGCCCAAATGGGTTAAGCCCAATAAGTAAGTTTATAAGTGTTTAACTAACTAGTCGGGTTTATTGTCCATTAAGGCTACTTTGGCCCGTTAATGTCTATATGTTGTAAAGCTCGGGTTTTATCGGTTTTTAGTTGTTATGTATGTATATATATATCAGTATGAGAGTTTATAAAAGTTTACATTAGACGGGTCCTACCGTCTAAGTTTTATTTAATAAAAACGTTAATCTTTCGGTTTTAGCCGAAAAGACGTAAAACTTAGTATATAGTTTTTATAACTTATAAAACTTACCAAACTACCATTTTTATATAATGTCAATTTATTTATCCTTATGCATTTTTATATAAATGAAATATATAAGTTAGTGGGTTTTAATTCACATTTTATACTATATTAGTTTGAGTGCTTATATAATAATATTAAACATTAAGTTCACAAAATCAGTCCTAAAAATCTAGTTTACTAAAATGATCATATCTAGAGTTCTACATGGAGATAGAACCCCAAATTTTTATCACAGAAACTACATGATATGTGCTTCATTTTATTCCTTTATAACTACTGATGAATCAATATCTAAATATTTTAATAAATTCGTCCAAAACAGTGTATGCAGATTTGCACTCTAAACTTGTTTTGATCATATCTCACTCATTTTTATGATTCCATTCTATGGCCAACTCTCACATGTGTATAACACCTAATACTTACTGTAAATTGATTCCACTATGCCATTTTATCAGTTTAGCTTTTGGTTACTTACTGTTTTTATACAGCCTTCATATTTTAGCAAGATTTTAACCATTTAACATGTGGTTTTTCCATCTTTTTAACCATATTTATCAAATCTATCAACACCAAATCCCCACATAATATTTTTAATCATCATTCATCATCATATACATATACATAAATAAAGAAATTACAAGATTACATAATCAAAATAACAAGAGGATATAAAGAACAATCTTTATACCACCAAGATTAAGTAGTTTGAAGGATCAAGACTTGGTTTTGGGTCACCAAATCTTATGAACTCTTGTATGAAATCTTCAAGACCACCAAGGAGATGTTGGTCTTTGAAAATCAGCCCTACTTCATCTTGCAAACTTCTCTTTGGATGTTAAAATCACCACCAATCTATAGAGCTTCAAAAGGGCTTCATCATATGTGTGAATAACACATGATTTCATGGTTAAAATTGATCAAATGAGTGTTGTTCTTGATGAATTTGGGACGGAATTGGAGAGAGAAAGGAGTGGTTTTGTGGTTTTGCATGTGTAAAAATGAGGAAAATGGTTTAAGTTACTTGTTTTGTAACTTTGGTGGTTTTGGTGGAAGGCTAAGGACAAGTGTCCTTAGTCTTGGTGTAAGCTTGACAACTTAGTTTCCATAAGCTTAATATGGATGCCACATGTAGGGGGGGGGGGGGGGGTGTGGGGCAAGAGTTATCTTGTCTCATCCCCACTAATTTACGGGTATTCCTCGATTCTAGTTTCCTTGATTTGCGTGCCCTCGGGTCGTTTTACGAAAAACGTTTTTATAAATTATGAATCAACGACACAAAACAAATCTAATAAAAATTATCTCATCAAAAACGGAGTTCAAAAACGTAAATACGTAATCCTAGGGTTTCCGGTTTAATCGTAAAGGACGTTAAATTATAATCGTAAGTCCTAATCTCTTCTCGTAAATTTGTGAGTTTATGAACCAACACAAATTTAAAATCTCAAAATAATATTCACGGATAAATTTATTCCTGAAATATCGGACTGTCACCAAAAACGGTGTATGTAAACGTAAGCACGTAACGTAGAATCCTCCGGTTTAAACGTAGTCGATGCTACTTCAAGACGTAAATCCAAATTTCTTCCCAAAAATAAGTGAGTTCATAATATAACATTAAAATAATTTTTTCAAATAAATATTGAGAATAAAATATAAACCATAAATTGACGGATTGTCACAACATTTACCCCTAAACAGGATCTTTGTCCTCAAAGATCATCTTATATTACTACTCGCTTCTTATAGAGTTAAAGCCATGTGGGTATTTCCTCCACATTCGGTCTTTTCTCACAAGTGTAATCCATTACAATACGCGAGTTTCATCAAACATAACTACGGGAATAAGATCAGGCTTAATGTTGACTTACTTTCTCTATCCATGATGTTCACGGGTTTCTGATGAATGCAACTTTTCGCCTATTTAAACTTTACTAAGAAACAATCAGATTTTCACTTGATAGACATTTTATCAAGTTCGATATACGAAACATAATTCACGTAGCTCTTGAAGTCCTAGGGTAGATCCAGCTTATATGCCTTTCAAACCAATCTTTTACATCATCTCAATGGTCCCATACAACGGGGACTTATATCCCATGATCTTTCAGATCATCATTTCATTTTTCCAAGGTGAAAATTTTTGGCATAACTTCGCTACCCATTCGGCACTTCAAGATCTACATTTCATATTCACATAACCTTCTGCCCACTATCGACAGTCAATAATCAAATCCTAATTTCAACAACCATTTCAGGTCTCACGGGTCGGGTATTTTGCAAGGTTAGGTTTGTCATCATAGGCAACCTTAAAACCTAAAAGACATGTCCAAATCACAATGGATGTATGTCGGGTGTCTTCATCTCAACTCCTGCTTACAGATGCTCTAATATTTAAATCTTAACAAGATTCGATCTCGATCCTAACACGATAATTATCAATGATAATCTCTCCAAAGGAAAACGATTTTACAGTTTATTACCAAAGGTCAATCATTCAAACATAGAACAACACTTATAGTGTTTTGTATCGTTATTTTACCTCGTCCCTTCGATTGGGGTGGTACACAGTACTCTCATCAAGATTCGTTCTTAATGACTTCTGAGCAAATCTCTAGAAATTCAATGCGAAGCAAGGATCTTGATAGAGATGATCGATACAGGCACACCATGTTTACACAACTCCATTAAATACAAAAGAGTCAATTTCTTCATCAAGAATCTATCATTAACAGGAATGATATTAGTAGATTTGGTCAGTCTGTCGACGATGACCCAAATCGAATCAAATTCAGATGATGACCTTTGTAATAGTTAGATGTTTAATAATGTATGAGGCGATGTATGCCTTCATAATTTGCCATTAGTACAACTTCTTCTGATAATGATACATTAAATCAGAAATGACAGGAATAGAATACTTATACTTACAAGATTCCAACATAACTATATCTCACAATCCTCCATATTTATACAACCACAAGCGGCCTTTTATACATTTAGCGCCATCAGCTTCTCAATTCTATTGGTTCACATTAGCCGTGAACCCCTTTTATTATCTGTATTATCCTTTTTACAAGCATCGGCTATATTTTTTTTTAAATTGTTCGGCAATTTATTTTGCACAGTCATTATTAAGGAACACGTCCTAATTGATTCTTTACCCTTTCTATATTATGTGTCAGTATCTACATTCCCCTTTTCGGATGAAATAATTATCATAACAAAAATTCACTCAGAATTTCTTTCTTCATATTTTCTAAGTTTTAGTTTCGTCTCAACTATTATTTTTATCTATTTGACTCAATCCGACGTCTAAAGCGTAGATAATTATTACAATTAATTAAATAATAATTATTAAATTTTTATGAAACGTAAACGTAAAAATTTTAAATTTCTTAGTTCGACCAATTATATAAAAATGTTCAAAATAAATTTGAATTTAATTAACACAATTTTTGTTGATTTATCGGATATAATTAGTAAGATTCGTAAATGTTCGAAAAACCTTCGTTTATTCTTTGGTAAAAATTTTCTTAGTTGAAAAGTAAAAATTGTCGTTTCAAATATGAAGTCATGATTTAACGGTTTCCTCAATCCCTCTTAGGTTGTCTTGAGGTATACACGAACATTTACCCCTAGACAGTAGTTTAGTTAAATGTTCTGGGTATAAGGGAAGAATCCTCTTAAAAATCCTTTGTTAAAACATTTGTCAAAACATATTTCCATTTTCTTTTTGGTAAAACCCAAAGCCTTAATGGTTCCAATTTTTGAAGAGTCAATATATTCCATTTCCTATTAATCACACGGTCAAATAATATAAAGGATTAAGTCTTAAATCAGAATGTTAAATATTAAAGGTACATGTTTTCATTGTTCGGCCAATTTAGGGCAGTCTATAAATAATTATTAACTCCTTCCTATTCTTATAAACAAACAGATGGTCCTTAATGATCACGAGCATAAATTTATCAAATTACAGCCTACACACGTGATTCACCAAATTTATGAATGCTACATGTGTATTAGTCAATCCAAACGACATCACATGAAACTTATAATGTTCATTACAAGTTCTGGATGTAGAGATTGAAATAGATAATCTTCTTTGCGGACGCGAAGTTGATGATAACCATGCCGTGGATCAAATCTTTAGAACATACGCTAGAACCTTGTAAATGATCGAACAAATCTATCATCTTGGGTAGTGGATATAGATTTTAATCGTCAATTTACTTAGTTCACGGTAATTTAACAAATAAATATAAGGAATGATAACACCATAGCTCTTCATGATGACGAGCTCGGTAGAATAAAAGCCTTTCCGACAACTCTCTCAGTTGTACGGTAATTCTTTTAATTCAGATGGTGCTGAAGTACAGTGCACCTGCCACAGGTGCAGCACCAGGAATATAATCAATACCAAATTCAACTTGCCTTAATGGCGAAAGTCTAGGTAATTCACCAACAAATACCTCATAAAGTTTCAGATAACAAAAACATCTTTTAATAAATTCATATTAGGTTCTTTCTAGATTATAATATTTAACCATTCATGTTATAATTTCAAGTCTAAATACATGATATGGTTATCCATCAAGAATTTATTTAGATCACTTTTGATAATCAACATCTTATCATTTAGGGGAATTCTACTCGAGTTCCCATTAATTAAGACAATGTCGTCATGTCATAATTAATCAATCCATTCTACTGGCACTATCAACTTTCCAGTTTCATTACCGTTGATAAGATGTGATCCTCTCAAAAGACTAATAATAACTCATAATCCTTCACAAATTCAAGGATATATGGAGACATAACTAACCTTAAAAGAGTAAGGTCAACGCATAATCTACGCGAGAGAATTTCAAATCAGATACAGACGAAAACATTTAATGAATATGAATATATCCCATGTTTTTCATAATTTGAGTACGCATTCGAAAGCTCCTCGGATCATTACCCAGGTCATTCAAATGAAATCAAATCAAAAGAAATGATAGGAACGTCGATACATCCAGTCGGGTATCAACACTCGGTAATCAGATACTTTTCCAAAGAATCTCACCACGGAAGAATTGGACAAGAAGGGAATATCAATTGTCAAATAAGACAAATTCCACAGATGAGTAAATTCGACTCAGAAGAATAAATAGTACGGGCACATATGTAGGTGTCCCTATCAATATGTCCCTATTTTTCACTTCTTGCAGATCTCATAAAATTTAATCTTTCACAATCTTCAAGAAAATGTAGTGTTTATTAATCAATTTTATGGTGACTACTAATCAGCCTTGCATGGTCTCTTCCAAATTGTATGTAGGCGCGCAACTATATACAATTTCAAGATTAACGATGCAATACTCAGTTCGTCAAAATTTTATCATCATGTTTATAATAAAAACATTTTCATGCTTAATTCTTAAATAAGAATCAAAAATAAATTTACAATGATTTTCTTTGTTATGAAAACAATTAAGTTTTCCAAGGTGTTTTATAAACAACTTCATTTCGATAACGATTACTTATAAATCTCACTTTGAATAATCCGTATGATGATGAAAATTCATTTTTTCTCAAGGGATACGGTTTTATCTTATAAAAACAATGAGTGATCTGCAAAAGAGTGATGAAAAGTTTTTCACCAAGAACTAACTTCAATATATCAGGAAATGAGCTTAGCCAATTAATCATAAGGTGCATGACCTCGATGGCACTCAAAAAGAATAATCCACAACGTAACTCAATTCGCGATGAGTACTTGTTCAATGGTTGCATCACTAATGCGAGCATTAGGAAGAAGCAAGAAAAGATAGATATCATCGATACATGTAGAATTTAGCAATCAAAGGTATTCTTTTCATTAATCACAAACAAGTCAAATTGTACCGTAACACATTACGTGTCACTATGTCATACAATTTCCAAAACTCATCCTACCAACTGATATCTCAGTTAAGTTAGGGATTTTTAAAAGACACCACAATGAATACTAATCTTCAAGAGTCATTAGGTGTTCCACATGTCCCGGAAGATCCATCGGTCCCAATTCAGAAGAAGATTTCTTCAATTTATTTCTTGGACACTAGGCATCCTCATCACTGGACAATGGCCTAGGAACAACCCTTAACACAAACCTACAATCAATTAAAACCTTATAATTCAATCACAGAACTTAACGACTTCCTCTTATCAATCTCATATTCCATACAAGTTAAATTTTACTTTATTTAAGTTTCAATCAATCTTATACCCAATGCGATATCCTACCTCATTTTCCAATACTTTCAATCTTTATTCTTAGACCTTAAAAGGGCAATAAAAGCTCACTATGAATAACACTTAATTTCCAATCCTATAGCTCTTACAACAACAATTATCAAATGAGTCACTAGTATGAAATGACTCACACATTCAATCAGACTTCTCGGAAAGGTACTAATGGCATGAGGCTTTTGGGTAATGGTTCCAATGACAGCCTCAAGTGCAACATTCACCCTTTCGATTTCAATTTAAGAATTGGATGACAACGAATCATATGACATCTTTCTAGGTGGTAACGTTTTGTCAAACTCCATTCTATAAGGAAAGATCGTCATGACATCGATATCAGTTTTAATCTCGCCAATTCTTCTTTAATATCACAATCACCTAATATCAACATTTCTACGAATATCAACCATTTGTTGGGATCATAAAATCCACAACTTGGTTTAGATCTAGGATAGCTAGAATTCCTACGAGAATAGCTTCGATTAATTTACTAGGGGATTTAGGGTTCCTTGTGACAATCTACGTCGTATAAATACCTCATATAAATATCAAAATAATCATCAAACAATCATGTAATAAAATTACATCATATATATATATATATAATCCAAGTTATATATATACTAAAATAACACTTCTCAGTCTGGCCTTGTCGGTAAATCGAGAATTCTTCGGCACCGTTATAGTCAAAAGATTTTTAGACATTTCGAGAAAAATGTTTATAGTTAAAAGATTTTGAAAAGTTTTATTCAAAACCTTGGTTTTAAAAATCTTTCGTTCTCTATAACGAGAGCTCTGATACCAAACTGTAACACCCCCAAATTTATATAATTCAATACAACAGAAGACTCGTTGGTGTTACGGGATAGCACATTACTCACATCATAGACAACGCTTGAAAATCGCGTCGTTTAATAATAAAGCATTTCCATTCATAAATATCAAAGTTACATAGGTCCCAAGTCATTGTATTTCATACAGGTTTTAAAAAGCATTTGAATGGAAATTGTTATTTAAGTGCGGGCCATGAATTCTTGTTGTCTTCCCGAGAATTACCTTCAAGTACCTGAGATAAAACATGTTAAAAGAAAAGGTCAACGATAACGCCGAGTGAATTCATAGAGTTTAATAAAACCATCAATATATCATTGGTATATAATTATTACCGGAAATCATTTTTGTACAAATCTTTATAGTAGACCATAAAATAGGCCAAAAACATTTTATACACATTCTTGGCAAAATCACAATATAGACTTTCGCCTTCAAAACCGTTATACGAACCAATGTCGTAAAAATATTATACAATACGTTTTATAACGTTGTATAAAGTTAAATAAAATCCGTTATATGGATATGGTTATGTAAAACAAAAACACAAAAATAAAATCAATAATAAGACCCCGTATTGCTAGTCATGCAATATATATCGTAATTCAATGCATATAGTAGTAGTTTCGTTATTTGGATTATTATAAGCCGCATGACATTGTTACCTTACTTCAACAAAAAACGGGTAGCTAACACAAAACTCATTTGCCCATCTAAATTAGCGTGTCGTCACAATAATCACGCTTGTGTAAATCTTCTCATACATAAATTCGCTTACCAATCAATGTGGCACGACGGGGATCAACCGTCAAGGCGCGAACTGGGGTGATCGTCCCCAAATAGTACTATTATATGCATAAGCGTCTACCAAATCCCGGTAGTTCACAATTCATGCTAATGGGACTTTTAGTGACATAACCTAACTTTAATAATCCATTTCATTTCATCTATCGGGTCATAAAGTCATTCATCGGGTCATACAATCATTCGGGTCCAAATCAATAAACAAGCAATCGGGACAAATGGTGTACTATTTCATAAAAACTAACATGTTATCTCCCTCGCGGGTTTATAAAACATTTTATAAAAATATTTAAAAGAGTGTGAGGATATGAACTCACGTTGATTGAGAAAGGCGGTTATCGGCGATTTAGATGTACGGTACGTGCTTCAATCACAGAAACCTAGACAAATAATACTCGTCTTAGACTTTTGTCCAATGACTTTATCAAAATAACAATTATGTATATATGTGATGACTTTATACATATGATGATGATCAAGTGGGTTTATACATCTTTACTTATTTATTATAGTGTTTATGTGTTGGTAACATTTTTATACTAGTTATACTAGTTCAATTTAATTACATTTTAAAGCCCAATGGGCCCATTACAAGCCGAATATATTATATTAGCCCAATTATACTTTTATTATCTTTATTATATTTTACATGTTGGTCCCAAATGGGTTAAGCCCAATAAGTAAGTTTATAAGTGTTTTACTAACTAGTCGGGTTTATTGTCCATTAAGGCTACTTTGGCCAGTTAATGTCTATATGTTGTAAAGCTCGGGTTTTATCGGTTTTTACTTGTTATGTATGTTTATATATCAGTATGAGAGTTTATAAAAGTTTACATTAGATGGGTCCTACCGTCTAAGTTTTATTTAATAAAAACGTTAATCTTTCGGTTTTAGCCGAAAAGACGTAAAACTTAGAATATAGTTTTTATAACTTATAAAACTTACCAAACTACCATTTTTATATAATGTCAATTTATTTATCCTTATGTATTTTTATATAATTGAAATATATAAGTTAGTGGGTTTTAACTCACATTTTATACTATATTAGTTTGAGTGCTTATATAATAATATTAAACATTAAGTTCACAAAATCAGTCCTAAAAATCTAGTTTACTAAAATGATTATATCTAGAGTTCTACATGGAGATAGAACCCCAAATTTTTATCACAGAAACTACATGATATGTGCTTCATTTTATTCCTTTATAGCTACTGATAATCAATCTCTAAATATTTTAATAAATTCGTCCAAAACAGTGTAGGTAGATTTGCACTCTAAACTTGTTTTGATCATATCTCACTCATTTTTATGATTACATTGTATGGCCAACTCTCACATGTGTATAACACCTAATACTTACTGTAAATTGATTTCACTATGCCATTTTATCAGTTTAGCTTTTGGTTACTTACTGTTTATATACAGCCTTCATATTTTAGCAAGATTTTAACCATTTAACTTGTGGTTTTTCCTTCTTTTTAACCATATTTATCAAATCTATCAACACCAAATCCCCACATAATATTTTTAATCATCATTCATCATTATATACATATACATAAATAAAGAAATTACAAGATTACATAATCAAAATAACAAGAGGATAGAAAGAACAATCTTTATACCACCAAGATTAAGTAGTTTGAAGGATCAAGACTTGGTTTTGGGTCACCAAATCTTATGAACTCTTGTATGAAATCTTCAAGATCACCAAGGGGATGTTGGTCTTTGAAAATCAGCCCTACTTCATCTTGCAAACTTCTCTTTGGATGTTAAAATCACCACCAATCTATAGAGCTTCAAAAGGGCTTCATCATATGTGTGAATAACACATGATTTCATGGTTAAAATTGATCAAATGAGGGTTGTTCTTGATGAATTTGGGACGGAATTTGAGAGAGAAAGGAGTGGTTTTGTGGTTTTGCATGTGTAAAAATGAGGAAAATGGTTTAAGTTACTTGTTTTGTAACTTTGGTGGTTTTGGTGGAAGGCTAAGGACAAGTGTCCTTAGTCTTGGTGTAAGCTTGACAACTTAGTTTCCATAAGCTTAATATGGACGCCACATGTAGGGGGGGGGGGGGGGGGGCAAGAGTTATCTTGTCTCATCCCCAGTAATTTACGGGTATTCCTCGATTCTAGTTTCCTCGATTTGCGTGCCCTTGGGTCGTTTTACGAAAAACGTTTTTATAAATTATGAATCAACGGCACAAAACGAATCTAATAAAAATTATCTCATCAAAAACGGAGTTCAAAAACGTAAATACGTAATCCTAGGGTTTCCGGTTTAATCGTAAAGGACGTTAAATTATAATCGTAAGTCCTAATCTCTTCTCGTAAATTTGTGAGTTTATGAACCAACACAAATTTAAAATCTCAAAATAATATTCACGGATAAATTTATTTCCTGAAATATCGGACTGTCACCAAAAACGGTGTATGTAAACGTAAGCACGTAACGTAGAATCCTCTGGTTTAAACGTAGTCGATGCTACTTCAAGACGTAATTCCAAATTTCTTCCCAAAAATAAGTGAGTTCATAATATAACATTAAAATAATGTTTTCAAATAAATATTGAGAATAAAATATAAACCATAAATTGACGGATTGTCACATGCTAGCACCCCTTTGGTTACTAAACTTGCTATATCTAATGAGCCCAATATTGATGACCCCTTTCTTGATAATATTGTTGATTATCACAAGCTGATGGGTAAGCTTATTTACTTGACCAATACCAGACCTGACATATCTTATGCAGTTCACTGCGTAAGTCAATTTATGCACTCTCCTTTGAAATCACATCTTAAGATAGGCTTCAAGATATTAAGATATCTCAAAATTTCTCCAAGTTTGGGCATTCACATTAAGAAGAACTCTGGTATGTTTCTAAATGCTTATTATGATGCTGATTGGGCTGAGTGTGTTGTCACTAGAAAATCTGTTACTGGTTATTGTGTGTTTGTTAATAACAATCTTGTTTCTTGGAAGAGTAAAAAACAAAATACCCTCTCTAAATCTTCCACTGAAGCAGAGTATAGAGCTCTTGCTTCAGTTACCAGTGAGGTTATCGGGATTCTTAAGGTTTTAAAAGACTTACAATGTGATAATCTTTTGCCTGTAACTTTGTACTGTGACAGTAACTCAGCTATCAAGATAGCTGCTAATCCAGTTTTTCATGAGAGAACTAAACACTTAGAAATTGACTTACACTTTGTAAGAGAAAAAATTCTAAATGGTATAGTCAAAACTTGTAAGGTGGATTCTGCTAATCAAATAGCAGATATTCTCACAAAAGGACTGGATACATTGCAACACAATATCCTTGTTAAAAAACTTGGAATGCTTGATCTGTATGAGGTTTCTGATTAAGAGGGGATGTTAAAACTTAGGACCTAATCAGATACCTCAACTAACCTACAGGTACTTATTGTGTTTGTTTTTATTGTTTCAGTTATAGCTTGGATGTTCATTATTAGCAGCTTGTGAGGTGGGGGACTACTTTTGCCATCTTTGGAAACTTTGAAGCCCAAGTCCTTTTGAAGCCCATGTTATACTGAAGCCCACAAAGGCCTCAACGGCTCTTTGTGGTTGTGATATATTGTTAGACGCTCCCATTTGTTGACATCATCTGGGTTTTCATATGTGTGTGTTTAAACGTGTTTCTCTCTTATTTTCTAAACATGTAACCCAGATCATTTGTTGTTATTTGTCTTTGTAAAACTATTATCATTTAGATAATAGGATCACACCAGATTCGCTGTGGTGATCTCTATCCTGTTTTAATCTTTGAACTTATTTTTTATTTATGAAAGGTTTGAGTTTGAGTTTCAATCTTGTTTAATCTTATCTTATTAAGCTTTTCTTCAATTTGCCCATCTCGGACGGTCTAGTATAGTGTTACAGTGTTACTAGCGTATGTGTGTGAGTGTGTTTATTTAGTTGTTTTCGAGGTATTTGGTGGTGTCTTCAATCTATTTGTTACACTATGAGAGATATGAACAAGTTCACGTGAGAAAAAGCTGAGGCGACAATAGAGATCGAGCGTAAAAAGGGTCACCCATTAGAGCAGAAAATGATCATGGCGTGGGGCTGCGTTGCTCAGCGTTGGCCGACATGACCACACCGTGATTATCCGCGTAGAAGACGCCGTGGCTGGAGCCACGCCCGTGAAAGACGAAAATTAATAAAAAAAATTTCCATTTTGCTCATTCCCATACTTTATTAAATCAACCTTTTTGTTTTCACTATTTCTAAAACACCCCCCCCCCCCTAACGGCTACTTTCCCCTCACACACATATTTGAATTTTTTTTTTGAAAAAAATATGTAGCCAACGGCTACTTTTTTTAATTAAAAAATAACATTTTATAAACATACTATTGTCAACGGCTACTTTTAAAAAAACTCTATAAATACCACATTTTCACACACAACTTTCAATATCTTCACACACACTTTCAGAAATAAAAATGACATGCTCTTTCCCACACAACGATGACGAGATTAAGGATATGATTTAGAAACAAATAAATCAACAACAACGTCGTTACGATAAGCTTACGTGGTTAGCTGAAGATTTCGATGCCGCGTGTGAAGAAAATACGAAGGTGCGCACAACATATGACAAATGCCAAGATCTTTCCCCACAGAAACGTCATTTAATCGAAACCGTTTCTAAGTAATCAATCTGATGTCGATGTCAGCGTCCGGAGATCTTTGTTTAGAAAGTTGATAAAACTAGAGGCTAGAATTGAAAAAATATTTAATGGCTGAATAAGTTGGGTTCTTCTTCCCAAACTCATATCGGTTCTTCGTCACAACAACACCGACGTCGAAATGTGTCTCCCTATCTATCCTTTCCAATTCCAAACGACTCAAATGACTTACTTACTGAAAATGAGGTGTATCAACTATACCTAGATCAAAAAACGTTGAGAGAAAGTCTGGAAGAAGAAGAAAGGGCACGAAGGGAGCGGGAGGTGGAAATTATGGCCGAAGAAGATGAAGAAGAAACAATGCGTTGGGAGTTATCTGTTCAATTTTTTGATTCAGATCCGGGAACTGACTAATCGTACTATGTTTTTTTATGTTATCTATTTAGTAGTGTATTTCCTTTCATATTGTATTCGAATTTTAGTATCTTTATGTTTTAAGTATGGAATAAATGTTTTAATTTTGGAATAAAAAGTGTTTACGTTTACGTTTTTATTTACGTTTTTAATTTATGAATTTAAATAATTAAAATGAATAAATTAAGGTTTAAATTTTAAATTATATGTAATGTTTTTTTATGTATAAAATAAGTTAGGTTTTAAATAAATTAATTATTGAGGGTAGTTTATGAAAATAAGGGAAAAATTTATGTGATAGTGTGGAAATGGTGTGATGATAAGGCTGGTGGGAGTGGCAGTTAAGCCACCCGCTGCTTGGCCAAAGCCACGCGCAGCCCCACCCCCACCCCCCAAACCCGCGCGCGAGTTGTTTACAGGCAACAAAAAAACATAGCCAAACTCACCCAACGAGTTTTATACATGTGGGCCCAAATGTTTTTTATTTTTTAGGTTAGGTTTAATTTTGGTTGTTTTTTGTGACTGGGGTGTATTTAAATAATAAAAAAATAGGTATGAAAAGTGAGTGTGAGTGAGTTTGGGTGAGTGTCATTACCCTCGTGGGTGAGTTTGGGTGAGTTTGTTAAAAAACTGAAGTGGCACTGAGGTGGCGGTGGGTGAGTTTGGTGCCACTCCCACCAGTCTAAGATGTGTTTTTTTTTATGTAGAAATGAAAAAGTTGATGTAACATGTTTTTTAATATGAAAGTGTGATGATTCGATGCTCTCTTACCTTTAGTCTATGTCTCCCCTAAACTTTATACACATACAGTTGAATAATTCAAACAAAAAACCATGGAAACAAGCTGTATAATCAATCTGAAAAGTGGTCCATAGTATATATAACTAGGTGGCTGTAATATTATCAAAGTCTACCAACGAACAAGTGCCAAAAAGAATAGTAGAATGCATCTTTCCATGCATAATAACCTTGTTCATATAATTACAAAAGTCTTCTATGTGTGAAAATGACCATTTAACTATTATGTAAGCAGCCACTTAATTGTACTAAAACAGTTATGAAAGCATATTATTCAAATGCAATCTAATTTTAAGTGTGTTTGTCTGACCATGACGAAAGTAAACACCCTAGGATGATCAGGCTAGGTCAAGAACATACATCCCGTGCGCCAGGTCTCGGGGTCATGACAGGTCCGAAACAACTAGAAAGGTTGCACAAGAACATTAAGCTGCAATTATATGAAAAAGGATCGCTAAACTTTAAGTGCAGAGCCTTGTAATCTAACTTAAAGGGTACTTTTATATCACAAAACATTATTTGCCGAGAGACGTTTGATTGGGTGTAAACCGATGCTAAGGTTACTTCGCATACGTCTTTGGAGAGTCGATCTGGCATCTAAGTTTTCTAACTCATAATCCGAATCATGCATGTGTTCAAGCTAATTTATCAAACAAATCATCAAAATAGGGAGATACTCAGTAACAAGTTTACAACAGTGCAATGGCCTTCATTGTAAGTCATAGACAAGATAATGGCCTTCTGATCGTCAAATATCGATTGTGTCCAATATTCATTGTGTTACCTTGTTACGCTATACTAGCTGTTACCTCGATAATCCAGTAGGCCACTCTAAATTAACTGGTAAGATATATCAAATAGCTAATACTCAGTTACAAGTTTCCACCTCTTTTGCCATTGTACCGGCCGAGACCTATGCCCTGTAATTTCATTGCATGGTGGCCGGGCAGAAAACTACAACAAAAATTATCAGTAGTACATGCTAATTAGGTACAAGTCATATGATATATACTACTACTACATAATATATACTTGCCTCGACATGCATGCAGTTTCATATATCCCTGTAGTTCATATGATATACGCCAACAAATTATTAGAGGATAGATATATGGCCCAAGCCCGGTTAGGCCTATCAAGGTTTCATTATAATATGTATTATATAACCCTTATATATAGGCGTAACCTCATAATCGGGCTTAGGCCATATCAGAACCGTCTCATGAATTTTGGTGACCTTAGCCGAGAACAACAAAAAGACCTTATGTCACTTGTAAATTATAGAAAAATTACATATAAACATTAATTATATGGCTCATATATGTTAAAATTATACGTATTTATATGCGAAACTAATAAAAATATGACCATTCTTAATTGAAGGCCTGCGCGGCCGCACTGCACATCTATTCGAGACCCTCTGGGCCATATATATATATATATATCTTCTAATACAAATGTCTTGTATCCTGTAGCTAAAGCATCCGAATAACATGTTTCTTGATATTTGATAAATCAACTTTTGTTATAAAAGTTTTATACTGCGTACATAATGATATGAGATTATCATCATTAATAATTTTTTTAGAACGGCATGTTAATGGTTAGTGGGTCAAGTCGTGCAGTGACATTCAAACGGACAGTATGCCTACCTCGAACCTTCGCTTAGTTATGGTTAAACTCCTTATCCGCTTAGTAGTGCAGTCATATCACCATTAATAATGATATGAAATCACAATTAGCCGTAACTAGTTTCGTATTTGTCACATAATGATGTATCAAAGTGATTAAGTTTAAAAGGATAAAATCTCTATCAGGGAGTTAAGAAAACAGCTTGCAAATTATATACATCATGACATGTCTTTTTCTTATGAAATACATCAAAGACATCAAATTATAGAACATAACTAAAAAAAACTAGTACTAATGTCAATTTTGGTAAACATTTGTCATTTTTAAAATAAAGATCAAGAATGGCACGTTTAGAACAAAATCTTTGGATCATGACTATTAGAATCATCTTTTATGTTTTTGGGTATATTTGGATGACCAATTAGGATTAGGACAAAATCTTTGACTCACTAGTTACAATTTTCTTCCCTAAAGTAGTGGCCTTAAGACATATTTTGGCATGCATGCAATGTATTAGACCATGTCAAGTTTCAGTCCTTTTAATGTGAGAATATGTTAAGCCCTACAATCATTAACTATATGGGGTCGTCTTGGTTTAGAGGAGAAGACTTTACTCGATATTGTTCACGTTCCACTAAGCGCGCATATACTAAGTTGAATGAGAGGAGTTAAGTGAGCCGGAACATTGCCTTACACATATTGTCCTTTGGGCATGACGTGTGGCGGATTTACAACAGTGGTTATCGATATTTCTCCCGATCGATATTTCGGTCTAATAGAAAAGTCCATATCTTCAAACTGAAGAAAGAAGAGTCAAAGTGATTGGTAGTCAAAACTCAAAATGAAGACATTCCTGTTACTTCATGTGCAATTTCTACTTAGAATTTGTGACACGAGGCTGCTATTGGATGCATTCTAAGTCAAGGGGAGGTTTAGATCTCAGAAGAAAAGTAGTAGGTCAAATAGTATGTAATTTACTTAGAGACTTCATTTAGTTAATGTCCCATTTCTTAAGTCAATAGAGTTGAATGAAAACTCCAAAATTCAACCAAAAAACCATGGAAACAAGCTGTATATATAATCCATATCTGAAAAGTGGTCCACAGTTGTTATTAGGTGGCTTTAATGTTATCAAGGTCTATTAGTATACCAATTAAGGCCTTGAAATAACCTTTTGATGCTTAAAAGCAGACTAGAAGACCTCTTTGGATATATAATACTAATAAGCTTGTTCACATAACTACAAAAGTCTTATTGACCATTTGCTGGTCCAAGTCCAATAAGTCACAAATTTTAACTATATAAGCAGCCACTTAATTGTACTAAACAGTTATGAAAGCACATTATTCAAATGCAATCTAATTTTAAGTGTGTTTGTCTGACCATGACGAAAGTAAACCCCCTAGGACCATCGGGCTAGGTCAAGAACATACATCCCGCCGGGGCTCAAGCTTATGACATGTCCGAAACAATTAGAAGGTTGCATTAGCTTAACAATATTAGAGTCATTAAAATACTCAAAAAAATTAGGGTTAATGGCATTTAAAAGTCTGCTGTAGCAAAATTACTTATCTTTTATTTTTTAGTTGCAGAGTGTAAAAGTTAAAAAACAATTGGCCCATGCAGGTCTCGAACCTGCGACCTTCGCGTTATTAGCACGACGCTCTAACCAGCTGAGCTAATAGGCCTGTTTGTTTGATATCTTGTAATTCAACTAGAAGATGAGTTTTCTGAGTTGGTAGGATAGTCACAAACAATATCCTTAATTTTTGCTGTACAGAGAAGGAGACACGAGTTGGCTCGAATGTTAATCTCATGAGTCTTAGCTCACAAGAGAAGGGTCTGCACAAAGAAGGAGACAGAGTAGGCTCGAATAGCCTCTTTGCGACTTAGCTCACAAGAGAAGGGTCTGCACAAAAAAGGAGACAGAGTAGGCTCGAATAGCCTCTTTGCGACTTAGCTCACAAGAGAAGGGTCTGCACAAAAAAGGAGACAGAGTAGGCTCGAATAGCCTCTTTGCGACTTAGCTCACAAGAGAAGGGTCTGCACAAAAAAGGAGACAGAGTAGGCTCGAATAGCCTCTTTGCGACTTAGCTCACAAGAGAAGGGTCTGCACAAAAAAGGAGACAGAGTAGGCTCGAATAGCCTCTTTGCGACTTAGCTCACAAGAGAAGGGTCTGCACAAAAAAGGAGACAGAGTAGGCTCGAATAGCCTCTTTGCGACTTAGCTCTATTCTTTGGTGACTCAATGTGACATACTGACATCTAAGGTTCAATGAAATACCACAAGCCTAACATAATATTAGGCACAAAACAGTTCACATGAAAGTATTTACACTAATTGAGCAATATTCATCACCGGAAGGAAAAGACAGTAAACCCCATATATAAAGCTTTTGTCGCGATTGAATGGATTTGGAGAAAAAACAGATAGAAGGGTTACACATATCGTAAGTCCTTTCCGGACCATATGCCATCACTGCGAATCCTTCATTATCTCCATCAAACAACAATAACCGTGTAATCAATGTTTTAAAACCCGGGTCTTAGATTGACCCGGTCGAGTCGCCGGGTCCGGGTCAACCCGGGTTAACCCGGTTTTCTGAAAAAAATATTTTTTTTTATATTTTTAATAATTAACAAAATTATACTTATAAAAACTACAAAAACTTACGTATATTGAAAATATAAATTGTTTACCAACCAAAATAATATGTAAAAATAAAATTTCGTCGCAAATACGTAAAATTAAAAAAAAAAATTAAAAAAACCCGAAAAATTCGAAACCCAGCCGGGTCTTGAGAACCGGGTTAACCCGGGTCACCCCAAACCCGCCGGGTCAAGCCGGTTGACCCGGCCGGGTCGACCCGGGTCTGAAAACATTGCATGTAATAGCAACTACTTCTCCTGATCACATTTGCAACATTAAGAAACTCGCAAAGTACTTTCCTTGATACATACAAGGGTCATTTGGACCATTTAGCTGGTGTACTTCCATCAGTTTAGGGAAATATTTGGGTACAACTAGTTATGATAACACATGGAAATTGATTGAGGCATACTGAGGGGGGCAAAGCGTGTACGGTATGGCTTTTCAACCAGAGGGCTCACTTGCAGCGTCTTGTAGGCTTGATGCGTTGACTCGTGCGTGGGACTTACGCTCGAGAAGAAGCATTCTTGCTTTGGAAGAAACATACACAATTCTGAACCTCAAAAGGGGTACTCAATGGAAACTGCGTATCATGATATGACTGCTAATGTATAGTCATCAACAGATTTTAAGACCGTGAAGGTCCTTTCTGATCACGAATCTGAAGTGAGATATGTTGATGTAGCTGCAGTGGGAAAAAGTCTTGCCACTGTTTCTTATGACATGAAAAAGTGCGGCTTTATTATTTTTAGGCTATCTTCGTCAATATTTGGAATCAATTACATAAACTTTATCCACTTTTTAATTCAATATGTGGAACTTTTTGAAAGTAGTATGTTTTCTACATTCCTCTACATCCTAGTGGTTTTTCTGATTAAGTTATAAAAATAGTTGATGTTGGTATATATGGCTACGTCACACCACCACGACTCACTAACAAAAAAAATGTAAAATACCCTAACGTTATTATTCAACTTTATAGTTTTTCGAAATGCCACACTTCTTTATGAATAATTTCAACTCAGTTACGGTCTGATATAAAAATCGTAAAAAACACAACTCATGCTAAACAGATGATAGAAAGCATGCAATTTATAGAAATAGAACAATTATTTGGAAGTAAATAACAAAGAACTTACATACCTATGTTTCAGAGTTGAATCTCTGGACGAATGAGAGCCAAATCAGAACCATCCAAAACATACCTTAGAGAAGGCATATTAAACACAAAACTGGTAATAGCATGCTTGCTAAAGGGACAACGTTTCAGTTTCAGCTTTGTTAATTTTGGGCATCCTCTTGATAACTTCACTAGTCCTGCATGAGATTCTCCAATACATGTAAGAGACAAAGACCTCAAATTAGCACCATACTTCACGATATATTCCAAACCCACATCAGTCAATCCTCCATTAGAAAGAGTGATGTCTAGCCTTTCGATTTTTCTACAACCCATTAGCATAGCTCTAACCCCATTGTCTAGCAGTAATTTTTTTTTTCTGTATACGTCACATATATGTAAATCACGCAGATTCTTTAAATGAGTTCCTACACACTCAAGAGCTTCATCTGAAATATCTCCAAGCCAAACCTTTAAACACTCCAACTTGGAACACCCTTTTGCCAGGGCCTTCAATCCCACGTGGGTCACAGTCCCATAATGGGCAAGTTTGCGCAATTTCTTGCAAAACTTACCAATAACTTCCAATCCCCTGTCTCCACATACATCCTGGGTAGCTAGAACTTCCAAATTGGGACACCCCTCAAATAATGAACACTCGCACCCAGGATAGGTAACTAAAAGTTTCAATTTCCTTATTTGATTCAGAAAAGGGAGTACAATTGAATATCGTCTTACTGCCAAATGCTTTATACATAATGAACGCATATTTGGGGGAAACTCGAAACCAACAAGCTCACGCTCCTCATAATTGATATTTCCACCAAAATTTTCCAACCTAACAGCATACCTAAAGGCATCTCCTAGTTTACTTAGATCGCATTCTCCAATCTGCAACGATATTAATGAGTTACAACAGTTTTTGGCAAGAAGTGTAAGATCTTCTGATGCATCAGAAGACCACTGATCTGAATTCTTAAATTTGAACTTTTCCAAAAATGTGCTATTCGATGCCAACTGATGTAGCCAAATCCCATCTTTCAAACCAGTATAACATGAATATCCAAAACAAAAAGTTCTCAACTGGTTACAATACTTAGAGACATGCCTTAATCCATCCGTGGTAAACCCGCTACACTTGTGAATCTTCAAACTCCTTAAATCCTTACCACGTGTTCTTGCCAATGTTTCGAGATCTTCATCATGAACAACCAGACCACGAATACAAAGTTCTTTCAAACACCTAAACTCAAGAGCTAACTGTTCAATCCACGGGGTGATTTGGATCCTTAAGAAGGGAAACCTTTGAGAATTAAAACGAGACGGGGGACCTTTGAGAGTCAACGCCTCTAGAAATGGGAACCTTTTACTTAAGGAGGCAGGGTTAGGGTAGTAAAGTGTGTGGACAGTTAGGCGCTTACGCGTAATGCCATCAATCTCATAAAACATACGGGAAACTAAAGAAACAGAGTTTCGATCCTCGAGATTGTGTATATAAGGTATAACTAAGTCTAAAACTTGATCCCCCACATTAGTTGTTTCGGGCTTGGTGGGTGCCATTAAGGTTTAAAAAATTCAATACTAACTAAAGATACAAAATTTAATTCAGCGAGACATTTTAACAAACACCTTATGTGCAGACACGAAACAAAAGCTCCTTTGATGCAATGGAATCCATGAAAACGAACTGTGACTAAAACCAAGATCAGATCATTGGAAATGAAGGTCGATTCTTAGTGAAATATAATTGTGACTAAAACCAAGATCAGATCTGGTTTTAAGTTTTTTGTTTTGGGGTTTTAGGTAGGGGCAGGGTTTGGGACTTTGGGTTTGACCCACAAAAATCGAAAACTGAACCGAATCGAACTCGAATTAGAATCGAACCAAAAATAGAATTTGAGTTGTGGATCATAACCGAATCGAACTACAAATATGGTTTTCGGGTTGGATATGAGTTTGACAATCGAACCCGAAAACCGAACCGAAAATCGAAATTATACAATTATATATAAAAATATTTATTATAATTTAATTTTAATATAAAAATACAATTTTTATATTTGAAATAATATTTTTTTCCTAAATATTCAAATAATTATGTATTCGGATAATTCGAGTCAACCCGAAAACCGAACTGAATTCAAATTCGGTTCGATTCGGTTCGGTTGAAATCTAGTTCGGTTTTCGGGTTGACCCAAAAAAATTTAATCGAATAAATCGAACCGAACGACACCCCTAGATAGGTGTGTTAAAAAAACGAAAAACCGATTAATCAAGCTGAACCACTTAATTCGAAATCGAAAAAACCCAAAACTTTGGAAATCGAAACCGAAAAACCGAAACAAAAAACACTCGCTTATCACGGATGGGTTTTGCTTTTCAATTTTAAATATCCGAGGTTAACCGAACCTTACGTATCATACATGGTTTTTTAAACTAAATATTCAAATAATAGTACATATATTAATTACACTAGACGCGTACCCACGCATCCCACGCATAACAGCGAAATTGCCTAGCGACATACACTTGTTTACCAGATTGCCGAACCCGTGACCCGTTACTAATACATTTGTTTCATATTAAAAAATTTTGTTTATATATAGAAATGTTGAATTTTCAACATTTTCAACACCTAACATATACACGTTTTATTGTACAACGACTCCTTTAGTCCTAAACATCGAATATGTAAAATAAGTCAATGTGATTGTAATATATAAATATCAAATAAATATTTTTTTGTTAATATGTTATTTATGAATATTTGAATGTATTTTTTTTAATGAAATATCTTTTATATGATTTTTATTTATTTATTGTCATTTAATTATACGAAAACGACATTAACCATCATCCCAACCGCAGGGTTAATTACCCGCCTCATGATAAATAGATAAAATCGTCTAACTAATTAAACCGAACCAACCCATGACCGCCCTTTTTTCTATATCTATATCTATATTTTTATACTAATACTCCAAGTGTTGTGGGATAGCTGATGTGGTGTATCATTCTTGTATGAGGTGAGAGTAGTTATAACTTACACAAGCAGGATCATTGGGACGAAGTTGACTGAAGTTATGTGGATCAAAAGAAGGCCAATTCACAACACATCTCTTGTTTAACATGTTTTGTCTTTTGTTTTTACCATGTTTTGTCTTTGGCTTTTGTTTGGTTTTACGTTTACTTACAGTGTGTAATAGTCTTTACTGCAGAAAATCTGCAGAAAAAATAACACATGGAAAAGTATCCGTTTAGACCCGTTTGTAACCAAGAAGTCCATTTTAACCCAAAACGTAGCATACATTAACGTATAGACTTTGTACATAATTCATACTATTCATTTAGACCCGTACATAGGCAAATGGGTCATAGTGGGTAAGAATGACACTGTGCCCAAACACCCCTTTAAATTTTAAAAACATAACATAACATAACTAGCTATTTACGTAACGACCCCAAACTTTACCGTATCCGCTGACCCAGTTTGGGGGTGTTATAGATTGGTATCCCGAGCCAAAGGTCAGAGAATTAGGTTACATATTAGGCCCGAACTAATAGCAATTACATCAAAAGCTCATTCGTTTACCATTAAACCTCACAAATAACCAAACTGAATAAGTACCCACTTATATGGAAAAAATGCAGAATTTTTAACAAAGTAGACTCCAATGGAATGGAAAAATACACAAAGAGGAATTACAACATCCCATCAAGTGACCCAAAGTGGTTCAACACAGTTGCAAGGATCCATCATTTAGAAAGCACTTCCTCAGACGTAAACTGATAACAGCATCTGCGAGAAAAGAAACCAATAAGTTCATTTTCGATAAAAATTATATCGAGAAACATTCACACGAGTAGAATATAATTAGCATACAGTTACTATGTACAGGATATCGAAAAAACATTCAGGATTAATGGTATGCTATAACTTTGTCTGGCATTTATATATGCCATGGACTACATCCCCGTCCTAATTCATTCTCTTAAAAAGTGGTCGTTTTTAACTGTAAGCAGATATATGGAAGATGTCATCTAAGTTCAGTCCTGGCTAGTATTACTTGAATCCATATTCTAACTTATAAAAACACATTCCTTGATGACGAACGAAAATTTCTAACCCGCAGTTTCTGAATGCGACCTTGACATAACGAAAATCAAAAGATCTTACCACAAGGAAGCTGGTCCTTTCTGCCGTTTATAGAAAACAAATGAACGGGAGCAAAACTAAGTAACTACTGAAACTCTTACTTCAGCAGTCAGCTTCAAAAGCATGCCTTTATGGGAAAAAAAACTCCTAGTTACGCCTGGTGACATGGAATTACTTCTGGAATATCGAACAATTTTTTCACTAAGACCAACGTTTTTCCTTCTTTGTTTTACTTCTTTTAAACAACAAAGGCACACCCTGCCCTACTGGCCTACCCTAGTCAGTCCAGTAAATAACAACTAACAAGGTTCCAATACGATCATCATCCTTAAGCTTTAATTTGGATCAAGCTAGGTACTAATCCACAACAAGTCTACTAACTTATTAACCGCAAACTACCCCATTTGTCTTACATTCTTTTTAACTTAACCGTTATAAACGCTTTCTGTTTACTTCCAATCACTGCACATACAGGCTTTGAAAACGAGTTTTATGGCATCCACGTCAAGGATTTAGTTAAGACAACATTTTTTTCATGGTACATACCGAAAAAGACAAGTGCAGGTATTGTAACGTGCTTCATAAAACATGTCTAACCGTATACTGTTTTGTGTTGTTCAGATTTTAAAAACTAAAACAAGTCAAATAAAATGATTTCACAAACAAAGCAGGTAGCAATAGAACTTACAAAGGAGATTGCTGCTAGTTAAGCTAGGTGGAATCTGAGAAGGCATCATTAATTCGCTGCATAGTACAAATATTTAGAAATTGGTAAGAGGTTATACAGTAAAGAAACGAAAACATATATAGCAGTACATCGACAAGTTGTGTATACCTGAATGAACGGACCAACTAGTTCAGGGTTTTCCAGCATCTTCAATAACTGAGGGTTAGACTTGACCATACTCTCTAGTTCTGGTTTAGACTTGATAACCTACATAGAATATCATATTAGCCGATCGAGAAGGATTGAAAGCAGCAATGTAAGTAATGTTATTAGTTAGCATACCATCTTCATAAGTTTGGGAGAGGAAAGCAAGGTTTGCATCATCTGTGAAATCATTGGACGTAGCGCGTCTGGGTTAACATCGATCGATTTACCTTCAAGAGTGGGAGAAAGTACTTCTAAGTGAATTGTGTGATCTGCCTGTACGCCTACATGACGACATCGATCGAAATATTGGTTCAAAAACTATCATATCGATCAACATAAATAAAAATAAAAACGTACGAACCATAGGACTCTAGGGTTCGATTATCCTCCAAAACCTGTCCTCTATAAACCAACCTCTGTCGATGAACAGGTTTTTTAAACACTGGAGACAAATAAACCTTAAATTTAAGGACATCTGTTACGGCAGGATCGGCTACAGCCGGATACAATTTCCCGTTTTCACATAGTACGTGTATCCTAATCCTACCCATCATCAATCAATTATTATTAATTTTAATTAAATTACTACTAAAATGATTTTTTATATTTTTTATCCCAACGCATGAATTGGCCCCGTTGTTTAGCCCGTCACCCATTTTGCCCGCCGGCCCGTTTTGGCACCTCTAAATTTCAATTATTAGCACATCTCTAACCCTACACATTTTGCACCAACAAGCCCATTCTATAATAACTTTTTGGCCTCGTACGTGGACGAGTTCAGAACACCGTCCAAAACCCTTTCGTGTTAAGAAGTAAACAGGTATCCACCATGCACGTTAAATCAATATTAACCTTTGCAGTAAGTTATTTCTTTGACCTAGATTAATGCAATTTGTATAAATCTTGATTTTATTTCCTGTTAGTGTTTCGCGTTGTTTATCTAATCAATCTTAAGAACACCGGGAACCAAAGTCAACAACAAACCTTCGATTTATCAAGTGAATCTCTATTAAGGTATAATCCCATGTTGTTTATCTAATCAATCTTAAGAACACCGGGAACCAAAGTCAACAACAAACCTTCGATTTATCAAGTGAATCTCTATTAAGGTATAATCCCATGTTGTTTATCTAATCAATCTTAATGTTCCCATCAGCTTTTAGTTAGTGTTTCGCGTCATAAGAATAGAGATCCACGATCTAGGGTTTCAATAATTTTTTGTCTCGAAACATGAAATTGATAAGGGGGTTTTGATTACTGGGGGTTAAAATAGCTTGGGTAGCCTTTGGATTTGCTTAAAAGGAACCAAGTTTCAAGAAATTGGCCAAAATCGCTTTCGTGAAAAACTGTAAAAAGATTGCCAAAATCGTATGATTGATGCTTATTGTTACGAATTGATAAACCTAGATCAATTCAATTAGTCAGTCTTTTGTTGTTTGTTACTATAATTATTTAATTAATCAACTTGTTAGGCTATTATTGATGATGGAGAAGGGTGAAGAAGGTGAGGTTATAATGATCTTTGTGGACACTTCCATCACCAGTTTATGTTGGTTTCATGATCAAATCCGAGCTGTTCGAATCTATTGCGAAACTCAAATCATAGCCCATCCCGATAATCTTGTCGGCATAGTTACATTTTTCGGTATTTACCTTGATCCTACTAGTTCTATAGAAGAGGTCTTCTCTAGCCTTAAAGGTTTCCCAAAACCACCGCCCTTCGAACATGACCACACAGATTTGCTCCAAGGGTTAAAGTATTCTGTTCATGGTTGGTCTCTTCACCAACATATGAAAAAAAGGCTTGTTGTGTTTTCTGGGCGGTATGGTATTGATGATCTATCTTCTTTTAATTACTTTGTTTTTTTTTATATACTATATATTCATTATAAGTATGTTTTTCTTTCTTTTTCAGTCCTCTACTTTTCCCTACCGCGGATCACTTGACCGAAGCTGTTGCCTTCTTAAAAGAGGAGGAGACAAATGCTGCTCTTGATGTTGTTGACTTTGGTTCCCGGCTAATCACCGACGAACAAGCTTGTCAGCCAAACAGTCTCAAGGCCTTTGTTGATGCTATCAATGATCATGATAACAACACCACCAACAACCACAACGCAGTCGGACGCTTTTTTCGTTTTCAAGACGATGGTTTCTCCCTCGCTCACCACATATCATCACGCCCTCCAATCTTCCCTCCTCTTTCTCAAGAACAAGTTATTATCAACAACATCCGCCAATGCTTGGCCCAAGGAAAAATGTACACTGGCCCGCCCCTTCCTATGTCCACTCCCGTTGCAAAAGAAGGAGAAATAGGTTCCGACGGAATACGAATCCATGATACCCAGTGGGACACTACAAAAATCGAATCTTTCCCCGACGAATTTCCGACCTTTTCCCTAGCGACATGTCGCCTGGAAAAAGTCGCCAGGGATCAACCGTTAGGGAAAGAATCCCCGGCTCTAGTCAGTTCTCTTGGAGCTTCAACGAGCTTTTCTCCTCCAAGCTCTTCTTCGAGACCTTCAACGACTCCAATATCTTCTCCAAGCTCCTCAACGTGTGCAAATTGTGTGCACTTGAATGGAAAGATAAAGGTACTTGAGAAAACAGTAGATATGTACCGCCATCCCGAGAGGCACACAGTGGATTCAGCTGCACTACTTCACGACCTTTACGATGACATGGGAAACATTAGTTTGAACTAGTTTGTGATGTATTTTTTTCCGTGTTTATGAGTCTATTATCTTTGTAATATCTATGTTTAATTAAGTGCATGTTTAAGTGTGCGTGTCGAATAAAATTATGTTTTGGTGTGTCTATCTGTAAGTCTCCCATGTGTTTATACAATGGGTATATGCAATATTTTGAATAAATAAATATTTGTTTTACAAAAGTCTCATTTTGTATTATATAAACGTCGCGAAAATAAAATGATAACGGATCGATAGTTATATAGTTACATTTTATATTAAATAATTTAAAAACAAATAATAATTATATAGTTTTTTCTTAAATAATAATTATATCTCAAATAATTAAAAAAACAGATAATAATTATAGTCTTTTCTTAATAAGCAAAACACAATTAATAATTTTTGACAGAAGGTATCTCCGGCGACATGTCGTCAAAGAAAGTTTGGCAGGTAAAAGCCCACCGGCGTTTTTGCTAAATAATTCAAGAGTTTGTCGTTTAGCGGACGTATCAGATGAGACATGTCGTCGGGGAAGCGTTGGTGGTTTGGCGGGTAAAATCCCGCTAACATTTTCGACTAATGATTTTACTTTTTTGTCGTCTAGCACCATTATCCACGGCGACATGTCGCCAGAGAAACGTTGGTCAGGTTATTAGCCATAATGATTTACCTTATTTACGCGTATTTGTTCTGGATAACTTATTCCCGGCGATATGTCGCCTGGGATAATTTAATTTTGAGAGGAAATATCCCGCTTTTTCTTTTGGTAGACTATTTTGGTCAAAATTGGTCACAGATTTCCCAGCGACATGTCGCCAGGGGTAAACTAGTTAAACTTTGACCAAAAAGTCTTCATGACTTTGTGCCACGTCAGCATTGTCGTCAGGGATTAGTGGTTTTCCCCGAAGACAGTTTGTCGCCGGGGAAACACCCGTCACCTGATCATTCGATTCTTGTAGTGGGATCTTTAATCTGCATGTCAAATTTTTTTTTCTGTTTTTGAACATTCATGCTTCTGTTTATTCGAATCAAGATTTACCAGTGTGTGTTTTTATTATCTCAACTGTTCTCTTGTACTTACCATCCTAGTGGCATGTTTAATTTGTCCCAAAGGCATGTTTCTATCTATTATTTCATACATACATCACTTCGGTGGGCAGCTTTTGAACATTTGTTCTACTGTCGAAGAATCATATGGTAAGAACTAAGAAGCCGTGATGGTTGAATTTCATACGCAAATACTATAACAGTAAAAACCATTCCAAAATTATATATTTGCATTTATATTCGGATTAAAAGCAAATTAATAATTTCCATACTTAGTTTTAAAATTTTAACAACATTTGAAATTAGTCAAAACTATTTGTATAGGTTAAGTAGTTGCCTAATTTACTAATCCGTTTTTTTATTTAGTATGAATTTGGATAAAAATCATAGTATGGTTAATGGTCTTTATTGCCTTTGTTTTAGAAAGTCCTAACACAAATATGGAATTGGCATAGTGGTAAAGCGCATGTGTTTCTAGCTTTCAAACCCGAGTTCGAATCTCATAGTGGACATATTTTTAAAAAGTGTTCCATAGACATGCTTAGGTGGCACACGCTGGGATGATGTGGCACATAAATTATGCTAATGTGGCACAAAAAAGTGTGTTTGAATAGTAATTGTGCTTAGGTGGATTAATGAGGTGGATCACTAAGCATGACGTGGAAAAAAATTATCCTCTTATATATAGAGTAAGATTATTATAATTTAACTTTTAAAATACAATTTTTTACTTGAAATAATATTTTTTTCCTAAATATTAAATAAGTATGTAGTTTTTTATAGAATTCGGATAATTTGAGTCAATCCGAGAATCGAACTGAATTCAAATCCGATTTCCGGTTCGGTTCGGTTGAAATCTAGTTCGTTTCGGTGCGGTTCGATTTTCTGGTTAACCTAGAAAAAAAATAGCCGAATAAACCGAACAACCCAAAACCGAACCTAAGGTCACCCCTAGATAGGGGTGTTAAAAAACGAGAAAACGATTAATCGAGCTAAACCGTGAAAAGATCCAAAACTTTAGAAACTGAAATCGAAAAAACCGAAACAAAAAATACACGCTTATCACGGTTCGGTTTTGCTGTTTAATTTAAGGTTAATCCAACCCGACGTATCATACATGAATTTTTTGACTAAATATTTGGAATACATATATTAATTACATTAGTACATCACTTTTATTGTACAACAACTCTTTTAGTCATAAACATTTCTAACCATTTATATGTAAAGGGTCACGGAAGAGATTTATTAGTACACATAAATATCATGTTAAATGACTAACGTACCCCTAGTAGCTTTAACAAAGTTTGATTCTTACAAAATTCGCCTCTGATCTCAGACATTACAATTAGGTGTGGTGATGGAATGAACCAAAACATCTCTACTTGGTGATGGAATGATCTCAGACATTACAAATTCGCCTCTGATCTCAGACATTACAATGGGAAAATGTTGTTGCAACGTACTGTTCCAGCCTGGTGATGGAATGAACCAAAACATCTCTACCTTCATATTTACTTTTTAGTGTTGTTTAATGTCGAGTGCAGTAGATCTAGTTTTTATTATGATGGAATTGTTTAAAATAGTCAATCATAGCTTGTGCTAATAGATATATCTGTAATGTTCTTAACTAGAGTTCTACAATTAGAACTGGTAATTAAGATTTACACACACAAAACTATCAATGAAGAAGATAGTTTGAATGATATGTAATGAAATTTGTTATTGAATGATTAAAGTGTTTACACACACATTGAGAGAGAATTACATCAAGTCTGAAAATGCAAGAAATGACAATTACAACTATTTAAAGGATAGAAAAGGGCGGAAAGGTTTGTTGAGCACTTGTAGTGAAGTTGTTAGACTTGGTCACGTGCTATTCACGTGACTTTCATTTACCACATAACATTCCACTCCTCTTGAAAACATCCTTGACCTCAAGGATCTAATATAAAATCAGGGTATTTGGCCACTATGTCTTCCAATTTCTCCCAGGTCGAATCCTCCTCTTGGGTATTAGACCACTGAATAAGACCGAACACAACAGGCCTGTTGTTCTGCTTGACTACGTTTCTGTCCAAAAGCTTCACAAGTTCAGCAGCCAAAAGACCTTCTGGATCACAAGCTGGAAATGTGCCCATAGTAGCAGCCTCACTACAGCAAGGTTTAAGTTGGGACACATGAAAAACTGGATGGACTTTGGCAGAAGCAGGAAACTGAAGCATGTAAGCCACCTTTCCAATCTTGTCAATGATCTGAAAAGGGCCAAAGAATTTGGATGACAGTTTATGTTGTTTGCCTTTCCGGAGAGTGATTTGTCTATAGGGTTGTAACTTCAAATACACCCAATCATGTTTCTCAAAGCTCCTATCAGACCTTTTCTTATCAGCCTGAGATTTCATTCTATCTTGTGCTTTCTTAAGATTGAACTGTAGCAAATGCACCACTTGTTCCCTAGCCCAAAGAGTTCTATCCACTGCCTCAACTGGACTGTCTTTAGCCATATAAGGGATGTGCAAAGGAGGAGTTTGACCATACACAGCCTCATAAGGTGTGGTATCAATAGCACTATGATAACTGGTATTGTACCAGTATTCTGCTAAAGGAATCCACTTAACCCAATCTTTAGGTTTCTCGCCAGTCATACACCTCAAGTATGTTTCCAAGCACTTGTTAACAATTTCTGTCTGACCATCAGTTTGAGGATGATAGGAAGTAGAAAATTTGAGTTGAACTTGGAGTAATTTGAATAAGGACTGCCAAAAGAGGCTCATAAAGACCTTATCCCTATCACTGACAATGGTCTTAGGTAGCCCATGTAACTTATACACATGATCCAAGAACAATTGAGCCACATGTAGAGCTGTATAGGGGTGAGTAATGGGTAAAAAATGAGCATACTTGGAGAGCCTGTCAACCACCACTAGCAGAGCACTTTTGCCTTGAGACAAAGGAAGAGAATCAATGAAGTCCATAGAAATATCCTGCCAAATCCTGGTTGGAATAGGCAAAGGTTGTAGCAATCCAGGATAAGCAGCCAAATCACTCTTGTTCCTTTGGCACACATCACAATTTCTGACCCACTGCTTAACCATTTTCCTTAATCCTATCCAATAGAAAAAAGTAGTCAGCCTTTTAGTGGTAGCCTGCACGCCTGAATGACCCCCAACGGCTGAGCTATGAAAATGATCAATTAACTTATTCTGCAAAAGCACATCTTGGCCTACTACCCATTTGTCATTCCTTCTCAACAGAGCATTTTGCCACACATACTTGCTATTAGGAAGAGTACCATCTTGTTGTAACCCTGTAATCACCTTTGTAAGCACAGGATCAGTGGTCCAAGTGGCTATGACAGCATCCAATAACTCATTAGTAGTACCAGCAGCCAACAAACTAAAAAGCTCAGTTTGTCTCTCAATTCTAGAAAGACCATCAGCAGGTGCATTATCCTTACCCTTTTTATACTCAATCTCATAATCAAAACCAAGTAATTTTGGTAACCACTTGGATTGAAAAGGAGTAGTAAGCCTTTGATCCAAAACATACTTCAAGCTAAAGTGATTAGTTCTTATCTTGAAGTGTCTATCAAGTAAGTACCCCCTCCATTTTTGTAAAGCTAGAACCACAGCTAAAAGCTCCTTTTCATAAGTAGAAAGAGCTTGATTCTTGGGTGAAAGTGTTTTACTAAAGTAGGCTATAGGATGTTTGTTTTGTTGAAGAACTGCCCCAATGCCAAAACCTGAGGCATCAGTTTCAATGACAAACTCAGCCTCAAAGTCAGGTAAGGCCAACACATGAGATTGGATCATGGCTTGTTGTAGTGTCTCAAAAGCCTCTTGAGCTTGAGAAGTCTATTGGAAGGCATTCTTCTTTAGTAAAAGAGTAAGAGGATGGCTGATGGTGGCATAACCCTGGATAAATCTTCTAGAATAACCGGTAAGCCCCAAAAAACCTCTAAGCTGCTTCAAAGTGGTTGGAACAGGCCAGTCCTTCATAGCTTGGATCTTTTTTGGATCTGTGGACACTCCTTGACCAGAAATAATATGGCCTAAGTATTCCACATGTGTGGTACCAAACACACACTTGGACTTTTTTGCAAACAATGTATTTTCTCTCATAACTTGCAAGACCAACTTTAAATGATGTACATGAGCTGGCAAAGAAGGACTGTAGACTAATATATCATCAAAAAATACCAGTGTGAATTTCCTCAAAAAAGGTTTGAACACAGAGTTCATCAAGGCTTGAAAAGTAGAAGGATCATTAGTCAATCCAAAAGGCATGATCACAAATTCATAATGCCCTTCATGAGATTTGAAAGCAGTTTTATAAACATCCTTCTCAGACATTCTGATCTAATGATAACCGGATCTCAGATCTAATTTAGAAAAAATCTGAGCACCACTCAATTCATCAATTAATTCCTCTATGACTGGAATGGGAAATTTGTCTTTGATGGTGTGCTTGTTGAGATGTCTGTAATCAATACACATTCTCCAAGACCCATCCTTCTTTTTGACCATAACAATAGGAGATGAAAAAGGGCTATTACTTGGCCTAATCACCCCTAAAGCAAGAAGTTCCTTGATCATAGCTTCAATGGTATCTTTTTGAGCCGGTGGATATCTATAAGGCCTTACATTGATGGAGACATTATCTGCTATGAGAGGAATCTTATGATCAAAACTTCTTTGTGGAGGAAGTGTTATAGGCACATCAAAAACATCTGCATATTCCTCCAATAACTGTTGTAAATCCTTACTCACAACAGTGTGGTGAGTATCATTGCACTGCATCAAATTGAGTGTTGCAGACTGATCCACACAACAATATGAAGAAAGCTGAGATTGCCCATTTTGAGAAACCAGTTTGACTAACTTTTTTCCAGTTAACCAAGCAAGCTCAGACTGATGAGTACCCCTCAATACCACCTTTTGACCTTGATAAGAGAATTGCATTCTCAACTCCTGAAAGTTCCACTGAATTGTACCCAATGTCGACAACCATTGGATACCAAGGACTAAATCACAACCCCCTAAAGGAAGTAACATCACATCAGCCTCAAATAAAACTCCTTGCACTTTCCACTGAAATGCTTTGACCATATATTGACTGATCAACTTAGTACCCCCAGCAATTGCAATTTCAAGAGGACAAGTACTTCTAATCTGGCAACCTAACTTTTTTGCAACATATAGATCCAAAAGTTATGAGTGCTTCCTGAATCTATTAAAATATGCAACACTTGCTTCAACACATGGCCTTTCAACCTCATAGTATTGTGAGCAGGAATACCAGACAAAGCATTAAGAGAAATATGAGGAACATCTGCTGATAAGTCATACTCAATCATATCTGATTCCTCTACAGAAACTTCCAAACACTCCTCAACCTCCATACCTTTAATTTCCAAAGAAAACATTTGGCCTTCACACTTATGACCAGGAACGTATTTCTTATCACAGTAAAAACATAAATTCTTAGCTCTTTTCTCAGCAAATTCCTTCTGACTTAACAATTTTTTTGGTGCTAAGTCAGCAGAACCTTGAGAAACAGTCTGAGTGTTTGGGACAGGCAATGCTAGAAGTATTACTTCTAGGAGGATAATGCATATTCCTATTAACATTCCACCCACTAGTAACCTTAGGAGTAGGCAAAATAGGAGTATTCCTTTGCTTAATCACAGCTAAAGTAGCCTCCTGTAAACTAGCCAAACTAAAGGCATCTGAAAGGGACTTAGGCTTAAACATTCTCACATTCAATTCAATATTAGCCGGCAAACCAGCAATGAACATACTAATAGCTTGTGATTCAGTAATATCAACCAAATTAAGCAATCTCTCAAACTGACTTTGATACTCTTTGACTGAAGACTCATACCTTAGGTTCCTTAATTCAGCCATAGGATCATCATTGACAGCCCCAAATCATTTCATGATAGACTCCTCATACACAGCCCAACCAACCGTTTCACCATGGGTTTTCACAAACTGTTGATGCCAAATGAGAGCCTTATCATGCAAATGAATCGAGATCATCTTGATTTTATCATCATCCAGAACATTATCAAGACTAAAAAACTGCTTTACTCGAAACATCCACCCTTGTACATCATCGCCATAGAACTTGCGAAATTCAAGCTTACTCAAACGACTATAACCACTACTACCTTCTCCAGCCTTAAATCTGTTAACATCATTCACAACATACTGAAATTGTAACAGCAAGTTATCTAACTTCTCATTAATTTCCCCCGAAGCACTAGTAACTTGATCAATTACCCATTGACGAAGGTTAGCATCAATCGGAACTTCTACCGCGGTATTACGTGTATTAACCATTGCAAAAAGGTGATGGGAAAAAAATGTGACCGGAATGTGATCGGAATTTATTGTTGTAACCGAATTTATTGTTGTAACAGAATTCAGTTAGTTGTAACAGAATTCAGTTAGTTGTAACAGAATAGTTGTAACTGAATTCAAGATTGTTAAAACAGAAAATGGAAGGAGTGGTTGCCAGGAAAGGGCTCTGGATACCAATTGTAATGTTCTTAACTAGAGTTCTACAATTAGAACTGGTAATTAAGATTTACACACACAAAACTATCAATGAAGAAGATAGTTTGAATGATATGTAATGGAATTTGTTATTGAATGATTGAAGTGTTTACACACACATTGAGAGAGAATTACATCAAGTCTGAAAATGCAAGAAATGACAATTACAACTATTTAAAGGATAGAAAAGGGCGGAAAGGTTTGTTGAGCACTTGTAGTGAAGTTGTTAGACTTGGTCACGTGCTATTCACGTGACTTTCATTTACCACATAACAATATCCGTGTGTTCTTTTAGCTTTTAACCTTCACTTCCATTTTTCACACTCACCTCAGACTGATTCTTTCGCTCCTCGTAAATGTTTAGTTCCATGGTGGTTGTAATAGAAAAGTGTAATGGTGAAACTATTTGGAAAGTGAAACTGGGAAAGCATGAGGATTTTACTAACAAAGCATGAGGATTTGATTGAAGGAAAAATAAGTCAAATGGGTAACTTGTACAGATAGCAAGGTTAATGTAGTCATTTGACTTGTATTATCTGTGTACCTATCAATTCGTTCCGTGTAAATATCATTACCCATATGTAAAATATAGTCAATTTGATCGTAATATATAAACATCGAATAAATATTTTTTGTTTTTGAATGTATTTTTTACAATGAAATAACTTTTATATGATTTTTATCTACTCATTGTCACTTAATTATACGAAAACGCCATTCTATGTTCTAAACAATATTATTATTTATAAAATGGTTAACTGTAACCCCGAACTGCAGAACCGTTCGGATAAAAAGAAAAATTTACTTTTTTTTATTCTTTTTCTTTTTTGAAATATTATTAATTATAAAATGGTTAACTGTAACCCGAACTTGCAGGATAAAAAGAAAAATTTACTTTTTTCTAATTCTTTTTCTATTTTGGTAAACTCGAAAACTGAATTGAATCGAATTACTAGTAAAATTTAATTGAAATGCCACCAAAATGGCGTGCCTCACATAGGCCAACGATTTGCAGTAATATAAATAAAGGTAAAAGTGAAAAGTGTAAAACAAATGAGCCATGCAGGTCTCGAACCTAAAGACCTTTGTGTTATTAGCACGACGCTCTAACCAGTTGAGCTAATAGGCCTATTTTCCACTTTTATTTTAATTTATTCCTTTTGATAGAAATACGTTCTCCTACTCTTTCTATTTCTTTTCAGTGATGTTCATACTATGGAGCTTTTTATTGCTGTGTTATATCACAAGGTAGATTGAAACATTTGTTGTAAGTTTTGTTGCAACAAACTAACAACCGCATCCACAAAGTAATTTACTCATGCGTGAGTACTGAGTCGCTACGCCTACATGTAAGGTTTCTTTGTATCAAGTCAAACGTTCCATATTTTAGTGTTTATGGCCAATACTATCGATTGAGTCGTGTCACAGTTGTATTGCGCCTTTTCCTCATGCTGCTCTCAAGAATTGAGATTTGGAGCACACAAGGTTTGAGAATATTATTGGTAAGCCGCATTAACCCATCAAATGAAGTCTGAATAATATCAACAATACAAGAAACGAATGATTCTGTTTTGCATATGCAATTCTCAGGCTATATATAAATGTAATCTTACGTGTCTGTATTATATAGCTTACTAGCAGGAAAATACAGTACATATAGCATCACTTATGTGCAATATCAGCTTCATGAAGCAGTGTCTGTGAATGTTCTACTCAAGTCTCAAGAAGCCTCATGGAGTCGGTTCTGAAAGTGAAGGATCAGAAGCTCTTGGATGTTTGCATTCTTGCTCACGGGCCAGATTCTAAGCTCTTTGGTGTATGAATTTTTTCTCGGGTGCCAGATTCTCAGTAACTAATAGTGAAAGAAAGGAAAAAAAGAAGCTGAACCCGTGATTTATGATTCCGATTCAATAGTTTTGGAGTGAAACAAAGTTTCAACCATTTCTCGATTTGTATGTGTCATCCTTGCGCAGGGCATGCTTTTAAGTTTACTCTTTGAGTGATGTGGGGTTAGCTGATGTGTATATAGGCAAAATGAGTAATAGTGGGTAGGAATGACACTATGCTAAACACCCCTTTAACTTTCAAAAACATAACATAACTAGTTATCTACGTAACGACCCCTTAACTCTACCGTTTCGGTGACCCGGTTTGGGGTGTTACAAATTGGTATCCATAGCCAAGGTTATAGAGAACCAGGTTTTATAGTAGGCCCTAACTAATAGCAACTACAACAAAAGCTCATTCGTTTACTATTAAACGTCACAGATAGCCAAACTGTATAAATACCCACTTATATGGAAAAAATGCAGATTTTTTAACAAAGTAAACTGCAATTGGATGGAGAAATACGCAACAGAAATTACATCCCATCAAGTCAGCATTGTGGTTGGTTCAACACAGCTGAAAGGACCCATCATTTAGAAAGCACTTCCTCGGAGGTAAACTGATAATAGCATCTGTGAGAAAAGAAACCAATAAATTCATTTTTAATAAAAATTATATCGAAAAACATTCACACGAGTAGAATATAATTAGCATACAGTTACTATGTACATGATATTTTTTAAAATAAAACTGCCTTTTTAACTACAGTAGTAATGAAAAACCATCTCATTCTCTTTTAAGGCATAATATCAATTCATGTCATGGATTAGATACCCGTCCTAATTCATAGTCCTAATTCATTCTCTAAAAAGTGGTTGGTTTCAGCTGTAAGCAGATATATGGAAGATGTCATCTGAGTTCAGTACTTCAGTCCTGCCTAACATTACTTGAATCCACGTTCTGACTTATAAAAACACATTCCTTAATGACCATCCAAATTCATAACCCGCAGTTTCTGAATGTGACCTTGACATAGTGAAAATCAAATGATCTTACCACAAGGAAGCTGTTCCTTTCTGCCATTTTTATAAAACAAAAGAACGGGTGCAAAACTAACTACTGAAACTCTTGTGTCAGCTTCAAAAGCATGCCTTTATGGGAAAACAAAATTTCCTAGTTACGCCTGGTAACATGAAATTACAGCTGGAGTATGGAACTTCGTAAACATTTTCACTAAGACCAACCTTTTAGTATATAAACTTGAGAGGCTTAAACGTTTTTCGTTCTGTGTTTTACTTCTTTTAAACAACGAAGGCACACCCTACCGGCCTACCCTAGAGCTTTGTAATATTCCAAATATCTATTACTACTTTAATACAGGAATTTACAAGTAGCTAACCTCAACATCAATAAGTGCAGAACTAGTTTCAGTTCAGTCCGGTATATAACAAGTAATTAATCTCAAATCAAACCGTTACTCCTGTGATAATTAAGTGTAGCGAATCAGTAACTAATTTTCACATCATTAATTCAGTCCAGTATATAACAATTAACAGGGTTCCAATACGATCATCACCCTTAAGCCTAAATTTGGATCAAGCTAGGTACTAATCCATAAAAAGTCTACTAACTTATACCTGCAAACTACGCCATTAATCTTTACTAACATAACCATTATAAAGGCTTTCTGTTTAGTTCCAATCACTGCACATACAGGCTTTGAAACGAGTTTTATGGCATCCACATCAAGGATTTAGTTAGCACAATTGAAAAGCAATAATGCCCTCAGCTGATAAACATACTACCGCACATCTATGCATCAAAAGCTAAAATTTTGTGAAATTGAAAACTTACACCATCTATCTACTATTTAAAACTATGATAACCCCAATAAGAGGGAAATTTCTTGAGAAGAAAGCTTGAAAAGAAAGGCATTTTTTGACGATATGTCCTGAAAAAGACAAAGTGCAGGTATTGTAACGTGCTTCATCATACGTATCTCGGTATCTAAGATGTAAAAGGAATAGGGTATATGGGCATAGCTCGGTAGCTCCCATGAAAACATGTCTAACGACCCTATACTGTTTTGTGTTGCTCAGATTATAAAAACTAAAACAAGGGTGCAAGTTATGCTCAAATAGAATTGTTTATTAATTTCACAAACCAAACAAAGAAAGCAGGTAGCAATAGAACTTACAAAGGAGATTGCTAGTTAAGCTGGGGTGGAAGCTGTGGAGAAGGCATCCTTAACTCGCTGCATAGTAATATTTAGAAACTTGTAAGAGGTTATACAGTAAAGAAAACATATAGAGCAGTACGTCCACAAGTTGTGTAAACCTGCATCAGCTCACGAACTATTTCAGGGTCGTCCATCATCTCCCATAACTGAGGGTCAGCTCCGAACATACTCTCTAGTTGCCCGTCATAGCCGATAACCTACACACAAATTTCATATTACTTGGAAGCAGGCATCAAAGAAGGAAGGATTGAAACCAGCAATATAAGTAATGTTAGTAGTTAGTATACCTCGTTCATAAGATAGGAAGAGGAAAGCAAGGTTCCAATCATCTTTAAAACACCCGCACGTAGCGTGTCTGGGAGTTCAACCAGACCACCACCATCACCAGCTAATAATATTAAAATTCATAAGTTGTTATCAGAAGATTAAATAAGTAATTTTAAGAAATTGGAATGTTTAGTTTACACGTACTAGTATTGGGAAGTATTTCCAAGTGAATTGTGTGATCTTGTTGGAGGCCTACATGATGACATCGAAATATTGGTTCAAAAACTAGCATATCAACATAAAAACATAAATACCCGAGGTTGGCATGAGTGGTTAAAGGCCTTTTACTCTTTAACCAAGGTCTCGGGTTTGAGCCGTGGGCAACGGAAGATACAAGGAAGGGCACAAGGGGCATGTGCCCATTGTAGTGTAAATTTTCAATTTTTTGGTAATTATGTCCCTAATAGCCATTTTGTAGTACAGTTTTTAAAAAAATATCAAACTATGCCGGCTTCGCCCCTGGATCTCAACTTGGAGGCGCAAGGGTGGATACAAGGCTCATGTGCCCTCTAACGAAAAAAATTCTACTGTATTTTTGTGATTTGTTAAAAAATATCTGTCTCGGCCCATGCAAACTCCTGCGGCGGAAGATTAGTCTGCTCGCCAAAAGACAAAAGACAGTACAAATCCTCATAATAAAAGAAAGAAAATATAAAACAAAATCGTACCATAGGACTCTAGGGTTCGATCATCGATCAAAACCTGTCCTCTATAAACCAACCTCTGTTGATTAACAGGAATTCTAGACTTGGAGTTTTTAGACAATAAAACCTTAAATTGAAGGACCTCTGTCACGGCAGGATCGCATACAGGGAAATACCTTTTCCCGTTTGAACATATTATGTGTATCCTAATCAAACCTGCCATCAATTATTGTTAATTTAAATTACTACTCGTACAATTCAAACCCTTTCTTTATTTTTTATACTAAGAGCTGAGGCTTAGGGGTGATCACAGGTCGGTTGGGTTCGTTAGTTGGAAGATTTTAATTATCCGTTGCGGGGCGGGTAGTTATTTTTACTACCCGACCGAACCGCACTAGAAGGGTAACCGGACATGCGGGTACCCGTAGTGAGAAGTTACCCGCGGTTCGGTTCACGGTTAACCTTTTTTATGTTTAATCGAATTTAACCGTATATATAGTAAAGTGGTCAAGAACATAATATGTCATTTAGTAAAATCAAATGACATCGAGCAGATAAAAGCAATATAAAAGTAATATAATCGAATTTAGTCGTATAAAAGTTATTTCGTTTATATATTACGATTACATTAATTAATTTTCACACACAGATTATTACATAAGTTTTCGATTAGGAGCTAAAATGTTTTTATAAAATAAGAGTGGTGCAATAAAATGGTTAATACTTGAACGATTATTTGAATATTTAGCCAAAAGAAGCATGTTTAATATGCACGGTTCGTTTCGGTTAACCACGGATTTCTAAAAGTGAAAACCAAAACCGACCCGTGATAAGCGGGTTTTTTCGGTTTCGGTTTATTTCGGTTTCGGTTTCTTCGGTTTCGGATTGAGCGGTTCGGCTCGGTTCGACGGTTTCTCGGTTTTTTTGAACACCAGTGAGGCTGTTGTATATTTTTTGGGCCGGGCGAAATCCCTAACGCATGAATTAGCCCGCCGCCCGTTTAGCCCGTCACCCGTTTTGCTCGTCGCCAGCCCGTTAATAGATAGTATTAATTTTAAGCACATCTCTAACCCTACACATTTTTCACTAACAAGCCCATTCCACGTTAATCAATTTTCAACATTTGCGGTATAAGTTATTTGTTTGACCTAGATCAATGCAATTTGTATAAATCTTGATTATATTTTCTTGTTAAGTTATTGATGGAGGGTGAGGTTATAATGATATTTGTGGATATTTCGGTCACCAGTTTATGTTGGTTTCATGATCAAATCAGAGCTGTTCGAATCTATTGCGAAACTCAAATCTTAGTACGTTTCTTCTTTTTTTTCTTCTAGCCCAAACCCTAGTAGCATTGGTAGAATATTTCAGCTGAACTCCTATGTATTCTTTGAATTTTCTATCCACTCGTGATCTGGCCTAGTCGACCGGTCATGGTATTGCACTCATGATCATGCCTGGTCGACCCAATCTTCTTTCTTCTAACAAATAACTACATATGACATCATGCAGGCTCATCCCAATAATCTTGTCGGCATAGTTACATTTTTCGGTATTTACCTTGATCCTACTAGGTCTATAGGAGAGGTCTTCTCAAGCGTTGAAGGTTTCCCATTACCACCGTACGCGTTCGACCATGACCAGACAGACTTGCTTCAAGGGTTCAAGTATTCTGTTCATGGTTGGTCTCTTCACCAACATATGAAAAAAAGGCTTGTTGTGTTTTCTGGGCGGTATGTATAGATCTATATATCTTCTTTTAATTACTTAATTCTTCTTCGTATATGTGTTTATGTTTTTCTTTCGTTTTCAGTCCTCTAGTTTTCCCTACGGTGGATCAGTTGACAGAAGCTGTTGCCTTTGTAAAAGAGACACCTGCTGCTCTTGATGTTGTTGACTTTGGTCCCCGGCCTATCACCGACGAACAAGCTTGTCAGCCAAACAGTCTCAAGGCCTTTGTTGATGCTATGAATGATCATAATAACAACACCAACAACCAGAACGCAGTCGGCCGCTTTTTTCGTTTTGAAGACGATGGTTTCTCCTTCGCTCACCACATATCATCACGCCCTCCAATCTTCCCTCCTCTTTCTGAAAAAGAAGTTATTATCAACAACATCCGCGTATGCAGGTCGCAAGGAAAACCGTACACTGGCCCGCCCCTTCCTTTTTCTGATCCCCTTGATGAAGAAGTCTGTGATTATGGTTGGACCGGAGGAGAAATAGGTCCTTCTGGAGAACGAATCGATGTTGCCGGCTGGGATTTTTAAACTCCATGTCAAATGTTTTGTCTATTTTGGAACATCTATGTTTCTGTTTAATTTGAATACAGATTTATGTTTTTATATCTCGAACTGTTCTGTTGCACTTACGATCCGAAAAGTAAGGCATGTTTCTGTTTATTTCATACAACATCAGTTGGGTGGGCAGCCTTTGAACATTGTTACTGGTGCTGCGGATGAGATTTTGGCAGTGTTGAAGAATGATACGTTGAAGAATCGATCAGAAGCAGTTGAATTTTACACCGGATCATGTTTTTGCCCAGTTGCTTTCTATTGGAAGAACTATAACAGTTGAGTTTGATGAGAATGATGCCACGAGTGATCTTGATATGGTTCACGAAGATGACGAGGAGGAAGAAGATGGGAATAATGGTATGCAGATGCATAACCATGAGTTGCAAATTGGTAATCAGGGTACAATACTTATTGTACACGATATTGATGTGGAGTGGCTTCAAAGGAAGATCTCGCAGGTTTATGACCATCAGACTGATCCAAACAGAAAAGATTCTTGAAGAGTGTGCCAACCCTGAAGTCGAAACAAAGCTACTGGTGCATCTCCAGTATGATAAGTTTTGCCTCGTAAATACCTTTTGTGCAAAACAAACTGACAATAGTTTGGTGCACTCGTTTAGAAAGAGCTAAAGTCCAAGAACACAGAACCAGAAGGGGAACTATATGATGAAACTGAGGCATGATTTGTTTGCAATATTAGAGCAGTTGCATGACATGCGGGTGACAGCAAAAAGAGGAAGGAAAACTTGGAGGGAAGCTTACGAGAAGAAGCAAAAAGAGGAAGGAAAACTTGGAGGGAAGCTTACGAGAAGAAGCAAAACGTTTGAAGGATGAATGATATTTGGTATGAAAAGGTAATACGTGTGGCTGGAACGCATCAGGTACTTATATTTGTGCAATCGAGAAGAAAAACAACAAGGGCTAATTCTTGAAATGCCCCAAAATGTTACCTTGTTTCCCTTTTTGCACCCACCAAATGAAAATTTCTCAAAATATCTTATGCAACCTATGCAACTTACGCGACTTTTCCAAAAATGGTAAAATTTTGGGAAAATTTTGGAAATTTTTTGATTTTTTTTCTATTTTTGTAAAAGTCGCATAAGTCGCATTAGTTGCATAAGACATTTTGGGAAATTTTCATTTGATGGGTGCAAAAAAGGAAAGAAGGTAATATTTTGGGGCATTTCAAGAATTAGCCCAAACAACAAAGACTGCCCGTTACTGAGAATTTGGCACCTGAGCAAAATTGCAGACATCCAAAAGCTTTTGCTCCTTCGTGTTAACAGCCTACTCCATGAGGCTTCTTGAGACTTGAGTAGAACATTAAGCACGGAAAGTGTTGTGCATATTACTCAGAAATTCCACATAACTGACGCTATCTGTACCGTGTTTCCTTGCTAGTAAAGCTATTATAGAATGAATTGTTTGCTTCTTGGTTTGTGATTTCAGCTACACACACGTAAAATTCCATGATCGTCTCTTGAAGTGTTGATATTCTACGGTTGATGGTTTGATGCGGTTGATCAGTTTACATTTAAAGCGAGAGAACTTATTAGCTAGATACGGATTAGGTTAAATTCATAAAGCTATTAAACGGGCATCAACAATGTAGATCACCAATTTTATAGCATCACTCATTGCAGAATAATATTCCAAAACCTTGTGTGCTCCAGTTCTGAGTTCTTGAGAGCAGCTTGAAGAAAAGCACATAACAACACTGACGTGACTTAATCAATAATAGTACTAGCCATACATATCAAAGATTTGACACAATACAAAGAAACCTCACGAATTTGAGCTTACTAGAGTTCAAGCAATTTGAAAACTTCATTTGCATGCTACGGGCTTACAAATGAGTAAAATACTTTTTGTATACCACTTGTTACAACCAAATTGTGTGCAGATAATCAGGTATTAATTATTTATTGCAACACAATTCATAACAAATGTTTCAATCCACCTTGTGAAATAGTTTGCCTATACATGGTGAACAAGAACTCATTCACTTGCACACTTATTTGTAACACAGCAAATAAAAGCTACATATGTTCAAAGACATAAAAGTCGTTTCAGTCCTCAGTCCCGTTCAGTCTTGCCAATAACCCGTTAATTATGCCTAATAGGAACGGACCAGACCAGAGTTGACCAAACCATTTCTGTCCGGTCCTCTCGGACCATTTTGATCCTCGGTCTGGGCTTGATGCTCAGCCTTACTCCATCCGTCTTAAAATTATTGTCTCTCGACAAAAAACATACATTTAAAAAAATGCGTTTACTACAGTTTTCTTTCTCTTACTCCCTCGTCTAAAAAATATAGTCGTATTATTTTCAGACGTCTCAAATTAATAGTCAATTTCCAAAAATAAATAAGAAATGTATATTATGTTTACCATATCTTCATCATTTTAAGGTATTATTACAAAAATTAAAAAATATATAAATTAATCGGTTAATGATGAATGGAAAAAAAATACACACCCAAAGAGGCCCACCTGGTCCTTCTTCGATCTGAGATCTCATTGTAAGCGCATGATACCTTCATCCTTAAGCAATTTTCCCGGCAATTCTCCTCGATGCGTGTAAAGAAGAGCTTTCTCTTCGGGAGGGTTAAAGAAAGTCGGGTTCTTTCTAAATCAAAAAAAGAATTATCTTAGCCATTGTGCACCAAAAGATGGAGGACATCCAAAATAAGAAGTTCCGGAAAGCAAGCTCGGGTTGGCAAAATAAGAAATTACATCCATTCGACCCTTCAGGATAAGAGAGAGAAAATAAAATATTAATATTTTTAATTTTTCTTATCTATTTTTGTAATAAACAATTAAATTGATATCTTAAAAAACATATAATTATTAATTTCCACTATTAATTTAAAAATATAAATTATTAGTTTGGAACTGTACAAGAACAAACTTTTGTTCCGGAACAGAGATCATGCCTTCTTGTTCAACAACTTGAAATTTAGAGTTCGATCTGCAGCATGCATTTTTTTCTAATGGTCAGTGATATGTATATCTGACATGTAAGCAAGACAACAGGTTTATTTTTATTACAACCAGTACTAAGTTTTTTTTTACATAAAACCTGAAATTAAGAGAGTCTAAAGAGGAAAAAGTATGTTAAGTTTCCATGTCTATACCTTTGCCATCACGAATGATGGAATCAGACTCATTAAGCAGAAGAAGCGACCCCGCGTAAGAGTACACAAAAAACGAAGGATAATCTCCTGGAATCCCAATAGCATTGAAGTCTCCTGAGCATGATTCATATACTTCAAGCATGGATTTTTTTTCAACATGGTCCATTATTTCCACTATAGCTTCACCGTTCGTTCTGAAACCTAATACTGCTGTTAAGTGACATGGTGACTTAATAGTGAACATCTTGGTTAAAGATTTAGTAACATCCTTCATCATCCACACATCACACTCATGTATCTTACCCTGAGAACGATGATACTCAAGCACGACTAGAGTCTCGTTTCGCTTAGATATCCACAAATTTATTGAATGTAGTAAATTATCGGGAAGATGCACTTCACTAAATTCCTCGCTCGTTAAATCAAAATAAATAATATAATTAGTGGTGCTTGAAGATTCTCCATATACATACCCAAGCCAATAAATAAACTCTTCTATGGGAACTTGATACTCTAACTGACACAATTTAGATGGCGGATCGATAGATACACTTTTCCATGTCCTCGAGCTTAGAGCAAAGACCTCAATTTCCCAATGCACGTGTGGCTTTTCATGAATATTAATCTTAACGATCTTAGGGTCACTAGCATTCGGACAAACACCAAAACCAAGACTATTAATTGTATATGAACCCGATCTAGGGATAACAATGCTAACCGACTTTTTAACAACAGGATTCCAAAGAATAGCTATATGCGAACCTAGATCTTCATTATGACCAAAAATACATAACACTCCGTGTGAAAAAGATTCAAATTCGCACGATAAATCAAGTTGCTTAATAGCCTCCGGAACTGTATGTGGGAAAATTTGTGTTTTGGGAATGTATCATCGTCGACTAACGAAACAAATACTGGGTGGTTATTTACTTTGTACCATAAGAGTAGATGTTGTGGTTGTGTTTGTGTTTGATGGACGTAGTGATCCTTGATGAATTTAGAGCTGCCAATAAGAGAATTCCATGTCTTCGACACGGACCTAAATCGAATCAATGATTCAACAGGAAGCCTTTTCATGATTTCAGCTTGGATTTCGAATGGTAAATAACACAGTTTGATTATCGACATGTTGATGGTTTGAAATTTAGGGTTTCTGTTGGAACGATAAATATATACTAGTAACTCTGGAAAAAAAAAAGTGATTTCTTTCAGAAACGTTTGGGCTCTCTTTGAAGTGTTTAGGCTTCCTTATTTAAAGTCTGTTTGCTAGATATTTTCATTAAAAGACGTCCTTCTAGAAAAAGAAAACTAAAACGAGAAACTAAAAAGAAAACCAAGTTCGTTTGAAAAGTAGTAGCGGTGTTGGCGGGTTATAAAATCGTTTCTTTCCTGAATTTCCAACACCCCTTCTTTGATTTTGTTTCTGTGTTAACATGGGAAAAGACTATACCTCCAAAATTTCATTTATTTCACCTTTGCCATGAGATGTCATGCCCCTATGTTGGTTTTCCATCTCCGTTAGAGTTTGGTCATCCATTGTAAAAACAATGTATCGTGAAGTTGGGAAAACAAAGAGGTCAAATGGTAGATATTGTTGGATAAATCAAACGAACGAAACAAACAAATCAAATCCGAACAAACGAAGCGGAAGCTTTTATTCAATACCCTAAATTACAATTCGAAAGTTACAAAGAAAACTAATGACATTAGCCTCTATTTATAGGGAACCAATGTCCTAAAACTTACCAAACAAAAACATAATAAAAATAACAAAGCTTGTAGGACAAGCCAAACAAATTTACTAAACAAACCCTAAAGTTTAACTCACTTTCCAACAATCTCCACCGTGAGTTCAACTTCATACGAAACTTCAAAACAAACGAATCTTGGTCTTCAAATTCAAATATCTGAATATCAAATTCCAAACGTCACTTTTCGAACAATCTCCACTGTGACTTCAACTCTATTCGAAACTTCAAACCAACGAACATTCCGTCTTAATTCGGAATTCCAAACGAACGAACGAATAACTCTTGATATGTTATCCAGCCAAACGAACGAACGAATAAACGATTGAATCAAACAAACAAACAAACAAACAAACAAACAAACAAACGATCAAACCTGAAAACGATCAAACAAACAAACAAATGATCGAACCTGAAAACGATCCAAACAAACAAACAAATGACCGAACCTGAAAACGATCCAAACAAACAAACAAATGATAGAACCTCAAAACGATCCAAACAAACATACAAATGATCGAACCTGAAAACGATCCAAACAAACAAACAAATGATCGAACCTGAAAACGATCCAAACAAATGATCGAACCTGAAAACGACCCAAACAAAAACAAATGATCGAACTTGAAAATGATCTACCAAACAAACGACCGAACCTGAAAACGGTCAACCAACTAAACGACCGAACTTGAAAACGGACAACCAACTAACGACCGAACCTATTTTTAATGGCACACAACCTTTGACCAATCAAAATCTTCAAATTAATTCAAACAAATATTTTTCCACCAACCCACTAATTTTTGATCCAATCAAATGCAGCCAATTGATAAAACCTTAACAAATCTAACGATCATAAAAAAAGAACAAAATCGATCCTATAAATATCCAAATCGACAAACGACTTCAACTCCGAACAAACCCAAAATGAACCAACTTTTTTTCTTTTTCTTCATCGTGACGGATCGACCTTTCTCTGATACCACTTGTTGGATAAATCAAACGAACGAAACAAACAAATCAAATCTGAACAAACGAAGCGGAAGCTTTTATTCAATACCCTAAATTACAATTCGAAAGCTACAAAGAAAACTAATGACATTGGTCTCTATTTATAGGGAACCAGTGTCCTAAAACTTACCAAACAAAAACATAATAAAAATAACAAAGCTTGTAGGACAAGTCAAACAAATTACTAAACAAACCCTAAAGTCTAACTCACTTTCCAACAGATACGATAATCAGAAAGGAGGGTGAATACTCACAAGATATTAAAAGTTTTTCTGACACTCTATTAGAAAATCGCCCACTCAACTACTAGTATTGTTACATAATTTACAAGTATATGGTGGAGACACGCATACACACTCAAGTACCTGATCAAGAGCCGGAGTCCTCAACACACGAATTAAGCCTAATTCGGGTCAAACGTGATTCATCCAACTTTTGAATCAATATGTGTCAAGATTTTAGAAACGGTTAGACAATCGCATATGACATTTTGAGAGAAAAAACATTGGGAGCTAGAAATGATCAACCATGCTAGACATGGGACATTTTGAAAATTTTCTCTTAACCAAACCTGGCCCGACTAGTAAAACTATACTAGAAAAAAAAATCTCAATCCCCCTGTGACCCATTTTCTAGCAAATTACGAATTAGTAACATGTGCAATAGAAGTAAACATAACTTAATAAAAAAATTATAAACAACCTCATTCTACAATAAAATGCATATTTCATTCGATCGATCGACGTTAAATGAATTTTCAAGATTTGTGGTAAGTTATTTCTTTGTCCAAGATCACTGCAATTTGTATAATTCTTGATTTTCCTGTTAGGTTATTGATGGAGGGTGAGGTTATAATGATCTTTTTGGACACTTCCATCACCAGTTATGTTGGTTTCATGATCAAATCTGAGATGTTCAAAATATTGCGAAACTCAAATCTTAGTACGTTTCTTTTATTTTCTTCTAGCCCAAACCCTAGTAGAAGTGGTAAAATTGTTCCAAGTATTTCAGCCGGCACTGTTATGTACATGTTAACTTTTATATTCACTCGTGATCTGGCCTAGTCGACGGATCATGATATTTCACTTCTGGCCTGGTCGACACGATCTTATTTCTTCTAACAAATAACTACATATGGCATGCAGGCTCATCCCAATAATCTTGTCAGCATAGTTACATTTTGAACATTTGTTACTGGTGCCGCGGATGAGGTTTTGGCGTTGTTGAAGAATGATACGTCGAAGAATTATGGTAAGAAGGTGTGGTTGTTGAATTTCATACAGAAGAACTATAACAGTTGATTTTCACCAGAATGACGCTGAGAGTGATCTTGATATGTGTAGAAAAACATGAATCAAGACACCTTAAACTCTAAACACTTTTATTAATCAAGATGAAGACTTAAATAGAAAATATAAATCAAAGGCTACCAGTGCTACTCACGTACAGCCCTATTATCTACATGATAATAGTTTTACAAAGATAACAAAATAAAAGAGATCAAAACAAGCTTCTGAGATCAAGTGTTATGAGAGAGAGAGAGTATAAGTTGTGTGTAGAAAAACACACAGATGAATGATGAGCGATGATAACAGAGTAAACACGCTCCTCTCATAAATAACCCTAAGGGGCCAGATAGAGCCGTTATAAGTCGGGCTCTGGATATGGGCTTCATGGGCTTGTATCATCAGTCCAATAAGCTAACAATGGATCCATGGCAAAAGTCCCCCCTACACAATACAAGTTAACACAATAAGCCCCTCAAAAATCATGGGTTGTTAGATTAGGAATATATTTTAACACCCCCCCTTAATCTGACAACCCATACAAGTTTACTAAACCCAGTTTCCCAACATGTTTCTCATGCTGATCAATGTCCAACCCTTTTATAAAGACATCTGCAATTTGATTTGCAGATTCTATTTTCACAGTTTTAGTCACACCATTAAGAATTTTTCTCTAACAAAATGAAGATCAATTTCCAAGTGTTTAGTTCTTTCATGAGATACAGGGTTGGCTGATATCTTAATAGCAGAGTTACTGTCACAAAAGAGATTCACAAGCAACAGATTGTAGTAATTCAAATCTTTTAAAATTTTGAGAATCCAAATGATTTCACTAGTGGCAGAAGCCATAGCTCTGTATTCAGCCTCAGCTGAGGACTTAGAGAGAGTAAGTTTTTTTTACTTTTCTAGGACACAAGGTTATCATTCATAAAGACACAATACCCTGTCACATACCTTATTGTTATAATGCATTTAGCCTAGTCAGCATCTGAAAAGGCCTTAAGAGACATACCTGAACCTTTAGCAACCTGTACACCTAGACCTGGGCAACCTTTAAGATACCTCAGGATCCTAAATGCAATTTTAAGATGAGATCTCAAGGGAGAATGCATGAACTGACTTAAGCAATGAACAACATAAGATATGTCAGGTCTAGTGTTGGTAAGATAGATCAACTTACCCATAAGTTTCTGATAATCTACTATATTATCAAGCAAAGGGTCATCTTCAGTGGCTTCATTGGATATTAACAGTTTTAAAAACAAGGGTGTCTTAGATGGTTTACAAGCAAGCATTCCATATTCAGACAAAAGATCCAACACATATTTTCTTTGGTTTAAGCAAACCCTTGTATTAGTATACATGAGTTCAATTCCCAAAAAGTATTGAAGTTTCTCCAAGTCTTTGATTTTAAATTTTCCTTTCAAAAAATCTTTAAAGTTGTCAATCTCCTTCTGATCATTACCAGTCATAATAATATCATCAACATACATAAGGACAACAAGAAAAAGCTTATCATTTTTGTTTGTGTAAAGAGAATAGTCAGATCTGCTTAGAATAAACCCATTTTGTATGAGAACAGAGGTGAGTCCATAAATGGATTTCTTCAATCTTCACACAAGGTTTTTATTACCAGTATAAAACCTTTGTAGAGGTTTCATGTAAACAGTTTCATCTAACTCACCATACAAGAAAGCATTGTTGACATCTAGTTGGTATATAGGCCAGCTTTGGTTAACTGCTAAGTTAATCAAAGATCTAACAGTCACCATTTTAACAACAAGTGAGAAGGTTTACTCATAATCAATTCCATCCTTTTGGCCACAACCCATAGCAACAAGCCTAGCTTTATACCTTTCTATTTCACCACTGGATTTAAACTTAAGTTTCCATACCCATTTAGATTTCAAAGCAGTTCTACCAGGGGGTAATTCAACTAAATCCCATGAATCATTTTCAAGCAAGGCAGCAAACTCTAAATTCATTGCATCCACCCACTAAGGGCTTTGGGATGCTTAAAAGAAACTCCTAGGTTCACTATTCTTATTCAATTGGGTCACAGACCACAAGGCATCACCTTTGATCCTAGAATATCCCACAAACTTTTCAATCCCATACTTAACTTTTGAGTTTACTACAAAGTCATTGTAATTTTTAGGAAAAACAGTAGGTCTAGAAGACCTTCTTAAACCTTGATTTCCCTGAGCATTAGTAATAGAGGTGTCACCCAAGTTTTCTCCCATGTTTTGGACATGAAGAGGAAGAATTGGGTTGAGTTCTAAAGTTCCCTCAGATATGTTGTCTTCATCAAGTGTGGCAGCCTAAAAAACACTTGAGCTGGCATCTGGGGTATCATTGCCAGTAGCAATGTCTCCACTGTCACCTAGACTCAGTGGTGGGCTGCTAGTACTTGGTGACTCATGGTCACCATTATGTTCCTTTGTTACTCTCTCATCATCATAGGGAAGCTCAGGGTCATCTAAGTCAAAAAAAGGTCAAAGCTTTATCATTTTGAAACACATCAAACTTTTCATTATTATGATTTTTATTCAAACTACCATCTTTAAAAGGAAATACTGATTCAAAAAATTTAATATCTCTAGAAACAAAAAACAAGTGTCTGTCAAGACTATAAAGCTTATAACCCTTTTGAGAATTAGAAAAACCCATCATCACACATTTTCAGACCTACTAGACAACTTATCATGACAATTTAAAATAGTTGCAAAACAAAGACATCCAAATGTTCTAATATGAGAGAGAATTGGGGATGAATCATAAATCATCTCATAAGGAGATCTACCATTTAGAACAGAAGAAGGTAATCTGTTAATAAGATAAGTAGCAGTTAGAATACACTCAGTCCAAAATCTCAATGGTATTCCCCCCTGGAACATAAGGCATCTAGTAACATTTAACAGATTCCTATGTTTCCTTTCAGCCACTCCATTTTGTTGTGGAGTGTAAGCACAAGATGTTTGGTGTATAATCCCTTTATAATGACAAAACTTCTGAAAGTTATGATTAACAAACTCTGTTCCATTGTCACTTCTAAAAATTTTAACATTCTTTTTGAATTGATTTTTTAACAAATTATAAAAAAACTCAATAGAAGTACCAACTTCATCCTTTATTTTAATCAAGTATACCCAAACAGCCCTTGTGAAGTCATCCACAACAGTCAAGAAATACCTATGGCCAGTGTGACTGGTCACCCTATAGGGACCCCACAAATCCAAGTGTACAATGTCACCAAGACTTTTAGTTTTATGGTCACTTAGAGGAAAATGTTCTCTAGTTTGTTTAGCTCTTTAACATATTTCACAAAACATAGTTTGATCAAATTTAGTGATATTCAAATGGTTTTTAAGAACACTTAGAGCAGGGTCAGCAGGGTGACCTAATCTAAGGTGCCAATCATGTTTAGGTAAAGCACAGGTAGGCACATTGATGATATTCGCATACTTAGTACCTTCTATATCTAAATAGTAAAGACCACCACATTGTCTACCAGTCCCTAAAACAGTTTGGAGATTTAAATCCTGATTCACAAAAAAACACTTGTTCTCATCAAAAACAACCAAAATCTTTTTGTCCTTAGCCAGTTTATGAACAGATATCAAAGTAACACAATAATCAGTAATAACAAGAACATCAAACAAAACTAGACCACTTGAAAGATTTAGGTTCCCAATTTTTGAAATAACAGCCTCAGTCCCATTAGGATGAGCCACTTTAATGTTTAAATGAGAGATATCAAACACATTATCCAATTCAGATTCATTATTAGTCATGTGTTGATTAGCCCCAGAATCTATAACCTTCCCATTATAACCCAGTTTAGATTTGATGTTGGTGTTAGAACAAAAAACCCTTTCAAAGTTATCATGGAAAATTCTGCTGTTATTAAAGTAAGTACCTGCCATGTTGGCATGAACCCCCTTTTGAGAATCATTACCAGAAGTCTTGTTGTCCTTAATAAGAGAGAGCAAAGTGGTCAATTGTTTATCAGTGAACCCAGATGAAGAAGGTGTCCCAACAGAATTGTTGGACACATTCTTTCCCTTATAATTCCCCCCCCCCCCTTTCTTTTTCCAAAGTCAGGTGGAAAACCAATGATTTTGAAGCATCTATCAATGGTATGACCATTGTAACCACAATTTTCATACACAACTTCAGCATTAGAATTACCAGTATTAGAGTTACCATAAGGTCTAAAGACACTATTGTTTGGTGTGTTAGGTCTAAAGACAGTGGTGCTTGAGTTAGGTCTAAAGTTTCCACTGTTCCCATATGTTGGTCTAAAGTTCCAATTACCAGTATTCTGAGTTCTATGAACATTGTTTCTAGCAGGCCCATTAGAAAGAAAGGCAGATGTATGAGTCCTTTGAGAAGTCCCAGTAAGAGTGTCAGATGTAACTCTGTGAGACTCCTCACTAAAGATAATAGCATAGGCACCCTTGACATCTGGTAAATTCTCCCTAGATAGAATAGAGCTCCTAATACTCATATAAGAATCATCCAAACCTATCAAAAATTGTATAAGTTTCAACAACTGATTATGTCTTTTAAACTCACTAGAGGCAGTACACACACAAGTAGGTAGTTCAATCATGGCATCATATTATTTCCAAAAGGCATTTAACTTATGATAATAGTCAGACAGATTAGAACCATTCTGTTTAAGAGTATTAATCTTATGATGCAAATTGAAAATCATATAACCATCAACCTTATGATAAGTTTCCTTTAATTCTTTCCAAACATGCTTAGCTTTCTTTGAAAAAATCTGACCAACGAAAAGTTCCTCAGATATAGAGTTAAGAATCCAACCTAACACAACAGCATTCACCCTATCCCATTGTTTTCCCAAAACTTCATCAGTTATAGATCTTTGACAAGTCCCATCAATAAAACCAATTTTATTTTTCCCTTCTACAGCTAATAGCATAGCATTAGCCCAAACTTGATAATTTTTAGTCCCTTTAAGTTTAACAGTAACAACAGTCATAACATCAGAATCATTAGGGTGCAAATGCAAAGGGTCACTCAAGTCAAGCTTACTAATGAGTGTAACTGAATCAGGTACACTCAGAGTATCATCATCACCATGATTAGACATGGTGAAATGTCAAAAAAGGCCACAAAAGAACTCACTATACTGCAAACAAAGTTCCCAGGCTTCCAAAACCACTCAAGGGTGACAAGTCAAGGGCAAGCAACAAGTAAGGATCCAGATAAACAGGTATAAACAGTAATGAACTACCAACCCAAAGAAAAACACACAAGAATGAAATAAGCGCAAATAAACAAGTAGCAAATAAAGAGAGAGTTGTAGAGGTGTTACAGTTCTTTCAAACAAAACTCAATCGAACTGTCACACCTAGATTCACTTAGTCTAGGAGTGATAGAACCTCCTAGTCACAAACCCTAGTTTTCCTTCGAGGGAAAATAGGGAAAATGACTTAACAACGAACCCCCAGTATGAACAGACGTCCTTTTTATAAAGAACACCACCAATCAAAAAGATCAGTCAATCAACAGTGAAACCCTATTTTTTTTTCTCAAGGAAAATTAGGGAAAATTACCTCAATAAAAAGATAATACCACCAATCGAACAAATATGTAACCAATGAATATGTAACACCGGATCTCAGAAACCCTAATTTTTAAAAATAAAAATTAAGGCCTCAAACCTTTAAACCTATAAGTAATATTAACATATCCTGCTATCTCAATAGCAGATCTACCCAAAAAAGTATGGATCGTAAAAAACCCCCAAAACATTTTGAAACCCTAAAAATAATATTTCATTGATTTTTAAGAACCAGGCTCTGATACCATGTAGAAAAACATGAATCAAGACACCTCAAACTCTTAACACTTTTATTAATCAAGATGAAGATTTAAACAGAAAATATAAATCAAAGGCTACCAGTGCTACTCACGTGCAGCTCTATTATCTACATGATAATAGTTGTACAAAGATAACAAAATAAAAGAGATCAAAACAAGCTTCTGAGATCAAGTGTTATGAGAGAGAGAGAGTATAAGCTGTGTGTAGAAAAACACACAGATGAATGATAAGCGATGATAACAAAGTAAACACGCTCCTCTCCTAAATAACCCTAAGGGGCCAGATAGAGCCGTTATAAGCCGAGCTCTGGATATGGGCTTCATAGGCTTGTATCATCAGTCCAATAAGCTAACAATGGATCCATGGAAAAAGTCCACCCTGCACAATACGAGTTAACACAATAAGCCCTTCAACAATCATGGGTTGTTAGATTAGGAATATATTTTAACAATATAGTTCACGAAGTTGGCGAGGAGGAAGAAGATAGGAATTGTGGTATGCAGATGGGTGGTGGTATTCATAGCCATGAGTTGCAAATTAGTAATCAGGATATAATATTTAATGTACACGCTATTGATGTGGAGTGGCTTCAGAGGAAGATCTCGCGGGATTATCAGATTGATCTACAAAGAAAAGATTGTTGAAGAGTGTGCCGAACCTGAAGTCGAAAAAAAGCTACTATTGCATCTCTAGTAATGATAAGTTTAGCCTCGTAAATACCTTTGTGCAAAAAAAATTGAAAATAGTTTAGTGCACTCGTTTGGAAAGAGTTAAAGACCAAGAACACCGAACCAGATTGGGGATAACATGATGAAACTAAGGCATGATTTGTTCGCAATATTAGAGCAGTTGCATGCCATATGAGGATGAAATAAGAAGCAAAACAACATATCTCACCACCAAGGGCTATCGTTTCTTTGACTAAAACAAACAAACCAACCATTAAAGGTTAATACTACCAACGAACATCATTTCTCACCACCAACGGCCATCATTTTAGGTTGGGGGAGTGGGTAAAAAACCTACGAGTGACTATCTGATGTGGCAAAAAGCCACGGGTGACCTCCATTCCCACCCTAAAAATGGTGGGAAAAAAATAGGCTAAGTCACTAGGCGCTGACAAGAAGAAAAGAGAGGTTGGCAAGAGTAAAAGAGGCGCTGACAGAAGTAATGCTGACAAGAGTATTTGGAGCGCTGATAAGTAAAGATTCACCACTGATGAAGATTTACTTAATCTACAAGTATTATATGTTTTGTATTCGTAGTAAAGATATGCAGTAAATTGTATTTTCTATAAATATCTTTACTTAGAATAGGTTATTCGTAGATTATTGTACACGACTCCTTAGTCTATAAAAGGAGGTCGTAGGTAGATTGTTTGATAACAAGTTTAACGGGTGATCGAGTATTCATAAGTTTTGCTTTCTTTGTACGATTAAGTTATCAAATCAATCAAAGTGAAAGTTCGACTTATATTGTTTGTGTTCTTTGTTCTAAGTGTTAAATTCCGCATAACACTTAGATTGTCCAATACACAAAGTTTCTCTCCGTGTTATACTCGATTTAATCTCGTTAACACAAAGCTAATCGATCTAAGTTTGGGATCAACAAGTGGTATCAGAGCTTGTTGAGGAACTTTGATCTGAAGATCACAAAACCCTAAAAACCCTAAATCGCAGAAAACCCTAAATCGGAGAAAACCCTAAAAACCCTAAAACAATGGCCACTATCGACATCCACTCCATCAAACCACAATCTCAAAATTCCTATGCTCGACTCCAACAACTTTGAGCTATGGAAGTTCAACTTCGAATAATACCTTCAAATCACTGACTATGCTCTTTGGGAAGTCATTGAATTTGGCAATGGTTTTGACAAAGCTAAAAAGATTGCTGCAACCATTAAAGCACGTAAGGAGGCTAAGCAAGATACTACTGAAAAGCCTGAAGATGGAAGACCAATAGGAGCTACTGAGATACTTGCAAGAAAGAATGACATGAGGACTTTGAATATCCTAAAGATCGCTTTAGGATCAAAGAATCAACACAAGTATAGAGAGTTCATATCTGCTAAAGAACTTTGGGAAACTCTTATTGCTACTTATGGTGGCAATGAAGACACTAACAAAGAAAGGAAGAAGCAACTTCTAAGCGAGTATGTTTCTTAGAAAGCTCATCCTAATGAAAAACTGAGTGAGGCAAGGAGTCGACTTCAAGACATCACAAGCAAGATAGCCTTTCTTGGTACCTTTCTTGATGATGAAGACATCACTGCCAAGATAGTTAGGTCAATTGTTGCTGCTAATGTTCATAAGACTACCTCCTTTGATGACATCTTCAATAAACTTAGATTTATTGAGGATGAGACCATAGTTGAACATGGAAAGAAGTCGACGTCTGGAAACATGTCGCTCATCTCACATCATGAACCTCAAAGCTTTGACAGAAGTTCATATACTCATGGAATGAACATGCACCTTGTTATTGGATCAACAAGCTTTGTCAGTGGCTCAAACTATGACACTGACAACTTTAATGTTGGTTCAATAAGTCTTAAACCTGCTGGAATTAACATGGATACCGTTTGTGCATACATTGTTGCTTTACCCAATGGTTCTTAAATCACTTTTGAGGACCTTGAGCAAATCAGTGATGATTGTCTAGAAGAGATGGACATCAAATGGAGTATGGTTCTTGCAAGCATTAGAGCCAACAAATGGAGCAATAGATCTGGAAGGAAGATAACATTCAATTGTAGGGACACTTTTGGATTTGATAAGTCCAAGGCGGAATGCTATAATTGCCATAGAATGGGTCACTTCATGAGAGAGTGTAGATCTCCACGAAGAGAGAATGGTGGAAACTCCTCTAGGGAGATGGTTAAGAGAGAAGATGCTGAGCCAAAGGCTATGGTTGTCATGCAAGCTATTGATGGCGTTGGATGGGATTGGAGCTTTATGGCAAAGGATGCGAAAAAAGAAAATCATGCTTTAGTTGCTGAGAAGGAAGAAGATGAGCATGTGCACTATGCTCTCATGGCCAACTCATCATCTTCGTCAGATAATGAGGTATATGATGATGCTTTTTGTAGTAAATGTTGTAGGTTAAACACTGAAAAACTTAATAAAGAAATTTCTAAGTTAATATCAGATGTTTTTGAAGAACAAATAAAACTAGCTAACTACAAAAGAGGACTTGCAAATTCTGATTCTATGATAGATGAATATAAGAAAATAGAATTTGACCTAAAAGATCAAATCACTATTTTATCTAGGGATTTAAGGGTCAGTAATGAAGCTAGAGAGTCTCTTATGAAATATGGTGTTGAGATGGAAATTAAGTTAGAAGCATCCATTAAGGACAAAGAAAATGTAGGGCTTAAAACTGACAGATTTGAAAAAGCTAGTCAAACCCTAGAAAAGGTTTGTAGTGAACAGCGAAACCCTAGAGACATGTCAGGAATTGGGATGAAAGAGTATGCAGCCGTCCCTCCACCAACTGGCAACTTCTATGGGGTACACAAACAGGATTTTTCATGGACTCAATTGCCTGAGTTTCAAGAACCATAATTTAATCCACCTCCTAGAGTGCTAGATCTAGTGATTACTCATGTTGAGGAGTATAGGAAGAAAGTGACTGACCTAGAACAATGGAAAAAGGCCAACCCTATGCTATTTGTTAAGGGTGGGCTTCTTAGTGATGAGGAAGATAAGGTTAAACCCATTGTTGTCACTAACCCTAAAACTGGAAAAACAACTGATCTTGGCTCAAACCCTGAAAGAAGTTCTATTGTTAGATATGCTGAAATGTATAGAAAACCTAGAGCACCTCAAAGTCAAGCAAGTGTTAATGGGACAGGTTTCTTTCAATCTAGACCTAAAGTTATGTCTAGAAAGGCTTGTTATACGTGTGGGAGCTTTTCTCATTTGGCTTATAAGTGTGTCAGCGGCCTCAAAACCAACACTGACAACAGACCATCCCACACTCATCACAAGCCTAACACCCATGTTAGCCCAAAGGCCACTAGACCAGCTCCTTTCTTTTCTAAAGGAACTACAACCCATGGAAAGAGGCCCTTTCAAAAGACCAACACTTGGTCTAACATGCAATGGGTTCCTGTAGCAAACCCTAATTTGGGCGCTGACAAGTATAGACCCAACGCTGACAGGTACAATTTCAGCGCTGACAGGACCAAAATCAACACTGACAGGTCTAGGTTTGGCATGCAAATGCCACAACTAGCTGCAGTAAGACCTGTTACTAAACCAACTCGTGCTAAATATCTACAACCAAAAGGGAAAGAGTCTAAGGCCACATCTAATTTGACTTGGAGACCAAAAGCACAAGACACAACTGGTTTTATTAGTGTCTCCATGACTTGCAACAGATTTAAATATCTTGAACATAATGTTGGGTCAAATTGGACAATGAGGGTTAAAAGGGATGAACAGGGGGTTGTTTTAAGAGCCAAATATGTTCTTGTTGAACAACCAGAATGACCCAAGTCTACCAAGGCTTTGGTTCCCAAAGAAAACTAATTTGTTTTCTTTATGTGCAGGGCATTCATAAGCAGGTCAATGATAAAGGATATTGGGACAGTGGATGCTCAAGGCACATGACGGGAAAGGAAGATTATCTAACCAACTTTACTCCAATTCTGAATGGTGATAAGGTGCATTTTGGAGGAGGTCATGGTATCATCTCTGGAAAAGGCACTCTAATCTCCAATAACTTGAGGTTTGATGAAGTCTTCCTGGTAAAAGGACATGACTATTGTGACAACAAAAACAAAGTTCTTTTCACAGATACTGAATGCTTGGTGTTAAGTAAGGATTTTAAGATTCCTGAGGATAAGTTCATTGAATATAGAACACCTAGGCATAAGGACATCTACACTGTTAATCTTAAAGGGGTTAAAATGAATAATAACATGTCATGTCTTTTTGCTAAAGCTTCAGTTGATGAAAGTAATTTATGGCACAGAAGGTTAGGGCACATTAACTTTAAGAACATTAATAGACTTGTGACACATGATTTTGTCAGTGGTTTGCCTTCAATAGATTTCCACAATGATCATACTTGTGTTACATGTCTTAGTGGCAAACAGCATAAGGTCTCATTTAAATCTAAGATTGTGCATGCTAGTTCTAAACCACTTCAATTGTTGCATATGGACTTGTTTGGGCCAACTAATATAGAAAGTTTAAATGGTAGATCTTTTTGTTTTGTCATTATACAGATGATTACTCTAGGTTTACATGGACTTTCTTCTTAGCATTGAAAAGTGAAACTGCCCAAGTTCTAATTAATTTTGTCACACAAATTGAGAAGAAAATAGGTTACACTGTCAATATTCTTAGGAGTGATAATGGTGGTGAGTTTAGGAACACCCTTCTAGATACCTTCTATGTTAATAAGGGAATTACTAGAGAGTTTAGCATAGCTAGAACTCCACATCAAAATGGTGTAGCTGAAGGGAGAAATAGGACTCTTATAGAAGCAGCTAGGACCATGTTGGCAGATGCTAAGTTTCCCATTGCTTTTTGGGCAGAATCTGTGAATACAACTTGTTATGTTCAAAATAGGGCTTTAATCAATAGGATCCTCAATTAGACACCTTATGAGCTATTTTGGAAAAGGAGGCCTAATATAGACTTTCTTAAACCCTTTGGATGTCATGTATTGATTTTAGATACTAGCGATAACCTAGGTAAGTTCAGTTCCAAAGGTGATGAGGGATATTTTGTGGGTTATTGTATGAACAACAAGGTATATAGGGTTTACAACAAGAAGGAAAAACGTATTCTTGAAAAAATGCATGTTAAGTTCTTGGAAAGTAAGCCTAGTGATCCTGAAAATGGACCAGATTGGTTGTTTGATTTATATTTATTATCTAGAACATTGAATTATATGCATGTTGTTAATCCAAACATGGTGGAAGTTGGTCCAGATGTTGTGGAAGAATCTGTTGTTGTTGATAATGCAGGTACACAAGTTTAAGATAATCAAGGATCATATGAGGATGAATGTACTCCCTTATTCAAATACATGGAGATTCCCATATGGAGTAATGAATTCATTCGGGCATCTGCTGAAGCAAGGGAAGAGGAGAAAGAGCTTGAAAAAGAGCAGGATAGCAATGAAGCTGATAAGCCAGCATCAGACGCTGATAAGCCAGAATCGGACGTTGACAAGACAGAATCCGACGCTGACAGCTTACCTGATGACGCTGACAGATCTGATTCTAACGCTGACAAAGGGAAATCAGCCGCTGAAAGTACACAAAAATCCTCTTCCAAACCAAGGCGTGAAAACAAAGGTGATGGTATCTTTATCCATGAATATGCTAGTGGTAACAATTCAGATTCTGATAAAGCTTCTAGTAGATATGGTACTGATAATGAGATGAATTTTGGTCTTCTTCAACCAAATGTTGCTCATTCTACATTATTTGAAGAAGGGACTTCTACTCAAATTACAAAATCTCATCCTTCAACTTTAATTATTAGAGACATCAATTCACCTGTTCAAACAAGACGCCAGAAAGAGATGAACTCTCATGGAGGGTTCATAGCAAACATTCACAAGAAGGTTGATACGCCCCTTGTGCAAGCATGCTTGTTTGCTTGTTTTCTATCACAAAAGGAACCTAAGAAGATTTTTGGATCTCTTACAGAACCTAGTTGGGTTGAAGCAATGCAAGATGAGCTTCACTAATTTGCTATTCAAGAGGTTTGGGAGCTAGTAGATTGTCCATATCATGTAAGACCTATTGGGATACGTTGGGTTCTTAGAAACAAGAAAGATGAAAGAGGGATTGTGATTAGAAACTAGGCAAGATTAGTTGCCCAAGGCTATACACAGGAAGAAGGAATAAACTATAAAGAGGTTTTTGCACCTGTTGCAAGAATAGAAGCAATAAGGATTTTCCTAGCCTATGCCTCCTACATGGGTTTCATTGTTTATCATATGGATGTGAAGAGTGCTTTTCTATATGGCACTATTGAAGAGGAAGTATATGTTATGCAACCTCCTGGTTTTGAAGATTCACAACATCCAGACAAAGTGTATAGAGTGAAGAAGGCAATGTATGGACTTCATCAAGCTCCTAGCGCCTGGTATGGCACATTATCCACTTATCTTGTGGACAATGGATTCAAGAGGGGTACCATAGATCAGACTTTGTTTATCAAGAAGAAGGGCAAAGATATTCTTCTTGTTCAGGTCTATGTGGATGATATCATCGTTGGATCATCTAATAAAAAGATGAGTGAAGACTTTTCCAATCTCGTGACAGAAAAATTCAAGATGAGTGTTATGGGAGAGATGAATGTCTTTCTAGGTTTACAAGTTCAACAAAAAGAAGAAGGTATCTTTATCTCTCAAGACAAGTATGTTGTTGATATCTTGAAGAAGTTTGGTTTCTCTACCAATGAGAAGCTTGCTAGCACACCTATGGATAGAGAGAATCCTTGGGGAAAGAAAGGAGATGGGAAAGCAGTAGATGTTAGGCATTATAGATCAATGATTGGTTCATTGATGTATCTTACAGCTTCTAGACCTGACATCATGTATGATGTGTGTGTTTGTGCACAGCATCAAGTTACTCCCAAAGAATGTCATCTTCATTTTGTCAAGAGAATCTTTAGATACCTTAGATTTAATCCTACTTTGGGACTATGGTATCCTAAAGATTCACCATTAGAGCTTTTAGCATATTCAGACAGTGATTATGGAGGTGATAAGTTTGATAGAAAATCCACAACTGGTGGATGTAATTTTCTTGGGAGCAAGCTTATATCTTGGCAATGCAAGAAACATACAGTGGTGGCTAATTCTACAACTAAGGCTGAGTATGTTGCTGCAGGTGCATGTTGTGGACAAGTTCTATGGATTCAAAACCAACTGCTGGATTATGGGTATAATTTTATGCATACTAAGATATTTGTAGACAATAACAGTACATTGTGCATCATTAAGAATCCTGTGCATCATTTTAAAACAAAACACATAGAAATTAGGCATCATTTTATAAGAGATTGTTTTGAGAAAGTTTTAATACATCCAGATAGGGTAGACATAGAGAATAAAGTGGCTAATCTTTTAACTAAACCTTTTCATGTTGGGAGGTTTCAGTACTTGGTAACAAGTATTGGAATGGTCAATCTAACCTAAATGTGTTTTTGAAATCTTTGTATAGTATGTACAGGATGTGCACTGTTATTTGTTTTTGTATATGTGTTAGATTTTCTACTTTATTTTTCTAACGCTGACACTTGAAATTTTAACGCTGACAAGTGTTAAATGGACGCTGACAGCAACTATGTTAGTTTTGTGGTTTTTCATCTAATCATGCGGCATTATGAGCATTGTAAAAATGGATACAGAGTTGCTTATGGATCTTTTGAGCTTACTTGGAGCATGACAAAGTTTATTGATGATGGTTGGAGTGTTTTACATTCCTATCTTGAAGTAAAAATTGTCATGAACATCACTTTATGCAAAATTGTAAGTCTTAGTTTAAGGGGATGTTAGGTAACCTTTAGGACGTTGGGCATTCTTAAAATGCTCTTATCACGACCCTAGGTTGTGTCCACTGGTGAGTGAGTGGTAGAAATTGCAAAAATTTTACAACTTGAGGCACTGTAGCATGCAAAGTATACGTACTTTTGCATGTTTCTAAGATATTTGACCTAGAATTTGGTTTGGTCGGTTGGGAGACTTGGTTACGTTTTTATTGGGATTACCTGGGAGTTAAAAAGTATTTATACGTAGATTACTTATCCTCTAAGGACTTACTTTAGCAAGGTTCACTTGAGGGAAATTATGTCTATCTTGCTATTGCAAGTGTGTATAATTGAACAGAGAATGCTAATTTCAGTCTGTGTCAGAAGATAAGCTTATCTTCCTTAGGGTAAATATCTTTGTTAAGGTTTTTTTATTTTTATTTACTTTTATTTTGGACCGCTGACAAAGTTTATTCCAACGCTTATAGGATTTTCATACCAACGCTGATAAGACCAATTTGAACGCTGACATGACGAATTTCGACGCTGACAAAATATAGCCGTTACACGCTGATACTTTAATTTTGACCGTTGAAAAACACTGGGGACCACCCAGTTGTTATTTTTGACGAAAATTTGGGCCGTAATTTTAGAGAGTAGGTTACTTTTAATTAAGGACACGTGATAACTTATCTTTTATCAAGATTTTCATGATTACTTTTTGAAAATAACTGCCAATTTTTCAACCAATCGTGTGCATGTTTTTCTCCTATAAATACAGCTCACTATTTGAACATAGTGTAACTTGCTTATTTTGTCTGTTAAAATTTTCATCTCTCTCAAAAACCTCTCAACCTCCATTACTAAGCCTTCAAAACAGTTACATATATCATAAATCATGGCACAAAAGTTTAAACCCGCAGGTGTATCATTGGGGTTCAGGAGTCAACAAAACATGGTAGCCTATCTCATTGAAGATGATCTCCTCTGGCCTCAATATACACAAATGATAAGGTATTTGAATGCATCTTAATAACTAGATTTTACTCAGTTAAAAATATCGTTGTTCCAGTATTTTCGAATTGAGAAAGGGAAAAATGTGTGACTCAGTCGTCTTTTGGTGGAAACAATAGATTGGTCGTTGTAGTAAAGTGAATGTGTAAAACTTAAAAGTAAATGACGGGAATTAAAACTAAAACTAATTAAAACGTAAATTGTGCAATATTAAAACTTTTAAAAGTAATTTAATTAAACGACAAAAATTAAAGCTCGACAAAAAGTAAATTTGACAACGTAATAAATATGCAAACTTGAAATTTAAAATAAAGAAAAACAATTAAAATAACACTTAAAGAAAAATGGCAGGAAAATAAATGCTTGAAATAAAACAGAGGATAAACAAAACCTGGGTCGGAATCCAAAATACTGTCACTATCCGGAATACCCAACAAAGTACTGCTTATCCGGAATAAGGCTGTCACCCTTATCCTGAATCTACTCCCAATCGTTATCCAGAATAACCTGCTTATCCGGAATATCCGACCTGTGCTTTATCCGGAATTCAAGACCTCCTTATCCGGAATAACTTCTCAAACAGCTTATCCGGAATTCACAAAAGACCCCTTATCCGGAATGTGACTTTAGGAGGCTATCCGGAATACAAGTTGTGTCCCTTATCCGGAATAACTAAATTCTAGTTATCCGGAATCCCTAGTTCTTCACCTTATCCGGAATACGCATTCAACACCCTATCCAGAATAAGCTGCTGTCACTCTTATCCGGAATCGGTCTTCGAGCACTTATCCGGAATACCTAAATATCCCTTATCCGGAATCACCAAGGCTTCCTTTATCCGGAATCCGAGTCCTGATTGCTTATCCGGAATATGGAGTTATACTCCTTATCCGGAATCTGAAGATCTGAACACTATCCGGAATGTTTTCCGGGTCCTTATCCGGAATACCTGCTCACCTAGTTATCCGGAATAAGGGGTACTTGTATGAATCCGGAATAAGAGGGTTTTACACAACTCGGATAAGCACAAAATTGGCAAATAAGCAAAACTACAATTAAGCTAAAAACAAATAAGCAACTAACTAAAAACTTAACCAAATTGAATTTAAGAAAAAGCAAACAAGCCAAAATTTAAAAACTTTTAAAAACACTAAATACTAAAAATATTTTAAAACAACTTTTTATAAAAATTAACTAATAAGCACTTAATTAATTTTAAGAAAAACACAATAAGCTATAAAATCAATAAGCTAACACAATCATAAACATAAAAACATGACAAATAATCAAATAAGCATGACAATAAGCACATAAACATAAAGATTACATCAAGACAAGAAAGGTGGAATGAGAGATTAATTAAAATTTGATAAAAAAAATTAAGATTCAACAATTAAAGTAAAGACAAGAATTAAAAGCTTACAAATTTAAGGTGCAAGACAAGAAATTAAAGGTACAATTAAGTAAATGACATTAAGAAAAGTGCAAGTAATTAAATGGAAGAACTATTTTGTCAAGATAGTCAACACCTCCTAATGTGTCATTAGGAGGGTATTTATAGTGATTAGGGAGATTAAGCATGTGTTGCTTCCTTCTTTCTTTCTCGTCTTTTTGTCTTCTAAATTCTTCGACTTTTTCGACTTTGTCTCGGGATTATTTGAACTCGTCTTGTAATTTCTTCATTAATTTAGACTTGAGTTCTTCGGCTTTTATTAAACTTCCGTCTTTAGACTTTTCTTTGATAAATCTTCAGAATAGGCCTTGGACTTCCGTTCTTTTTGCACTCTTGATCTTTTGACTTCGTCTTTTGTCTTTTTCTTCGATAAAAGCCCGTGAAAGTCCATGTTTTCTTCCCTTTTCACATTTTGATCCTAAATCACAAATAAAACACAAACCACTCATAATTCTGACATTTACGACATAAAATACACGTTTTGGCTTGGTTATTATTATAATTAAGTGGTAAAAGGATAAGTGTTTTCACACTTATTAAATCCCCTACACTTGACCATTGCAATGTCCTCATGCAATGCATTAATTACAAAGAAAGTTTTACATTCTCCATCATAATCAATCCACATTAGCCTTTATTAAAGAGACAAAATATTTAAAAGAAGAAAACAAGTAAAAAGATCAAAAACTTACCTTAGGGTTTTGGGAATGTCATGAATGTTTATCATCCTCAAGTTTCACGTTCCCCATACCAAGCTTAAAAACGAGATCATTGTTATTATAAGTTAGTAAACTAAGACTAATTCATGTGGCCCAATTATTCACTTAGACTCCCTTATTCCTAGGTGTATCTCTAATATTTTATGATTGTCTTGAATGATCACGAGGATGAATTGTTGACTTATTTCGATAGTTATTAGGCTTAAAATAAAGTAGGACGATTTAATCAATAGTTAGCTAAAGGACAAAATCTTTTAAAACTGCTTCTCGGGACCTCATAAAGTTCATATCTTGGCATAACTCGCTTCACGATTTGAGACCTTTCTCGGACCGATATTTGGCATTGACTTCATACTTCAAATCTTGAGAGACGTTCATGAAATAATAGTCTTCTCTTCATTATAGGAATTTCTTCACTTGAACTTTTTGAGAGATTCTTCATATTTGGACCAAGACTTCTTCATTTTTCTCCAATCTTTATTTTGGACTTTGATATACAACGATCCGCCTCCTTTTAGGACTTGGATCTATTTATCCTCATACCTTGTTAGGGCCTTTTTGGATAGACTTCTCCATTATCTTTACGGGAGTATTTGCTTTTCGTTATGTGTCTCGATCCTTCATATTGATTTTCGATAAATGATTCTTCACATCACTTTTGGATCTTTAGCAACAAAATGTAGCCCTCATGTCTTGTTAGGACCTTTTCGGACTCGCCAATTTTTGCATCCCGCTTCAATAAGTTATGCCTAGACTATGAACTCTAATTAATACCGAGCAACTTTTAAACGATCTTGTGCTAGACGCTAAGTAACTTTTCAAATCGTACAACCTTATTTATTGCAGATATATTTATTAACAAGCGATGGGAGAAAAAGCTTATAATCAACTCACATAAATTCATGAAAGAATACCAAACTTATAATTGACTATATCATCTCTCGTCCTCCACAGTTTAAAATCTCAAGGAATGAGACTCGTGGATGTTTAGCCTATTAAATCAAAGTTTTGGGTTTTCAACTCGTCTATAGGATCTTGCAACTTCTTAGACTTTTTTAAGTTTAGAATTCGCATTTTAAAGTTCCCTTGATAAACGACTTTCTAGGATCAATTATAGGAACTTGCGAAAAGTTCTTGTTCTTAACCCGTAAGAGTTAAGACTTTCGCGTTTTAAAGTTCCCTATATAAAAGCCTAGCAAAACTTGACTTAAACACATTAAGGATACTAGCTAGAGTAAACTTAGATAAGTAAACTCGGGTTGAGTCAAAAGATTCACAACGTTTAAAAATTAAAACCACTTTATTAAACTTTATTCTAGCAAAGAAAGAAAATAACTCTAACAAAGGTAAAACTAATAGGCCAAAATAGATCAAGAATTTTGAAAATGTCGAAAAATCAATTTTTCCGGTTAAAATGAGGACAAATACAAGGAAAAGTCCACTTAACTTCGATAGAAGTCCCCCCTACACTTAATATAAACATTGTCCTCAATGTTTAAGGATGTGGAAGTAAACTCCCCTACACTTAGGAAATTGTGCACGTTGTTTAAATCTTGCTAAGGAAGAGACAACTAAAGTGATTCCTATTTTAATATTGAATAATATAAAATAGAGAATCAAAAGAGTTTAGGATAAAGCCGGGAAGATGGGTACACAGAATCACGGTTCGTCAAAAGTCATCAAGAATGGATCTTTGAAAGCTCGAATCCCTGCACATGATACGAAAGAAAACAACAAACACATACTAGGGTCTCCCCCTACACTTATTATAAAAACAAAAGAAAAAGGATAGATACTGCGGGTTGCCTCCCGAGAAACGCTTGTTTTTGTTAACCGAGTCGTGAGCCTGACTCGACCTTGATTAGCATAGGAAGAAGCTTGGAAAACATCCACCGGGATCAAATACATGGTTTTCATCCATCAAGTAGCACAAGCTTAAGGCGAACAAGGCAAGCCAAAGAAGAATAGGCAAGGTTCCCTTAAGCAAAGATGGAGCACGGTGGTAGCAAGGGTGCTGAGGTGCAAGCATATCTCCAAAAGTTCCAAAAATCTTTCCTTTTATTTCATCAGATGGATACTGAGATGGCTTAGAAATTGCAATACCAGGATCGAACACCTTTTCCTTTAGGGGAAAATAACACTCAAGCTCAGTAGACCTTGAAGAGGATCCGCTCATAAATCGCACAATCTCATCCTCAGAAGGTGGATAGAGAGGTGTCAAGACATAGGTACTACGGATATTGGTGTCGGCCGGCTTCTTCTCCTTTGAAATAGGTTTCTTCATATCCAAAGGAGGATAAAGACCATAATCATCAAAGTCCAAAGGAGGAGAATCACTCTCATTTGGGAAGTAAGTGTTGAGAAAAGTACCAAAATCTTCCTCAAATGAGTAGTCATCCAAAGTAGGATCAAGCATTGTTAGTGGAGGATCTTCATCAAAAGTAGGTGCAAGGTCATCATGAGAAGAATCACTCGAGAGAGTATCAGCCTCATCAAAATCATCATAAGTGGGCATGTCTGGATACTCAGAAGTAAAATTATCATAATCATCCCCATCGGAACTAGAATCATCGTCATAAGCATCATAGATCAGTGGAGAATCATAAATGGTGGAGGATCAGAATTGGAGAGAGAATCATCCACATCATCTTGGAACAGTGGATTATCATAGCAATAAACGAATAGAGGATTGTTGTAAACGACAAAATCATCAAGCACATTAATCATATTCGCTGATTCTCTTCCATTTGATTTGGTTGTGATCTTCCCCATTATAAAAACTTGTGCATCATTCCCGACCCTTAAGATGAGCTCACCTTCGGCAACATCGACTAGAGCTTTCCCGGTTCTCAAGAATGGCCGACCAAGTATTAAAGGAATACGAGGGTCCATTTCATAATCAACAACAACAAAATCGACCGGAAAAGTGAAGGTGCCAATTTTAACATACCAACGGGGTAAGCGAGAGTGCGATTTGCAAGCTCAAGAGTCATCTTTGTTGGAGTAAGATCGGGTAATGATAATTTTTTCCAAACACTTAAAGGCATCAAATTTATACTTGCCCCGAGATCGGCTAAGGCAGTAAATTCTTCGGTTTGGTTAAAAGTACATGGGAGTACAAAACGACCGGGATCTCCAAGTTTATCCGGAAGTTCTTTAAGAAGGATTGCAGAACAATTCTCATTCAATCGAGTATTAACAAACTCGGCCATCTTCTCCTTCTTATTAAGCAATTCTTTGAACATCTTAACAAATGTCGGTATTTGAGCAAGAGCTTCAACAAGGCTAAGGGTGATGGTCACTCCCGAAATCTTCTTCAAAAAGTTCGACACTTGAATGTCATCCTTGGTGAGCAATTTGCCTTTGTCTAAGCGAGAAGGATAAGGGATGTTGGGTTTATAGGTGGAATGTGGGGTTGGTGAAGGGTTTTTATTGGGTACTTCTTTAGTAAGAGGTGGAGACGGTAATGGAGAACTAATACTAGGCGTGGGAGTAGGAGGAATAAATGGTGGTGGAGGAGGTGTAGATGGAGTAACTGGGGGAGGGATAGATGGTCCTACAAGAGTTGCTCCACTGCGTGTAGTAATAGCACTCACATTCGCTCTCGGGTTGGTGACGGTATTTGAAGGAAGAGAGCCCGAAGTAGAGGGTTGAGTAGTTGGTAAGAAACTAGCCAGCATATTCTTCAAATTATTTGTTTGAGTGCTAAAAGAGGTTTGTATATCATGTCGAAGCTCGGATCTAATATCATTACCTTGCTTAGTGATATCTCCTTTCAAGTTGATGATTTGGCTTTGCAGATTCTTGATTTGCTCTCCCTGGGTTCTCATAAAAGCTTCAACATCATGATTAATAGGTGGTGCTTGTTGAGCGGGTGGGTGATAAGGATTAGAAGCTCGAGGTGGGTTTAGGTTGCTTTTGTTGTAGTTGTTGGGGTTGTGGTTTTGAGGAGAAAAACCGGGTGAAAGAAAGTTGTTAGAACGGTAACTTAGCAAGTTACGATCACTTTGAGGTCGGGCTTGATAACTTTCCGTTGAATAGTTACCATAAGCCGCATATACGTATTCCGGATTGTCATGAGTAGAAGGACAATCAGTGTATGAATGACGACCCCCGCAAATCTCACAATAAGTTGCAACAGCTTTAACTTGTTGTTGTTGATTTGTAGCCAAAAGTTGCATATTCTTGCTCATTTCGACCATTGCGCGGGTCAATTCGGTGATATCCGGGTTTGAAGAAGTAGAAGAAACATTGACTCTCGGGTTTGATCTTGAGGATGCGGATGAATCCCAATTTTTGTGATGAGTAGTCATGTTCTCTATAAGCTCTCTACACTCCTCGGGTCTTCTTTTCATAAATGTGCCACCGGCGGCTGCATTAATCGTATAACGATCACGAAAAGTTAAACCGTTGTAGAAAGTATCAATTAAGGTGACGGGGAGCATGTTGTGGTTTTGACATCGATCGATCAAAACATTATATCGTTCCCAAGCATCAAAAAGTTATTCATCGGGTTCTTGTGTAAATCCACTAATTTGATTCCGAAGGCTCGTGACCATGGATGGTGGAAAGTAGCGCGACAAAAATCGTTGAGTCATCTCGTCCCAAGTATGAATTGAATTCTTCGGAAGACGATCAAACCAGTTTTCGGCATGGTGGGATAAGGTGTGTGGAAATAGGTGAAGGCGAAGAAAATCCATAGTAACACCGGGCAACTTCATGCTTTGAGTAACGGTAATGAATTTGTCGAGGTGTTTGTTGGCATCATCATCTGGTAATCCGAGAAATGGACAAGTGTTTTGAACTTGTTGGATCATGTGATGCTTCAACGAAAACTCCGGAGCCGTGATTTGCATCGTCGCAATCGGTCCTCCTCGTCCATTCATCGTAGGTTGACAAAGCTCCTCCATCGTTCGAAGGTCGGGTGGTGGAAGAACATTGTTGTTGTTCTTATTGTTGAGGTGCGGTGGGTTATTATTGTTGTTCACACCAGCCATATCTAAATCTTCACGAGTCTCGGGCTCAGAATAAGTTGAAGATCTAGTACGCATACACCTGCAAAAGAAAAACATACCAAAGAAATAGAGAATATATATGTACGTGTAAAAATAAAAATAAAAATAAAAATCTTTTTGGATTTTTGAAATTTTTTAATTTTTATAGATTTTTAACAATTTTTTAATTTTTATGGATTTTTGAAAATTTTTGAGCAAGAAAAATAACGTTAGCGACTCAACGTATCCCAAAATTCAACGCGTCACTCACAGAAAACCGTTAATCTTTACGAAAAGAGCCGGCAGCGGCGCCATTTAATAACTAGATTTTACTCAGTTAAGAATATCGTTGTTCCAGTCTTTTCGAATTGAGAAAGGGAAAAATGTGCGACTCAGTCGTCTTTTGGTGGAAACAATAGATTGGTCGTTGTAGTAAAGTAAATGTGCAAAACTTTAAAGTAAATGACGGTAATTAAAACTAAAACTAATTAAAACATAAATGGTGCAATATTAAAACTTTTAAAAGTAATTTAATTAAACGACAAAAATTAAAGCTTGACAAAAAGTAAATTTGACAACGTAATAAAATGAAAACTTGAAATTTAAAATAAAGAAAAATAATTAAAATAACACTTAAAGAAAAATGGCAGGAAAATAAATGCTTGAATAAGGCTGTCACCCTCATCCTGAATCTACTCCCAATCGTTATCCGGAATAACCTGCTTATCCGGAATATCCGACCTGTGCTTTATCCGGAATTCAAGACCTCCTTATCCGTAATAACTTCCCAAACAGCTTATCCGGAATTCACAAAAGACCCCTTATCCGGAATGTGACTTTGGGAGGCTATCCGGAATACAAGTTGTGTCCCTTATCCGGAATAACTAAATTCTATTTATCAGGAATCCCTAGTTCTTCACCTTATCTGAATACGCATTCAACACCCTATCCGGAATAAGCTGTTGTCACTCTTATCCGGAATCGGTCTTCGAGCACTTATCCGGAATACCTGAATATCCCTTATCCGGAATCACCAAGGCTGCCTTTATCCGGAATCCGAGTCATGATTGCTTATCCGGAATATGGAGTTATACTCCTTATCCGGAATCTGAAGATCTGAACACTATCCGGAATGTTTTTCGGGTCCTTATCCCGAATACCTGCTCACCGAGTTATCTGGAATAAGGTGTACTTGTATGAATCCGGAATAAGAGGGTTTTACACAACCCGGATAAGCACAAAATTGGCAAATAAGCAAAACTACAATTAAGCTAAAAACAAATAAGCAACTAACTAAAAACTTAACCAAATTAAATTTAAGAAAAAGCAAATAAGCCGAAATTTAAAAACTTTTAAAAACACTAAATACTAAAAATATTTTAAAGCAACTTTTTATAAAAATTAACTAATAAGCACTTAATTAATTTTAAGAAAAACACAATAAGCTATAAAATCAAGAAGCTAACACAATCATAAACATAAAAACATGACAAATAATCAAATAAGCATGACAATAAGCACATAAACAGAAAGATTACATCAAGACAAGAAAGGTAGAATGAGAGATTAATTAAAACTTGATTAAAATTAAGATTCAACAATTAAAGTAAAGACAAGAATTAAAAGCTTACAAATTTAAGGTGCAAGACAAGAAATTAAAGGTGCAATTAGTAAATGACATTAAGAAAAGTGCAAGTAATTAAATGGAAGAACTATTTTGTCAAGATAGTCAACACCTCCTAATGTGTCATTAGGAGGGTATTTATAGTGATTAGGGAGATTAAGCATGTGTTGCTTCCTTCTTTCTTTCTCGTCTTTTCGTCTTCTAAATTCTTCGACTTTTTCTACTTTGTCTCGGGATAATTTGAACTCGTCTTGTTATTTCTTCATTAATTTAGACTTGAGTTATTCGGCTTTTATTAAACTTCCGTCTTTAGACTTTTCTTCGATAAATCTTCAGAATAGGCCTTGGACTTCCGTTCTTTTTGCACTCTTGATCTTTTGACTTCGTCTTTTGTCTTTTTCTTCGATAAAAGCCCGTGAAAGTCCATGTTTTCTTCCCTTTTCAAATTTTGATCCTAAATCACAACAAAAACACAAACCACGCATAATTCCGACATTTACGACATAAAATACACGTTTTGGCTTGGTTATTACTATAATTAAGTGGTAAAAGGATAAGTGTTTTCACACTTATTACTTCTCCTTTAAGGTATTCACTTTCACATACTCCTGTCATTCCTAGCACACACATCAAACAGTTTTGGAACACATGTTGTTCTAAAAACATTGATGGAGTGCTTACATTAACAGCCTCTGTACATGGGACACAATGAAGAGTCACTGAAGCACTCATTCGTCAAGCATTGCGTCTTGATGATGTTGATGGTGTTACTCTTCTCCCTGTTGAAGAGATAGAAAATGGACTTAGAGGCTTGGGATATGAATTGCCCCCCACAGGGCAGTTAAATAAATATTCTGAACAGCAATTTCCCCCAGCCTAGAAGTTCTTGATACATGTTTTGCTTCAATGTTTGAGTCACAAATGCTCCTCATTCAATGCAATCAACCGTTCATTTGGGAGTGCTCTTATATGTCTGGCAAATGGGCAAAAATATAATTTTTCAAAAATGATTTTTGATGGCATATATCACAATAAGGGGAGCAAGATGACTCTTGCTTATCCAAGGTTTTTACAAATTATTTGTGATGAACAAAAATGGTGTGATAGGGACCATGAACATTTTTATAAGGTCCTTGAACAAAAGAAAACTGTTTTACAAAACATGAACACTTTACCCTACAGAGAACTTCACCTTACCCCATCCATGGTAGCTGTAATTAAAGCAGATGCTAACCCTGCCCTAGAACACCCACCATCACCACAACAAGATCCTATCTCACAATCTCCATCACAACAACCCGACGCTAACACCTTACAAACCAACGCTGACACGTTCATATTGGACGCTGACAGACATGCCCCCCACCCCACATCTGCCCCCCAAACCCAAACTGCTCCACCAACAACTACCATTTCACCACACACCCAATTTACAACCCAAACCAGTTCTAAATCCGAGGAGATGGATTTTAAAATGGTCAAGCAAAGAAAAACAACTGGTAATTTCTCTTCTGGAGGTACTAGTCATGCAGCAGAGGGCACAACAGCTATGCCCCATGATTCTCAAATGGGAGGTGAAACTCCTGTGGCTGATGAGGGCAGTATGGAAACAAAATCATTGAGTGAATTGACGTTTATCTGTGTAAACTTGCAAAAGAAGAATGAAGATTTGGTCAAACTTCTAAAGTTGCAAGGCCTTAAACTCAATTCTATGAGGGAGAGGTTGGATACATTGGAGAATGTTCAGAAGAGGAAGAGACAGTTTAAAGTCATGTCTTCAGGGGATGACTCTTTGAAAGGGGAGGAAGAACCCACAGAGCCTTTTGTGTTAAGTGATAAAGGTTCAGTTGGAGGGGGTTCATTTGAAAGAGAGGTTGATGTTGCTCAGGCGTTGACAGGGTTGAAAACTACAACAGGGATGGATATTTCACAGGTTACACCAAAGAAACTATCGTTGGTTGAAATGATTATGCAAGTGATAGAGTCAGCCGCTGACAGGAACAAAATAGATGATGATATGCAGAAATCAGACGCTGACAGATCTTCAGAGGTAATTGGTTTATCCCAACAACCATTTATCATCAAAGAAGTTACTCCACAGGTATCTACTATTCTTTTACCCACTATTGATGCTTTGGATAAGGGTAAAAGAGTGTTGGTAGTAGAACCAGTAGCTAAGGATGCAACACAGGTGGCATATGATGCAAAAATAGCTGCTATGTTGCAAGAGCAGGATTTGAAAAAATCTGGTGAAAAGTTTGTTGTAAAGAAGACTGCTCTTGAGTCACAGATTGTGAGTTCTTCATCAGAAACAGAATCTGATGAAACTGGTGACAATGAAGAAGGTGATTCAAATTCTAGTGATTGTGTGGTACTGGAAGAAGATCCAGAGAAGCTAGAATATGGAGAAGATGAGGTTGCGAAGGAGAAGCTTACTCAGATGAAGCTTCAAGTTGATTTTGATGTTCTACTTGTATCTTCTATGTATTTCAAATGGGAGAAAACATGTGAAGACCATCCTGAGATGACTTATTCAGAAAGGATATGGGGCTTGGAACTTTTGCTAAGAATTCAAGAAGATGCTAGGATTGTTTACAAGTACAGAGCAAACAAGGTACTGGCTGAAAGAAAAGGACCAAGAAGAGAGTTGTATTACAGGCTTCTTAGGTGTCATAAAGGTGGATGGACCTATGATAAGTTGAAGAAGTTGTCCTTTGAACAGTTGGAGTATTTTATGTTGGGTCAAAAAGTTGATGTGGCAGAAACTCAAAAACGAAGAAAACATGAAGATATTGTCTAAGCGTTGTCAAGAGCAATCCATGCGTTGACAAGAACAAACTAAGCGTTGATGGCTCAAGCATTGTCATGTGCGATCCAAGCATTGTCACATGCAATCCAAGCATTGACAGAAACGTAGACAAAGAAGCCTATGGAAGCTTCTTTTTAGATAAACATGCAGGATATATTCTGTATATGTTATTTAAATAGAAGATTTACATGTTTTATTTATTCTTATCTCTTGTAAAACCCTAATCCTTACACTATAAAAGGAACCAAGGGTTATTAGGTTTTTCATAAGTTCATTCACAATGTAAACCTACAGCGTGTGTCGACTAGACGTGGGATTCAATGTATACACGTCTAGTGATTGTTGATTATCAATATAATTAGCAATCCTTTTGTTTTAATTCCTGTGTCTTGTGCCTAAACACCTTGTTAAACGTGTTTCATTCTATTCCGCCTTGATTCAATCAAGTGAATGAGATTCGTTCCTAGTAGCTAAAAGATTTGAGGAAACCAAGGTTTCCACAATTGGTATCAGAGCCTCGTGGCTCGTGATGCTAGGACCAACAAGGTGTTCGTGTATGGTGAAAAGAAGAAAAATCCGTCTAGGGTTTTTCTGGACGTTTTTGTGTGCGCAGCAGTATTCAGAAGGTCATAACTTTTTATTGAACCGTTGGATCGTCACGAAATTTCTTGTGTGTATTCTATACACATATCTCTAGACATCCACCGGAGGGATTGTCAAGTTTTATCCCCAATAAAAAGTTATTAAGCGTCAAATCAGCAGTAGGATGAATGCAGTTTCCTGTAAACAGCCATGTTCGAAACACGTTTTATCCTTCGTTAACCGTTGGATCTTCGTGATTTTTGAACTGTAGATTCTTGGCACTTGTGTCTAGAATCTCACCGTAGGGATTTTTGATATGAGCCCTAATGATGAAGATATTCAGCATCGAAGTTTACTGTTTAAGGTATTAATGTTTTTGCTTTATTCACATAAAATCATGAACTAGGGTTCCTCAAACCCTAGATCAACATAAAAAGGCGGAGAATTATGTTGTATGTGGCTGTTATAATGCAAGAATCGAGCTAGATTGGTTTTACAAACCCTAAGTTAGGGTTTCAGTGCTCAAATTCTAAACCCTGGATCGATTTATAAAAGGCGTGTGGTATTTGGTTTATGGTCCCTAGACTGCAAAGTTATTTAGAAGTTTACAAGTGTTCACATGGGTATATTTGTTTAATATTGTTAATACTCCTGGCCCAGTGATTGGAACGAAAAGTATGGATAAGTGTTGCCACGTGGGGAGGAGATTAAACAAATATAAGTTGTGATTGTAATGTTACAAAAGGTCACGTGAAGACAATATTATGGTCCAAGGTTTTGTTGTTTTTTGGTCCAATATGTATTGCAATATTGAAAGAGTTGGCTGCCAAAAGAAACAAAGTATGAGGTCCCAGTTGGTTATGATTCGTACTCAAGCTGAATAGGAGATTAAGGAGTCCCAAATTGGTTAGATGAATTCTAGTTGCCTGATTTATAGGGATATTCTTATATTCTTGAAAATGGAACAGTTAAGAGACGTGAAGAACAAATTGTTTACCAAATTTGTAGCAACTTTATAGGGATTCTGTTTATTTCCTTATAATGTTTCCTATATTTTTTGGACTCTATATGACGTGGGATAATTGAGTTGAAAAGTATTGAAGTACAACTTATACACGTGACAAAGCCACAGATAGCGTCAATGTTTGATTCGACGCTGACAAGGTTTAAAGTTGACGCTGATGTTTGTTAATTTGACCCTGACAAGAATAAGTCAAACGCTGATGGGAAGCGTTGACATGAGTTGTCCGAGAAACGCTTGCTCAAGCGTTGATAGGTGTTGTCTGATATGTGACAGTACACATAGAAAGGATATTGGACAAAGAAGGTTCTCGGATAACAAAAGGAATAGCTGTTGTTTAGAAAATTGGTACGTTTTTAGCACACAAAAAGGAGGAATTTACACACGAAGGTACATGGAATCTCCGTTTTATTTAGAATATCATGTTGATATTTATGGCTCGGATATTTTAAAGGGATTAATGATCTTAATGCATGTTAGCAACTATTCGTGGGAATTTGATGGATATTTAAACTATGTAATCGGGATAGCCTTGCGAAAGAGTTATCCAATAAAGTACTTTTACATATGGTATGAAGATGTTATTTCATTAAATTCGTCATGAAGAGGTGTTGGCTTAAGGGGAAGAATTCTTATGGTAAGTTTGATGTTTGAAGAAGATTTTCGCGAGTTTGTGTTCTATCATATCTTTAAAGATGGTGCCTAGTTAACATTATTCTTTAAAGGTAACTTGTTCATGTTTACATTGTTGGTGACGAAGACTTGTCATATCTAGCAATCTTATCTTGCTATCACTTGAAGGAGTTACATTATCGTGCTCAGTGTCTCACAAAGGATGAGGATTTTGACAAGAGACCGAGGTCTGCTTATACTTTAACGTTCTCATATAAGTTTGACGTCATATGGATAGTACAAGACATGGAACACAAGGTTGGGTTATTCTACTTCTACATCAAGATTACTTTATTTATTTTTCTTCAAGATCATTGCATAGAGCTACATTTGGAGAATCTTCAAAGATTGCATACATTGTTTACTTCCCTGTTGATGTGACAAAAAGGGGAAGACATACATGCTACACTTGAGGGGAAGCAACTTGAAGATCATGTACAACTTACAAGAGATACACAAAGAGTTTTGCCGACATCAACTAGGGGAAGATTGGTATCGGAGAATTGCAAACTTTTATTTATGATGGTTGGAATGTTTACATTCCTATCTTGAAATAAAATTTTGTTTCTGCACATATAATGATGAGTATGATTCTGTTAAGGGGAGGTAAACCTTTAGGTTTTTGGGTACTCTTAGAGCACTCTTGCACAATTCTAGATTGTGTCCACTGGTGAGTACGATTTAGTTTTCTAATTCGTGAGGCACTGTAGCATGCAAAGTTGATATACTGTACATGCTGCCAAGACATTTGACCTAGATTTAGGTTTGGTCGGTTGGGAGACTTTGGGTATATGTTTGGGTTATTTGGGGAGTTGCAAAGGTTTTATATGAGTTAACTTTCTCTTTGGGGCATTTGTGAACAAAGGACTCTAGAGTTCATGTGTGTCTATCATGCTTTTGCATGAGTGTATGCATGAACAGTGTTTGTCACTCTTGCTTATTAGAGTCTAGTTAATTTCCTTAGGATTATTACCTTTGTTTATGTTCTAACTAAAGTTTTCTACATTCTCAAGTACATTTTATTCTATGACATCGTAGTTGATGTCATGTATAAACTTCTTTATAGACCCAAAACGTTTCATCACCCTTTCATTTTTCAAATATTTGGATATCTGGAAGCCTAATGATCATTGAGATGTTTTTCCTAGTGATTGACATCTAGTAGCAGCAGTGATCACTTTCACAAGGGTGTATAGTGTTATGGAGATGGCTAAGACTATTGGCACTAGCTTTAATGCAGGTCAAGTCAGTCTTATCATTAGTAAGTCCATCCCCATGTCCTATGAATCAACATTAAGGATTCATTTCCCGAATGTGGATGAGGACAGTATGAAACCTTTGACATTAATGGAATTGACGAAAATCTGTATTAGCTTGTAAAAGCATAATACATAAATGGTACAAATTGTCAAGGATCACTGTTTTAAACTGATAGACTTGTTGTTTTGGAAGCTGATGCAAGGAGGACATTCTTGGTTCCGTCCTTGTATCTTGATCTTGGAGAGGAGTCTTAAAAAGGGGAGGAGCAATCGAATTTGAGTGACAAAAGTAGGAAATAAAGCTCCAAAGACTCTATAGGTGCTGAAGATGATTAAGACCAAGTGAAGGCTGACTATACAAGTGATTTGAGTGATTGACTTTTCAAGATTTATTATTACTCAAATTCAGGGATAAGTATATTTGTAAGAATCCTCTCTATATGTTTTATTTTATTCAAAAACTTGATTACTAGAATAGATATCAAGTTTAGGGGAGGATTATTGGGAATAAAATTGACCAAGTCCCTAGACGCTGACAAGAGGAACTTGGACGCTGACAAGAGTAAACGAGGCGCTGACAGATGAGACGCTGATAAGAATTATCAATGCGCTGACAAGAAGAATCTTAACACAAAGACAAGGACTAAATCTACCAATGATGAATTCTTCAAGCTGGTGGACAAAATATGAAGATAAGAATTCAGAATATATTCTTAATGTTTAAAAAGATTTAGTCAATATGTTAGTTGAGTATGTTTATCTTATGTCTCTTCCTAAAATAGTTGATCTTAGCTTTTTGTACAAGGCTCCTTAAACCTATAAAAGTAGGCCTTAGGGTTAGACATAAGACACATCTCACATACACCTCTTCCACATATCTCATAACACTTTAATCTTTCATTGTTATTATTAATCAAAGTGAAAGTTTGGTATTCATATATTTTGTTTGTTCTTCGTTCTGAGTATTAGTTTCCGCATAATACTTAGATTGTTGAATACACAAAGTTTCTCTACGTGTTATACTTGATTTAATCTCGATAACACAAATCTAAATCGATCTAAGTTTGGGATCAACATTTTGCCTATCCAATTTGGGAGAAAGTCTGTGAGGAAAACCACTTTTCCTCTATTATCAAAAGAAATGCAAGAGGAGCTAGAAGAGAATATGATGATCAAGAAAGCTTCTATTACTCCAAGACCAGTGAAGAAAGGCTTCAGGATTGAGTTTCCAGGAATTGATCCTCTAAATCCAAGTGATAAGGTTATTAAGAAGATTATGAAGTTATCACCTTTGGAAGCCTCAGACATTACACAAGTTGTACCTCTAGATTTTAGAAACCCTATCATCAAGTATGATGAAGATGACTGTTGTTTCTGGGTGATCACAAGAGCAGGTGAGAAGGTACATACATTCACTTATTTGATATCTCTGTTTACGAGTTTGGACAGAGAAGATATGGTAGACTTATGGGAGTTACTAGAAGTCAAGTATGGAGCTAAGGAGCCTACCTCAGCAAATGGAATAAAGATCTGGAGTACATTCATAGGGATGATTGATGTACCAGATGAAGATCCAATTTTGTTGGATTTAGATGATCTCAATGAACTGAGATGGCGTTTATATTCAACTTCTGGTGTATTTTATTTGAGCACTGCAAAGTTTGGAGAATATCTGTTAGTGGATGGCAAGTATCCCTTGTCACAAGCTGTTTTAAAGAAGATGATCTCTACACAACTGGAAGTTGACTACACTAGTGATATTAGTAGCGATTTTGTTAGATATATTTATTCTCAGATTGTTGATTAGTTTGTATTTGTAATAGTCCTCAATGAACTTAGTTTTTATTCAGAAACTTGATATTAGAGTAGATCTCAAGTTTAGGGGAGGATTGTTGGGAATAAAAATAGGCTAAGTCACTAGGCGCTGACAAGAAGAAAAGAGACGCTGACAAGAGTAAAAGAGGCGCTGACAGAAGTAACGCTGACAAGAGTATTTGGAGCGCTGATAAGTAAAGATTCACCACTGATGAAGATTTACTTAATCTACAAGTATTATATGTTTCGTATTCGTAGTAAAGATATGCAGTATATTGTATTTTCTATAAATATCTTTACTTAGAATAGGTTATTCGTAGATTATTGTACACGACTCCTTAGTCTATAAAAGGAGGTCATAGGTAGATTGTTTGATAACAAGTTTAACGGGTGATCGAGTATTCATAAGTTTTGCTTTCTTTGTACGATTAAGTTATCAAATCAATCAAAGTGAAAGTTTGACTTATATTGTTTGTGTTCTTTGGTCTAAGTGTTAAATTCCGCATAACACTTAGATTGTCCAATACACAAAGTTTCTCTCCGTGTTATACTTGATTTAATCTCGTTAACACAAAGCTAATCGATCTAAGTTTGGGATCAACAAAAAAACCCACGCGTGACTATCTTTTTAGAAGAAAGAGTGGTGAGAAACTCACTGCTGGTGGGTTTTAGAAACGGTGGGTCCTAATGTTTTTTATTCTTTTTTTAATAGGGTTGTGAGTGGAGAATAATTTAGTGGGGTATATTTTTATATAAAGTGGGTATAAAGTGGAGGTGAGTTTTTTTTCCTTAGTAACCTTGAAAGGTGAGTTTTTGGTGGGTTATTGAGAGGAGTGAGAAAGCTGAGGTGGCGGTAAGTTTTTGAGTTACCACTTCCCCAGCCTTATAACGGGGCTAAAAAAGGTTGTATTGCGTTTGTGGTCCCCATATTCCCATAAGTACTTTTGTTTTCACAAAAGATGCTACTGTAAATAAATTACATATCATTTGACAAACTGTATATACTTAAAAGGTTAAACTTGAAATTACTAAAGGCAAACAAAGTTGGTTTTTGTGTCATCTTCCTCGCTGGAACAAACCACCTTAAGAAACGAATTCTGAAGTTTATTTCTCTCCATTGTGACTCAGAAAACTAATTTCCAGCACTTTAAAAGGTTTCTGTTCCATATAAGAAGAAAATCTCATAGAGCAAAAGGGGGGGGGGGGTTCTACCTGTGGTTTAGGTGTGCAGCGGCGACGACCAAGTTGACGTGTGTTTAAAAACTTGCAACATAGTGTCTGTTAAATAAGATAGAGAAAGTTGGTATCAAATCAGATAGCATTGATCTAAGTATATTGATTGATTTGATATCAAATGATCGCTTACAAAACGCTAAGCTGAACCAAACAATAGAAGCACCCGAACAAAGCCAAAGCATTAGCTAAAACACAATAGGAAGAGATTATGGAGCTGCGAAGTAAGCATCATCTAATCGAACAACATACATATTGATGTTAATGACGCTTCACTTAATTAGAGTGACCATTTCGAAACTGAGACGTCAATAACTTAGTTTTCAAATGGTCAATAACATATCGATGTCATGGAACTGGCCATTTGCAAAGTAAGATGTCATGGGAAGGGTATTAATTAAAAGTTCAAAACTTCAAATAACTAAACCGGGAAGGGTATTAATTAAAAGTTCAAAACTTCAAATAACTAAACCCTAATCCAATCCATTTTTAATGATAAAATAATTAAACCCCAAATACATAAATAAAATGAATAAATTTAAAAAAAACATTAAAAATGATATTAATAGGCTCTCTATTGAGGAAGAGAGGTTGTCCGGTTTAACAAGGACGGGATTTTTTTCCTAATTATTTGATTTAATATGACCGTCCGGGCATTTAATGTGATCTAACGAGAGGGGTTTGGGTCGGGCCGCCTCTGGTACCAAGTCAAGTCTTCTTTTATTATATATTAAAAATTAATTATATTAATCATTTAATTAATACTACAATAATGTTTTAGAGATACAATTACACACTACTACAAAACCAAATTTTGCTCGTTCGTTAGTTCAGCCCCGCAGCTCCAAAACCGGTGGGTGTTGCTAGTGTTGTTGTGAGATATACGATTAATTCATAAAGAAATAAAGAAAGCACACAATCCACAACTTTCATTCTGATTGGCTAAAACACTATCATTCACACATTATACATATTGGATACCTAGGCATCCAGAGACGAGGAAGGGCGTAGTAAGCGACGAAATGCGTCATATCAAAATCAATCCAACCATGAAAACCATTACATTCTTAAATATTTGAATCATAATGAAGCAAATTATATATGCCACCTTTATTTAACAATCAGCTGGGACGGCGTGCTCACGCTGTGGCTAGCTGTTGCCCGGTGTTGGTCTGCGTGATCACACCGTGATCGACGACGTGGAGGACGTCGTTGCCCCACCCACGGGCGTGGAAGCCTGCTACCTTTTTCATTTTTAACCCTCCTCCATTTTACATTATTCCCCCTTATCTTTTTAACCCGACCAGACACTCCCTAAAACGGTAACTTCTTTGGGAGGAAAAAAAAATTTGATTTTTTTTTAAATGCTAGCCAACGACTAGTTTATGTATCATTTAATATTTTTTTCGTGTTTTCAAAACTGCCTAACGGCAACTTTTTTTTAAAAAGAATTTTTTTAAACAAACTGCCTATAACGACTAGTTTTTAAAGAATCAAAATTTTTTTTAAACCCCTATATATACATAACAATATACCCTCTTAATTTACACACTTCTAATCTTTAATTTATTACACATCACATACAAAATCATGTCTAAAAACCCGAACAAAGCTTCTTTCGTTGGCCTTCTCAACACGTTTACCGGAGGTCCGTCTTCACAAGAAATGTTTTTAGATGATCCGGGATTGTTAGAAATCCAACGACAAGCCTACGAAAATTTCCAACAGCAAAGATACACTCAAGTTCAATCCGACGAGGATATTGAATTCCAAAAGCTTCAACAAAACCCACCTTCCTTCGACGAACCACAATCCTCACAACCCACACCCGAATCACAAAAAACCCCGTAAACGGGCGGCAAAAATAAGAATGTTGATTTGAGTCAACTAGGGGCAGATTTTGAGAAAAACCCGGATGTGTCGAAAACGAAGTCACGTTGGGTTGCATTGGAGGAGGCATTGCTTGCCTCGTGTTATGTTGAGATTTCGGAGGACCCAAATGTCGGGAGATCTCAAAAAGGCGAAACATTTTGGTATAGGGTTATGGAGACTTTTAATAACCAACATTTTTAAAACCGTACTAAGGATATGATTTCGAGTAAATAGAGGGATTTGAACCACGCGTGCCAAAAGTTCAATGGTTGTTACCAACGTAGCAAGGCGGCAATCAAAAGTGGGGAAAGTGATTTGGAGGTGATGGCGAGGGCTCGGACTTTTAATAACCAACATTTTCAAAACCGTACTAAGGATATGATTTCGAGTAAATGGAGGGATTTGAACCACGCGTGCCAAAAGTTCAAAGGTTGTTACCGACGTAGCAAGGCGAAAATCAAAAGTGGGGAAAGTGATTTAGATGTGATGGCGAGGGCTCGGACAATTTATCCGGCGGACAATAAAAACAAAACTTTCCACCTCGAAGAAGCTTGGAAGGTTTTGAAAGACCATGCGAAATGGGACCCTCCCGAGGCCGTTGATTTAACCGGAGACGTAATGAGGCTCTTTTCGGACCGGATGCAAGACACCCCCCCCCCCCCCCCCGGGGCAAAGAACGAACCGGAAAGAAGGCAAGATCCGAGTCAACGAGCACGGGAGCGAGTAGTGGGTCGAACCTATTCGGGGATGCTCTAACCGCCGAGTTTCGACTCAAAAGGCAAGCCGCCCAAGAAGGCTACGAAGTGTCGATAAACAAAGACAACGAGTGGCTTATGATGGAGCAAAAAGTTTCTCACGACATCGACTCGGGATTGTGACGAAAGAGAAACACGTTTGATTAATGCGAAAAAGGAAGAAATCAAAAATAAACTTGATCAAAGTGAGGATTAGCCTTTTTTTAGTTTTCGTATTTTTTTTTAATTCGATGTTTTTTTTCGTATTGTTTTTTTTATCTAGAATATAATGTTTTCTATTTTGAATGAATAAAGTAAAATATAATTTGAATAAATTAATTGTTGAGGGTAATTTATGAAAACAAGTGGAAAAATTGATGTGGTGGTGTGGAAATGCTATGATAATAAGATGAGGTTTTTTTGGTGTTAATGTGGAAGTAGAAAAACCGACGTGACGGGATGTTTTTTGGTGTGAGATCACTCCATGCCCTCTGAGCTAAAAACATGTAAAGGTATCACATACAAACAAGTTTGTAACAGTTGACACAATTAGCCCTGAACGTTTTGTTATTTTTGGAAATAGATCGATGTTAAACCCAAAAACCGAACGAACATTTAAGTGGATTTTTTTAGAATAACTTACTTGTGGACGATTCAGAAAAGAAACACCACAGTAGCCGCCGGTTGTTGTAAGTTGTTACGAATTGATAAACCTAGATCAATATAATTAGTCAGTCTTTTGTTGTTTGTTACTATAATTAATTAATTAATCAACTTGTTAGGCTAGGCTATTATTGATGATGGAGAAGGGTGAAGAAGGTGAGGTTATAATGATCTTTGTGGACACTTCCATCACCAATTTATGTTGGTTTCATGATCAAATCCAAGCTGTTGAAACATATTGCCAAACTCTAATCAGAGCTCATCCCGATAATCTTGTCGGCATAGTTACATTTTTCGGTATTTACCTTGATCCTACTAGGTCTATAAACAAGGTCTTCACTAGCCTTAAAGGTTTCCCATTACCACCGTACGCGTTCGACAATGACCAGACAGATTTGCTTCAAGGGTTAAAGTATTCTGTTTATGGTTGGTCTCTTCACCAACATATGAAAAAAAGGCTTGTTGTGTGTTCTGGGCGGTATGATCTCATCTCATCTCATCTATCTTCTTTTAATTACTACTCTACTTCTTCTTTGTATAGTGTATGTGTTTATGTTTTTCTTTCTTTCTTTCTCAGTCCTCTAGTTTTCTCTACGGCGGATCAGTTGACAGAAGCTGTTGCCTTCTTAAAAGAGCAGGAGGAGGAGACACCTGCTGCTCTTGATGTTGTTGACTTTGGTTCCCGGCCAATCACCTACGAACCAGCTTGTCAGCCAAACAGTCTCAAGGCCTTTGTTGATGCTATGAATGACCATGATAACAACACCACCAACAACGCAGTCGGACGCTTTTTTCGTTTTCAAGACGATGGTTTCTCCCTCTCTCACCACATATCATCACTCTTCCCTCCTCTTTCTGATGAGCAAGTTATTATCAACCACATCCGAAAAATGTACCCCCTTCCTATGTCCACTCCCGTTGCAAAACAAGTTGTCGTCGATGATGGCTGGACCATCCAAGAAGAAGATCTTGCCCGCTGGGAGAACTTTCATCTGCATGTCTAATGTTTTTTCTGTTTTTTTAACATATTCATGCTTCTGTTTCTTTGAATCAAAAGATTTACCAGTGTGTGTTTTTATTATCTCAACTGTTCTGTTGTACTTACCATCCCAATGACATGTTTAATTTCTCCCTTCTATCTACTGTAAATTTCATACCATACATAGTCCCTTGGGGTACTATCTGTATCGTGTTCGATCTTGGTGAGTACTATCTTGTTCTTGGAAAGAAAAACTTAAAAATCCGTTACTCAATGGTCTCGGTACTTGAATTTTATGTGCCATTGGTATTGTGCTTTTATGTTTTTAATCTGCAAAACGTCACTGGCTGGAGGCCATGTCCGGGCTTTGTTTATTAGAGTAGGCTACCGTGTTACTCTTACATGACAATTTATATAATAATTGAAGACATGCTATGTGATGTCCAACTATTTTGCAGATGACACAAACCTTACTGTTACATGACAAGTTGTACCATGGTTTTTCAGAGTGTGGGACGTCTGATGCATGCTCGATCTATTTGAGATTGTATTGAAACAAGGGTGGGCACAATAAGCCGAGAAAGCGTTGAACTTTTGTGCATAATGATTAACAAGAGGATTGGAGTGCCCAACTCCTTCCCGCCAATTTCGTGGGGTTATAAATGAATGACATATTGATGAAACTTGAGAAAAAATAGGTAGCATGAGAACCGTATTACAAGAACTTGGAGAGCTTGTTTTTGCGAAACCTATTTGGAAGAAACCTTTACAAATGCATTCACCAGTTTCCGAGAGAATTTCACTACTCTTTAAGTCCTTGTGTTTCAGCAAGTTCATGTGTATGTTGAACCGTTGGTGATTGTAGAGATAATGACAGTGTATACATTCTTGCTGAAAAAACAGTATATTGATGAGGACCACACTCCGAGTCTCAGTGTTGAGAGTATTTCATGAAGGTACGTAGTCTCAGACTCAGACCAATGGCTCGGGTCTTTGTCCATTTTGCCAGTTCATACCGCCAGAAGAATACCCACCACCAACTGAGTTGCTGGATTTGTAAATAGGTTCGGTGATGATTTATATACTTTTCCAACTATCTGAGCTGAGGTTGTGCTTTGCCTGCATATAGTATATCTGAGATTAGATTAGTTTAGTTATTGAAGATAGTTTTTGCATTCAATTAGATATATGTAGAGGCTTGTTGTACTGTTGATAAATCTGGTCGGGTCGGATTGGGTCTCCGCAGCCTTACTTGAAATATATAATATACTTGTTTGGAACTAGCAGAAATGAACTGGGCGATGCTTACCTGTTAATCAAATATGTTGATGACTATTAGCTACTATTGGTGTTTTCGGTAAATGAAATACCTGCATTTGAGTATTTGACTATTAGCTACGGACTCTCATGTGTCAAACGCACGTTGTATAGTATTAGTTTGCAGTTATCCTGCTAGGATTCGTTAAAGTTTTATATTCTCAAAGTTAATGAATCAACAAAATCTTAAATTTTGAACGAGTTACATGTTTGATCGTATAAATCCAAAGTTTAACTTCCAAGTGTAATGATGATGCTAGTAAATTGGTAATGATGTTAATGGTAGTTTTTACTAGTACAAAGTTAATCAAATAAACTAATATGCACTACAGCTTCGAAGTTAATCAAATAATCTGATATACACTACAGTTTAGTTTGGTTATTGAAGATAGTTTTTGCATACAATTAGATACTATTTTAGTAGAGGCTAGAGGCTTGTTGAACTGTTGATATGTTGGATCGGATTCGGTCTCATCAGCCTTACTTGAAATATTTAATATACTTGTTTGGAACTAGCAAAAATGAACCGTGTGATGGTTATCTGTTGCTAGAAAACGGAGCCTGTACTCAGCTGGATGTTATTTTATGAAGAGTTTTGTGGTGTTTTTTTTTGGGAATGACCATGTGATGTGTTCTTGAACAGAACAGAAGTTGAATTCAGAAATATGTTTTATGTATTATATGTTTTTTAAACAAATTTCTGAATGTTACTGATCCTTTGGCATGGCATTCGATTGTAAAATACCACACACACTTGCTGAACAGTGATTCTTTTCTATTTGTATGTTTACAGGAAGAAGAAAACCACAAAGTACTTGACATTTGTTTTATTTGGAAGGTGCACCATGCAATTTCTTGAATATTATTGACTCCTATATTCACGTCCATCTTCGCATGCTGCTGCTCTCGAGTATCATTAACCTCTGACCTGTATGACTTTGCTTACAGACTTTAGCAATGGTTGATGCAATTCGAATAAATTAAAGGAAAATTGCTTGAAATTGGGTGCTGGCGAGGATCTTTATGCATTGTTTGCAGGAATCTTATGATGTGGCTTTGGAATAGTGTTATTAGTCCTGCTGCTGAATGTAATTCCAGTGATCACTCTGAACCTCAGGTTAGCTTACTATGCTCACATAAGGCCACACGTACACAAGGCATTGATGGGTATACTCAGCAGAAAAGGTACGAAACTTACTATAACGTCGTAATATCATAGCTAATAATCTATAATACACCTCTGCAAAGTTTTTTTTTTGCTGTAATATAAAACGGATATGTGTCAACCAGCTATGCAGTATGCGTGAGATATTAAGTAACTAAACCTCTCTATTTGTATAACAAACATAATATAAGTTATCTCCTTCTAAGATTTGAGTAGAAAGTAGACTATCGTGAACATACATAGAGTGTTAATGATCCCGTTCTCTTGAATTATCATGAAGTAACCAGTAACCACAGGCATAAATTGATCTCGATAAATTTGGTTTACTTGCATTATAAAATTTTGGAATAGAATGCAAAATAACTTCACGTAATGATATTTTGTTGAGAAGAGTTCACTGGTATTCTGGAATGTAGGAAGCCAGGGCTCAGTTTTAGGTAAGCTTTTTGATCTATTAATTGTTTATATGTAGATACATAGAAGATACAATACTGCTGGCTCTGCAGAGTCATGAGGTTTATGATGAGATTGCTCGTGGAACTCGGTGCAAGTTTGAGACAAATAGACCTCGTGCAGTACTTTTTAAGGCTCGCTAGGTTTCTCTCTTGACTTCAATACGTTCATCTATACTGTCTGGGTGTATGTAGGATCGTATCGGTTCATTAGTCCTAGAACTCACTCAAAAATCTAACTTGTTACCAATCCCATACTTGGCCAATGTGAGATCGTCACATTCTTATCTCTTCTTCTAACACATAACTACGTATGGCATCATGCAGGCTCATCCAAATAATCTTGTCGGCATAGTTACATTTTTCGGTATTTACCTTGATCCTACTAGGTCCATAGGAGATGTCTTCACTAGCCTTGAAACCTTTGAACCACCACCGTTCGAGTATGACCAGACACATTTGCTTGAAGGGTTAAAGTATTCTGTTCATGGTTGGTCTCTTCACCAAGATATGAAAAAAAGGCTTGTCGTGTTTTCTGGGCGGTATGGTGTATCTATCTTCTTATAATTACTTGCTTCTTCTTTGTATATGTGTTTATGTTTTTTCATTCTTTTTCAGTCCTCTAGTTTTCCCTACGGCGGATCAGTTGACATAAGCTGTTGCCTTCGTAAAAGAGACACCTACTGCTGTTGATGTTGTTGACTTTGGTACCCGGCCAGTCACGGACGAACAAACTTGTCAGCCAAACAGTCTCAACGCCTTTGTTGATGCTACGAATGATAATAATATCAACAACCAGAACGCAGTAGGCCGCTATTTTCGTTTTCAAGACAATGGTTTCTCCCTCGCTCACCACATATCATCACACCCTCCAATCTTCCCTCCTCTTTCTGAAAAACAAGTTATTATCAACAACATCCGCAAATGCAGGTCGCAAGGAAAACCGTACACTGGCCCGCCCCTTCCTTTTTCTGATCCCGCCGATGAAGAAGTCTATGATTATGGTTGGACCGGAGGAGAAATAGGCCCTTATGGAGAACGAATCGATGTTGCCGGCTGGGATTTTTAAACTGCATGTCAAATGTTTTGTCTGTTTTGGAACATCTATGTTTCTGTTTAATTTGAATACATATTAATGTTTTTATATCTCGAACTGTTCTGTTGCACTTACGATCCGAAAAGCATGTTTAACTGTCGGTAAGGCGTGTTTCTGTTTATTCCATACAACATCAGTTGGGTGGGCAGCCTCTGAACATTGTTACTGGTGCTGCGGATGAGATTTTGGCAGTGTTGAAGAATGATACGTTGAACAATCGATCAGAAGCAGTTGAATTTTACACCGGATCACGTTTTTGCCCAGTTGCTTTCTATTGGAAGAACTATAACAGTTGAGTTTGATGAGAATGATTCCAAGAGTGATCTTGATATGGTTCAAGAAGATGGCGAGGAGGAAGAAGATGGGAATAATGGTATGCAGATGCATAACCATGAATTGCAAATGGTAATCAGAGTATAATACTTATTGTACACGATATTGATGTGGAATGGCTTCAAAGGAAGATCTTGCAGGCCTATGACCATCAGATTGATCCACACAGAAAAGATTCTTGAAGAGTGTGCCGACCCTGTAGTCGAAAGAAACAAAGCTACTGGTGCATCTCCTGTATGATAAGTTTTGCCTCGTACATATCTTTGTACATAACAGACTGAAATAGTTAGGTGCATTCGTTTAGCAAGAGCTAAAGACCAAGAACACAGAACCAGATTGGGGACAACATGATGAAACTGAGGCATGATTTGTTCGCGATATTAGAGCAGTAGCATGCCATATGAGGGTGACAGAAAAAGAGAGGCAGAAAAACTTGGAGAGAATCTTACGAGAAGAAGCAGAACGTTTGAAGGATGAATGACATCCGGTATGAAAGGTAATACGTGTGGCTGGAACACACCAGGTACTTATATTTGTGCATTCGAGAACAGAAACAAACTAGACTGCCCGTGCAATCAAAGACACCATTCTGACTAAAAACACTCTAGGGATTTAGTGCATTAGATACGCTAGCTGTGAGATTCTCGCCGTCTGGTTTAGCACCGAGGAGCAGGCTTTTACTTGAACACTTATTTGAATAATTGGTTGATATTATTCAACCTATTGCTCGGCTTATTCGAACTTTGGTGGCGTGAGTTGAAACAAGGTTGAGGTTAAACACTTGTGAATATCAATCTAAATATGTGAGATCTCATGTATCTGTGTGTCGTTGGACTCCAACTCATGGATTACAACAAAAGCTCATTTGTTTACCATTAAACGTCACAAATAACCAAACTAAATAAGTGTTATATGTGAAGCCATCGTTAAGATGCATGGATTCAAGAAAGGTGGTGCATTGCATGAGAATTATGTGTGCATAATACTTTGCATGATAGCATGATATCAAAATTGATTGCATGAAGAGTTATGGCCAGGAAACATGGAACACATTAAGTCAAAAAGGTGGAGCTAAAGAAATTACTTTCGGTGGCATAGAAACAATGCATGAAAGTGATTGGTTTCTATAGGGTGCATGAAATTAAATGCTTGCAAGAGAAAACCAATTCCATGTTTCCTTCCTTTGATTGAGGCATGTATTATTGCACGTCTCTTTCTCTCATTCTAATCTCTATATAAGAGATGTATGCATGCATGCAATATGTATCAATATCCAACGTGAGAAAATCAATAAAAAGCATTCCTAGTTACCAGTGGACGTAGATCAGAAGGATCGAACCACTTTAAATCTTGTGTTCTTGCTTATTGCTCTTTGTATATGTTTGTGTGATTCGTGTCTGATCCTAACAAGTGGTATCAGAGCGTTGGTTCTCGTTTGACACGGGAAATAGAAAAGTCGCTTGTTTCTATTTCATTATTTCCGCTCGCAGAAATGGCAGAAGATAGCAAGATCAAGGTTGAAAAGTTTGATGGTAGTGATTATGGGTTCTGGAAAATGCAAATTGAAGACTTACTGTATCAGAAAAGTTTGCATTTACCTATGTTTGGGCAACCACCGGATGACATGTACGATGAAGAATGGAACTTGTTGGACAGACAAGCTTTGGGAGTGGTTAGGCTTTCTTTGGCAAAGAGTGTTGCTTATAACATTGTCAATGAAACAACCATGTACGGTGTACTGATAGCTTTGTCCAACATGTACGAGAAACCATCCGCTTCAAACAAAGTGTTTCTCATCCGACAATTGGTTAACACCAAGATGAAGGAAGGTATGCCGGTTGCAGCACACATAAACGAGTTCAACTCCATCATCTCTCGTTTATCCTCTGTTGAAATAAAGTTTGAAGATGAAGTTCAAGCTCTTCTCCTTTTATCATCTTTGCCAGACAGTTGGTCAGGCACAGTCACAGCCGTTAGTAGTGCATCCGGTACTACTAAGCTAACGTTTGATAGCATCCGTGACTTGATTTTAAATGAAGATATTAGAAGAAGAAGTAGTGGATAATCTTCCAGTTCTAGTTCTCTGTTACATACAGAAAGTAGAGGAAGAAGGAATGATAGAGGACATAATCGAGGCAGGTCAAATTCTAGAAGAAGGGGACAGTCCAAGAACCGAAAGGATATTGAATGTTGGAACTGCAAAGAAAAAGGTCACTTTAGAAACCAATGCCCAAAACCAAAAGCTGAAAAGAAAGAAGTAAACAATGTATACTCTGAAGAATCAGGAGATTTTCTCATATGCAGTGTTGAGAATTCAGAGGAATCCTGGATTATGGATTCGGGTGCTTCTTTTCATGCTGTCTCATGCTCAGATATGGTGAAAAACCTACAATCAGGTAATCTTGGCAAAGTTAGTTTGGCTGATGATCAAGTGCTTGATATTACAGGTATTGGAGACGTTGACTTGAAGACCTCCATGGGAACCACCTGGACATTGAAAGATGTCAGGGTTATTCCAGATTTGAGGAGGAAATTGATTTCAGTTGGTAGGTTGGATAATGAAGGTTTTAATGTTCACTTTGGTGGTGGACAATGGAAAGTGGTCAAAGGCAATTTGGTGATTGCTAAAGGAAAGAAGAAAGGATCTTTATACATGGTAGAGATACCTAGTGACGGTGTTCATGCCGTAACTGCCAATCCGAGTCCATCTAATTTATGGCACCAACGACTTGGACACATGAGCGATAAGGGATTAAAGATGCTGGCTCAGAAAGGGAAGTTTCCAGACTTGAAGAAAGTTGAATCTGAATTCTGTGAATCGTGTGTTCTCGGGAAACAAAAGAGGACTACTTTTGTAAAGACGGGAAAGACACCAAAAGCTCAGAAGTTGGAGCTTGTTCACTCAGATGTGTTTGGACCAACACTAGTTTCATCTCTAGGAGGAAAAAACTACTATGTAACCTTTATCGATGATTCAACACGCAAGGTATGGGTATATTTTCTTAAAAATAAATCTGATGTATTTGATGTTTTTAAGATATGGAAATCTGCTGTTGAAAATGAAACTGATTTGAAGGTAAAGTGCTTGAAGTCAGACAATGGTGGTGAATACATAAGCAAGGAGTTTGTTGAATATTGTGCCAAACAAGGGATAAAGATGATCAAGACGGTCCCAGGAACTCCTCAGCAGAATGGCGTGGCTGAGAGAATGAATAGGACTCTCAATGAAAAGGCTAGAAGCATGAGGTTGAATGCTGGTATACCCAAGACACTCTGGGCTGACGCAGTTAACACTGCAGCGTACTTGACCAACCGTTCACCGTGTGTTCCCTTGGATTTTAATTTGCCAGAAGAAATGTGGCAGGGCAAGGAAGTAAGTCTCAAACACTTAAAAGTTTTTGGTTGTAGTGCTTATAGTTTGTTAAAAGATGGTGATAGGGATAAACTTGATTCAAAGACCAAGAAGTGCACATTCATTGGTTATGGGTCAGAAGAAATGGGATACAGACTTTGGGATAGTGAAAACAGAAAGTTAATCCGAAGCAAGAATGTCACCTTTAATGAAGCTGAGCTATACAAAGACAGAAACAACAAAACTCCTGAAGTTGAGAAGATGTATGTTGAGTTTGAAGGTACTGAAAAGAAGAAAGAAGCTTCAGTCGATATCCCTAAATCTGGGGATGATTCAACTGATAGTGGGAGCAATGATTCTGAAGATGAAGAAGCCATTCCTCCAAGTCCAGAATCCCCAGTCACACCTCAAGTTCAACTAAGAAGATCTTCCAGAGTCACTAGACCACCACAAAAATACTCACCATCTGTCAACTATATTCTCCTGACAGAAAATGGTGAACCCGAGTGTTACTTCGAAGCTATGAAGTTAAAAGATTCATTGCAGTGGGAGCTAGCAATGAAAGATGAAATGAAGTCGCTTGAGAAGAACAAGACCTGGCTTCTAACAAAGCTTCCAGCTGGGAAGAAGGCTCTTCAGAACAAATGGGTTTTCAGGGTCAAGGATGAACATGATGATACTACACGGTACAAAGCCAGATTAGTAGTCAAAGGATTTCAGCAGAAAGAGGGAATTGATTTCAATGAAATTTTCTCACTAGTGGTGAAGATGACTACTATTCGACTCGTTCTCAGTATTGTAGCAGCAGAAGGCCTGCATCTAGAGCAGCTAGATGTCAAGACAGCTTTTCTACACGGTGACCTAGATGAAGACATTTACATGACACAACCAGATGGTTTTCAGGTTAAAGGCAAAGAAAACTTGGTGTGTAAACTGAAGAAGAGCTTGTATGGTCTAAAGCAAGCACCCAGACAATGGTACTTAAAGTTTGATAACTTCATGGGTAGAATTGGTTACAAGAGATGTGACAATGACCATTGTTGTTACATCAAGAAGTTCAAGGGTTCTTATATCATTCTACTACTCTATGTAGATGACATGTTGATCGCAGGTTCAGACATGTCAGAGATCAAAAAGTTAAAAAGGCAGATGTCTGAAGAGTTTGAAATGAAAGACTTAGGAGCTGCAAAACAAATACTTGGAATGAGTATTTTCAGAAACAAAGATGGTTCTTTGACACTATCTGAAGAGAAATACATTGGGTAAGTGTTAGAGAAATTTCGTCTTAAAGATGCCAAGATCAGAAGCACACCTCTGGGAAGTCACTTTAAGCTTTCTAAAGATCAGTCACCCAAATCAGATGAAGACAAGAAAGAAATGGCAAAAGTTCCTTATGCATCTGCAGTTGGTAGCCTCATGTATGCAATGGTATGCACGAGACCAGATATAGCTCATGCAGTGGGAATTGTTAGTCGTTTTATGTCCAATCCGGGGAGAGAACATTGGGAAGCAGTTAAATGGTTGTTAAGATACTTGAAGGGAACTTCAAATATGGCATTACATTTTAAAAGGAAAAATGTTATTCTGACAGGTTATGCAGATGCAGACCTTGGAGGTTGTAAAGATTCATACAAAAGCACCACGGGGTATGTCTTTACAGTGGGAGGCACTACAGTGAGTTGGATGTCTAAACTCCAGAAAAGTGTTGCTCTCTCAACCACAGAAGCAGAGTATATGGCAATTGCAGAAGCAACCAAAGAGCTTATATGGTTGAAGAATTTTCTCAAAGAACTTGGCAAGGAGCAAGTCGATTGTGCACTATTTTCTGATAGTCAAAGTGCAATACATCTTGCAAAGAATCCTGTCTTCCATTCGAAGACAAAGCACATACAGTTGAGATATCACTTCATCAGAGAAAGAATTAATGATGACACTCTGAAGTTGAAGAAGATAAAAGGAACTGAAAATACAGCTGACATGTTGACTAAGGTTGTTACCTTAGAGAAGTTGAAGTTTTGCATAGCTTCAACTGGCCTTCAGAAAAATTGAAGAAAAGGCCGAGTAACTAGGAAGGAGTTAAAACTAAAAGTTTTTTCTTACAGATACGCAGTTGAAGCACAGGTGAAGTTTGTTCCGTGGCTTCAAGTGGGAGATTGTTATATGTGAAGCCATCGTTAAGATGCATGGATTCAAGAAAGGTGGTGCATTGCATGAGAATTATGTGTGCATAATACTTTGCATGATAGCATGATATCAAAATTGATTGCATGAAGAGTTATGGCCAGGAAACATGGAACACATTAAGTCAAAAAGGTGGAGCTAAAGAAATTACTTTCGGTGGCATAGAAACAATGCATGAAAGTGATTGGTTTCTATAGGGTGCATGAAATTAAATGCTTGCAAGAGAAAACCAATTCCATGTTTCCTTCCTTTGATTGAGGCATGTATTATTGCATGTCTCTTTCTCTCATTCTAATCTCTATATAAGAGATGTATGCATGCATGCAATATGTATCAATATCCAACGTGAGAAAATCAAGAGTGAAATGCACTTTTCATACCTCTGGTATGTCCAGATTTCATATATAGTAACTGGTCTTCTGAAACTGCAGGCGGCCTCCCTGGTCTTCCATTAAGTGTTCACTTTGCTACCTTGACCGTAACTAACGTTATCCGTTGACCGTTATGTTTCGTTGCTACAGGGCTAATTTTGTCCTTTTCTTTTTTTTACCCGACACTCTCAAAAATAATCATTTGCCATGTTATTTATTCTTCTCTAAAACTGGAATGACATGTTCTTTTTCTTGATGGAGCAGGTTTTATCACTTATCTAAATTCCCAATTTCATGAATTACTTTTCAAAGTTGCTTACACTAATCATTTGCCATCAAAATAATAAAAGGCTCAAAATAGTAAAAGGCTTAAATCCATCTGTGAAAACCCCCCCGAAATTAGTTGAAACTTTGGATGATTTATCATCATTAGTTTCATTTGACTATATGAAACTAAAAAAATCAAAAAATTGATGATAGAATGGAAGCAACAAACACACCCCATCTAAAGATCTTCATATCAAAAACCCATAATCTGATTATCATAACATCAGATACATCAACAACAATATCTTACTAATTCGTTTTCCCACTTCACAACAACAATTGATCTTCAACTTTAATCGAATCCATTTCTGTGGCCACAAGATACGAACCGGTCATGGCTTATCTCGATTTGAGTTGTGAGTGTGGGCATAGATCTGGATTTGTGATGATGGAATAAGGTTGTTTTGAGATTCTGGGTACAATAAATCGCCTAAAACAAAAGCCTAGGACTGTCAAACCATCTAGGTGGAATTTCTGGGTGACGGTGGAATTTTTATGGGTTATCAATGTGGCGGTGGGGGTGGGAGTGTTGAGTAAGAGATAAGGTAATGTGTGGTTATGGGTGATAACTAGCCAAAATATGATGTCTCTTCCCTTCAATATCTCCACCTTCACTAGCAGAATATTAATAATTTTACACAAATAATTTTGACACTGTTGAATATGTTATTAGCAGTCATATACTAGCAAACATTGTTGAAATAATTTTACATAAATAATTTCGAGCTGCCATTGTTTAAGTTACCGGAAATAGCTAAAGGTGCCTAGAATAAAAACATAAATACAGTGTAATCCAAAACATGAAAAAATGTTAAAAAAAACATGAAAAAATAATGTATATGTGGTTCATGGTGTTCTTCACGACGGGAAAGAAGCAGATGCGAAAGAAGAAAAAGGAGAAAAAGGAGAAAAAGGAAAAGGACAAAATTATCCCTGTAGTAACAAAACATAACGGTCAACGGATAACGTTCGTTACGGTCAAGGTAGCAAAGTGAACACTTAATGGAAGACCAGGGAGGCCGCCTGCAGTTTCAGAAGACCAGTTACTATATATGAAATCTGGACATACCACAGGTATGAAAAGTGCATTTCACTCGAAAATCAATAAAAAGCATTCCTAGTTACCAGTGGACGTAGATCAGAAGGATCGAACCACTTTAAATCTTGTGTTCTTGCTTATTGCTCTTTGTATATGTTTGTGTGATTCGTGTCTGATCCTAACAATAAGTACCCATTTATATAAATAAAATGGAGAATTTTTAACAAAGAAAACTCCAATCGAATTCAGAAATACGCAAGAGCAATTACAACATCCCATCAAGTGACCAGAGTGGTTCAACACAGTTGCAAGGATCCATCATTTAGAAAGCAGTTCCTCAGACATAAACTGATAACAGCATCTGCGAGAAAAGAAACCAAGAAGTTAATTTTTAATAAAAGTTATATCGAAAAACATTTACAAGCTAGAGTAGAATATAAGTAGTATACATGTACAGGATATTTTCAGAATAAAACTGGCTTTTTGACTAAGAGTAGTGAAAAACCATCTGATTTTCTTTTTAATGTATGATATCAGTTCAAGTTTAATGGTATGCTATTAACGTTGTCTGCCATCTATAATGTCATGGACTAGATCCCCGTCCTAATTCATTCTCTTAAAAATTGGTCATTTTTAACTGTATGCTATATGGAAGATGTCATCTGAGTTCAGTACTTCAGTCTTGGCTAACATTACTTGAATCCACATTCTGACTTATAAAAACACATTCCTTGATGCCCATCCAAATTCATAACCCGCAGTTTTTGAATGCGACCTTGACATAGCGAAAATCAAATGATCATAGCACAAGGAAGCTGATCCTTTCTTCCATTTATATAAAACAAAAGAACGGGTGCAAAACTAACTACTGACACTCCTACTTCAGCTTCAAAAGCATGCCTTTATGGGGAAACAAACTCATAGTTACGACTAGTGACATGAAATTACTTCTGTAATATCAAACTTCGTAAAAAATTCACTAAGACCAACCTTTTAGTATATAAACTTTATAGGCACCCTACCGGCCTAGCCTAGAGCTTGTAAAATTGCAATTATCTTTTAAAACAGTAATTTACAAGTAGCTAACCTCAATATTAATCAGTGCGGAACTATTTTCAGTTCAGTCCAGTATATAACAAGTAATTAATCTCAAATCAACCCGTTAATCATGTGATAATTAAGTGTAGCGAATCATTAACTAATTTTCACATTATAAATTCAGTCCAGTATATAACAACTAACAGGGTTCCAATACAATCATCCTCCTTAAACTCAATTTGGATCAAGCTAGGTACTAATCCACAACAAGTCTACTAACTTATTAACCACAAACTACGCCATTTATCTTACTAACTTAACCATTGTAAAAGCATTCTGTTTACTTCTAGTTACGGCACATAGAGGCTTTGAAAATGAGATTTATGGCATCTACATCCAGGATTTAGTTAAGACAACTGAAAAGCAACAAAGAAAGTAGCAACAGAACTTACAAAGGAGATTGCTAGTAAGGTATGGAGAAGACATCATCAATTTGCTGCATAGTAATATTTAGAAACTGGTAAGAGGCTATACAGTAAAGAAAAGAAAACATATATAGCAGTACATCGACAAGTTGTGTATACCTGCATGAACGGACGAACTAGTTCAGGGTTTTCCAGCATCTTCGATAACTGAGGGTTAGACTTGACCATACTCTCTAGTTCTGGCTTAGACTTGATAACCTACATAGAATATCATATTAGCCGATCGAGAAGGATTGAAAGCAGCAATGTAAGTAATGTTATTAGTTAGCATACATACCATCTTCATAAGTTTGGGAGAGGAAAGCAAGGTTTGCATCATCTGTGAAATCACTGGACGTAGCGCGTCTGGGTTAACAGCATCAGCAGCTAATAATACTTCAGGAGTGGGAGAAAGGAATTCTAAGTGAATTGTGTGATCTGCCTGCACGCCTACATGAAATCAAAATATTGTTCGTTCAAAAACTAGCATATCAACATAAATAATCATGATATAAAATAAAAACGTACGAACCATAGGACTCTAGGGTTCGATTATCCTCCAAAACCTGTCCTCTATAAACCAACCTCTGTCGATGAACAGGTTTTTCAAACACTCGAGACAAATAAACCTTAAATTGAAGGACATCTGTTACGGCAGGATCGGCTACAGCCGGATACAAAATCCCGGTTTCAGATAGTACGTGTATCCTAATCCTGCCCATCATCAATTACTACTCCTACAACAAAACTCGTAATAATATTTTTGTTTTTAAGAATGGGGATCTAATCGGATGGATAGATTATGAATGAGAGGCGGTTGTGAATTTTTTATGGTTGCGTTTAACTTATTTTTTTTTAATTTGTAAGCACTTCTCTCTTACTTTTTGCAAAAAGACAGTTTTACCTCTATTCATTTGAAACTTTTTCTTAAAATTTGTAATTATGATTTCAATAAAAAGTAATCTAATAATCTCGATCTAGAATTCCTACACTAAACTTTTGCCATAAATTCCATTAAGAACGTCACATTGGTTAAGTTGAATGGTAAGTACAATTATGAAAAAGTCTTATTGATGTCACCTATAAATCTAAAACTAGAAGATTTGCCATCTAGAGCTCAAGCTTAAAAGCTTTGATTTCCAACAAACCTATTCAAATACAGTAATTTTTATGTTGAAAAAGACATCAGGAGTAGTCAAGAATTCTTCTCTAATCTTATCGAATAATATTATGAAAGAGCTTTGTTGGTTAATCAAAAAATATTTTATAAAGATCAAGGAAAGTAAGTGCATCTAGTAGACTTATGTACAAGTTAAAAGAAACATGATTGATATAAGAAAAGAATACATTTTCAAAAGGATTGTCCCTCATCTAAATTAGAGTCCTCTAAATTAGAGTCCGGTTATTTTGTATACCTTGTATCCTTTGGATACAAGGGGATCAATCCCCACCTTCCATCTATCAAAAAATCAACAGCCCAGATTAAGTTTTATTTTTTAATTAAAAAAAGCGGAGGGGCATTTTCGTCATTTTAAACCCACCCATCCCACCCACCTCCTAAATACATCTCACCCTCGTCTCTTATCTCAGATCTAACAAAAAACACACACAAAAAACACACGCATAAGCTTATTCAATCATCATCTCGATCCAAAACACATACTAAAACACACACAAATAAAAAATCATCAACAAATCGCGTTAAAAATTAAAAAAAAGATGTCGATGCTATTGAAGAACGAATCACCATGTTATATCATCATCATTTATATTTTTTTTAGCTTATTTGATGTAAATAAGCTTATTTTGATTTGATTATGGATGTGTTTGCTTTTTTGTTAGATGATTAATAGGAATAAGCTAAAAAATTATCATCATTTTTATTATGATGATTTATAAGCTAACTTATTAGCTTATTTTCATGAATTATTAGATTTTATGGCTTAATCTCGCTGAACAAATTTAGTGTGACCTGTTAGTGAAATATCATATATGATATATTTTATCATATATGATGTAAGCTAAAATATCATATATGATAAAATATATCATATATGATAAAATATATCATATATGATGATGCGCTTGAAAATTGAATTAAATCTTCTTATTTTTGTAGAGAAGGCTGTTTACAATGAATGTTGAACATTACGAGCATCCAAAAGGCCAAGAAGCTTATTGAAGAAGTTCGTGAATTTTTATTTTATGTTTAAATGTATTGTTTGTTTTTTCCTTGTAATCTCCTAATGGAGTTTTGACGTATATGGACGATTTTGTAATTGATTGGTATCTTGTACAACGTCTTGTTAATATGGTTTAGCTTTCTTGGTATTATGTCATGATGGTTTTAATAAATTAAGTCATATATGCTAATGCACTATCATATATGATAATGCATTATCATATATGATACTCAAGAAAAACTTGAGTATATTAAACAAAGAATTTGATGAATTCATGATTACAACAAAGAGTATGCACAATTAATAATTAAACACTTGTTCATAATATAAAAATTGTACTTATGAACAAAATCATATATGATAATTCAAACAGAACATACCTAATGTAAAATCATATATGATACACATCTGATATCATATATGATAACCATTTATACAAAATCAAAAGATGCAAACACCATTATTATTAAAACTACTCTTCTTTATCGACAATAAACTATTGTTAAGACCATTATTAACTGATGAATTCATGAACAACGCCTACTCCGTCTTGATCCTTATAACATATCCGTGCACATCCTCTTGTTATAATCAACATCCCTCCCTGCTTTGCTCCAAATCGGGCAATCACACCACCTCTGTTTGACTGCATTAATAAAAGATAGAAAAGAACATATTATGAAAAAAAAAATTTAAAAATTATTACTCATATATATGATAGAAGGCATGTTTCAAGAGTTTATACAGATTTTCTGAAAAAGACTCATACAAAATCTGTTTTTTCTTATGGTTTCTTTGATATATCATATATGATAGTTATATCATATATGATAACTGATGATATATCATATATGATATATAACTATCATATATGATATATCAAGCTTATTACAGCCCACATCAGTAAACTTAATTTAATTTACATAAAAAGCTAAAAAGCTAGCTTATTCATAACTCTCATATAATTTGTAAGCTTATTCATACAACTACTATCTAATTCACAAAATTATTCATAACTCTCATCTAATTCAAAATCTTATTCAAACAAATAAGCTTATTCACATAAATCGTATAATTAAAAGCTAATTAAAATAATTTGATCAAAATAAGAACAATCAATTGGAAGAATTCGATCTAAATAAGAACTATTAATCAGAATATTTTGTTCAAAATAAGCTAATGACAATAAATTAATAAGCTTATTCTAAATCAAATAAGCTAAAAAAATAAGAATATATTATGAGAATACAAACCTGATATGAATTTGTGTTAATTAATCGATTTGTGATGGATTAACGATGATGTTCGTGATGGATTTGTGATTATACGCTTCAACTTATAGAGAGAGAAAGTAGATCGGGAGGTAGAGAGAGAAGTGATGTTACGGTGTGTGTGTTTTATGAGAAAGAAAGGATAAAATGATTTATATAATGGCGGGTGAAATGACAAAAATACCCCTACAGTATAAAATGGGGGTTTAATCTCAACCATTAGATGGTGATGAGATGGAAGGTGTGGATGAGTCCCCTCATATCTTAGATAAGTTTGGTATCCAAATGAACTTAAATCAAATTATCCTCACCATCCTATCCGCTTTTGAACAAAGAACGTGTTTCCATCACAAACCGCAAAACATACATGTAGGAAAATAACACATACAAACACATAAAATTCACACTTTTGAACGTTTTTCCTTGATTTCTTTTACACAACCAACTGCTATAGGCATAGTCATATCTAAAAAACCATATCTCTAACGTCAAGACATCATACATGTTTGGTTTTAAGCCTTTTTGTGAACCACATAAACCCGTATAGTACAAATTTCGAGCCAAATCAAAAATCAAAACGGACACAAACTCTACATAATCATCTCACGGTCTCTTATACTAACTGAAATATATATTGGTAATCATAAACACGCAAGAGCTTATATGATTCTAAAGAGAGAAATAAAGTATGGTAGGTATTTGATGTGTGTTATGTTGATCCCAAACTCAAATATTAACCTTAGCAAGGACGAATCCAAACTAACACTAGAGAAACCTTGTATCTAAAGCACAACTAACGAGATGCATAAAATAATGTTTAGCACAAGAACGATATGATTAAAAAGATTAAACGCTTTAATATATTGAAATAATATGTGAACACTCTTGATAGTGTTATAGTTTACAACCTTAAAGCAAAATAAAGCAGAGATTAATAAAACATAAACTTAAGGCATCCTTTTATACACACAAGGATCCGTGTACAAGATAACTACTAGCTAAACATGGAAGATATACTATAAGTAAAAACTAAAACGAGTCTAAATCTCTTCTAAAGTTATTTTCACGGCAGGGGTATTATCTTCTTACAGTGGGAACAAATCCCACTGTCTTCATTGTCACTGATAGTGCAAATACTACGATATTTAATCTATACATCCTTGTTGGTTTTGTTGATGACAAACACGTCACTTGTAATATATAACGTGAAATATACAAGTTACTCGTAATCATATTTCGTGTATACTTACACGTTTCTATCTTTGTAAAAATAGTGATAAATACTTTTTACATCATTGGTAAAAGTATTGACAAGAAAATCTGATCATAAAGAAGTTTTAGGAGTTGACTTAACAAACATTTGCAATATTCAATTGCTGATTTTCTGACAGACAGACGGACTCTGACGGACCCCTTGGTAAAGGGTCTGGCGAGGTCCGTGGGTACCTGAGCTTTGCCTATAAATAGAGACCACTTGCTCACTCATTTCTCACACCTTTCTAACATACTCTTCTCTCTAAATCTGATCCTCTATCAGATATTTATTTTCTCTAATATATAGATCTTGGATCTATAATTGTTCTTCTTGTTTAGTATTTATTTATAGTTATGGAGATCACTCAAGATGTAAACAATATCAAGAATTTCAAGCACAAGACATACATTAAGTCATTGTGTCACCTCTATCTAGACTAGTTCTTTGTAGTTGTCATCTCATGGTATTATGTCCAAGGTCTATGATCTTGACATCTCGTGTTCTTCTCAACCGAGATTATTTTAATTTGATATAAGCTTAGAATGAACTGAGTTTAAACGAGTTGGTGCCAAGCTCAAGCCTAGTTACGGCTCATCATATAATGATTTCGAGCATGATCTGGTACCCTCTTTCCATGAACTCATCCACCTGCCTTTGTGATTGTGGTAAAAATACACCTTTTAGGAAAAAGGTGTATGCGTGGTAAGTATTAAATGCACGTTTAAGAAAACGTACACTTATGACCCTTTACGAGATCGTTCACCAAGGAGGATTATAGTGTGTTTCAAATTCTTGTTGTTTTTTTTATTAATATTAAGAAGATGAAAAATGGTAAAAAAATGACAGATTACGATTAAATTTAAACTATTTAAAGACTGATATCGCTCATTTATACGAGTTTTTCATAGCGATATTTGTTATGTTTTGTGTCCTAAACGTAATGGATAGACCCCGTATTGCTTATATTTTGTGTAAAGTGTGTTTTGTAGGTTCTCAACTCACCATGTCTTACCGACAAGAAAGAGTTGATTCACCTTGAGGGTACGGCTCTTGGTGTGACACATCAAATCCGTTGATGGTTGCCAGGTTACCCAAAACTGGATGGTTTTCACTTGCCATGGTCCTAGACTGAAAAGTGGCTAATCCAAGGGGGTACGGCTCTTGGTAAAGATTTTATCAAATCCGTTGATAGCTGTAATAGCTTGCTTAAAGCTATAGGGTGTTCAATTCACCGATGCTTCATTGCTAAGAATTGGCGAGTCCAGAAGGGTACGGCTTCTGGTAAAGACATATCAAATCCGTTGACGGCTGTGATGGTTTGCCTAAAATCATCAGGGTACCCCCACTCACCATTGATTCACGTTCTAAGAGTTGGGCTGGGTTCTAGTCTCCCAGGGTGATGCTTATTCCACCAGAAAGACTGGCTAGCCCAAGAGCGAGCAGCTACTTGGTAAAGGCTCATCAAATCTGCTCATGTTGCTGTAAAGATTTGGGACCAAAAGGGGCTAAGCAAAACAAGTCAGGGAAATCAGTACCAGCCTCGAAAGCCGAGTTGCGGCGCAAGACTCAAGAGTTGCGGCGCAACTAAAGAAGCTACAGGACTTGGCACTTGCGGAACAAGAGTTGCGGCGCAAGACCATTCAGTTGCGGCGCAACTGGTCTTTTTTGCAGTTACAAACTCTGTTTTTATTCCTCATTAAGGGGGAAGCTAAAGAGTTAGTGGACATCATGGGACATTATTGCTAGACGTTTTTTGATGTCCCAGGAGGAGTATTTAAGGAACACAACATCCACACAAGATGAATCATCCATTCATATCATCATACACTCAACATCCATATTACACACATCCATTCTTGAAGATATAATTCAAGAATCATCATCATCAAGCTTTAGCATCATTTTCATTATCATCATAAGTTTCTATTGAACAATTGTTACTTCAAGTTTTTTACTTTGTTACTTTGAAGATCATTGGAACCTCTTTCTCAATTTGGTATTCATCTTCTATCATTTTAATAGCAAGATTAAAGTATGTCTTTTACATATTCAATTGTGTTTGTTACAATCATGAGTAGCTAATTTCTTTATACGTTTGCTTGGATTATGTGATGTTTATGTGTTAGATTTTGGGTTGGAAATTCGATTGATTTGTTGAGATTAATTGGGGATCCGTTTGGGTTAATAACTTAATTATCTTGTCAAAATTGTTTATACTCTTGTTTGGTAATCTAAAAACGGGTATTCGAAAGGAATCCGTAATTTTTACTAAAATAGGAACGAATTAATCGGCCTGTCTTTAGTTGATTATAAGTGAATGATATTCGAAAGGAGTCATTAACAACAATTTTCATAAGTAGATATTCACACAAACGCTAGCTACTAAATTAAGAGAAATCGGTTTAGGAGTTAGTAAGCTATTCGAAAGGAAGCTTATAAATTAATTCTCACTTATCAGCTTGAAACTTTATGCACTATTACTTGAGGTGTTAACGGTATTCGAAAGGAATCGTTGCATGGTTAGGTAATTGGAGAAATCCGGTATTCGAAAGGAACTTAGGATTTTACATTAGAAGTTTATCGATATTTTCATACCTAAGGAATAACTCATAGTCATTCACGGTCCAAGCAAGCGTATCTTTTATCCATATTTGAAATCTTGAATATTTTCACTGTTTTTATAAGCAAGTCTTCACTAAGACTAAAACCAATTTGTTACTCGTTACGCATTTTTACTAACTAATATTTCAACTATAAATAGTCCCTGTGTTCGAACCCGATATTTGCTAATACTATTTTACAATTGACAAGGGTACACTGCCCGTGTTATAATCTAGTAAAGGTTAATTTTGGGAAAACTAGATTTTTCGCATCAAGTTTTTGGCGCCGCTGCCGGGGACTTGATTTAGTTGAAGTTTTTAGTTTATCGTTTGATTACTTGTTTGAATATTTTTCACGGGTATTTTTGTTTGTGTTGTGATTTTCAGGATTATTGATTGTGTATGTACACGAGATCCCAAGGGAAACAAGTGCAAAGTCCTCTTTCGGATCCGGAAAAACTTTTGAGGAAACGGGGTTTAGGAGCAGCCGCTTCGGTAGTTTATAGTGAAAGCATATCCTCCGAGGATAAAGTTGAACTAGTTTTTGAAGAAGAAATGACAGACAACGGAGACGATGATATTAGACTAGAAAACCAACCCAATCCTTTTGACATACCGATGATCGATAGGAATAGGATGGTACCACAGACGAATGGGTCGGCTATTGTGGCACCGGATTTGGGGGATGACTTTTCCGTTAAAGGTCATCACTTAAAGATGATTCAAGATAGTACTTTTGACGGACATTTCAAGTCCGACCCGCACAAGCATGTGGCGAGTTTCATAGAGACATGTAGAATGTTTCGATATGGAGCGGGTCAAGAGGAAAGCGTTATGCTAAGTTTGTTTCCATCGTCTCTCACGGGAGAGGCGAAAACGTGGTTTAATGAATTAGAGCCGGGTACGATTGCAACTTGGGAAGAAATGAGGGAGCTTTTTGTAACAAGATTTTTTCCACCCATCTTGCGCAGGAAGCTATTGAACCAAATCCGTTCTTTTCAACAATGGGACAACGAGACCATAACAAGTGCTTGGATTAGGCTTAAGGAATTGTTAAGGAACTGCCATGGGCACGAGTTAGATAAAGATGAAGTTATTGATATCTTCTACTACAGTTTGGATAGTCGTTCTCAACACGACTTGGATTTGGCGGGTGGTGGCAGTTTCCTATACAAGTCACCAAACGAGGCTCACCGAATGATGGAAGACCAAGTTCAAGCTCATATTGCTAGGGATCGGGTTAATAGGAATAGGAGAGTTAGAGGAACGGTGAACCAAGTTGAAGAAGGAGGTAGTAGTGGTAGCAACAAAGAAGTGGTGAACGAGATTAAAGCCTTGGGTAATGAAATGAAAAACCGAATGGATCGTTTGGAAAAAGATGTACACTTAGTGAAGAACGGTTGCGGGAAATGCGGGGGACCTCACTACACGGATGATTGTGAGCCGAAATCTGAGGAGGCTAACTATGCCAACTATGGGTATCAAAACCGGGGAAATAGTGGGTATGGAAATAAGAATCAGGGAAACAGAAATGAGGCGAGATTTCAACCCAACCAATCGAAACAAAAGGAGGAGCATACCGAACAGAATTTTGAGGAAATGATGAAAGATTTTGTCTACTCCCAAAAGGCAGCTAATGATATGATGGCTAACTCCATGAAAGGATTCACCGCAAAATGGGAGCAAAACCAACGGAACACCCAAGCTAACATGCAAGACTTGGAGCGAAAATTTGAAAGATTAAGTGAAAAGTTCTCGAACCGACCAACGGGTCAAATGCCAAGTTCAACCCAACCAAATCCGAGGCAAAATCAAAACAACACCGGAGGATCATCGAACCAAGGGTCGAAGTATGTACCACCAAATAATCGTGATGAGCAAGTGAACGTTGTGGAGACTAGGTCTGGACCTAAGTATGGGGGGGACCGAAAAATGGTGCTGAACAAAGACAAAACGGAAATTTCAGCTGAAACAGACATCTTGCGCCGCAACAACAGGGACTTGCGCCGCAACTCGTACTCCGTGGGGAACCCGATTGTCATTGACCAACCAATTGCGCCGCAAGATGACGTAGCTGCGCCGCAACTCGAGGTCCGAGATTTCAAAATGAGCCAGGAACCCATAGATAGTGATTCGGACGACGAGGAAGAGATAGAAATGGAGTCGAGACCTGGGAAGGAACCAAAGGGTGATAATAAAGAAAAAGAGCCGGAAATCGAACCAAAAGGGCCATACAAGCCACATATCCCATATCCGCATAGACTTCGAAAAGAAAAGAAAAAGGAACAATACGGGAAATTCATCGAGTTAATGAAAACTGTTAAGATTAATGTTCCTTTAGTTGATCTTATTGCGGGTATGCCAAATTATGCAAAATTCATGAAGGAACTCGTGAGCGGGAAAGGTGATTACATGGAGAAAATCACCGCGTTCTTAAATGCCGAATGTTCAGCAATTGTGAAGAGGTCTATTCCACCGAAACTTGAAGATCCCGGAAGTTTTCTCTTAACTTGCACTTTTAATGATAAACTTACTTTTAGTGCATTAGCGGATTTAGGGGCAAGCATTAACTTAATGCCCTACTCTATTTACACTAAATTGTCTTCAAGTGTTTTAACCCCAACACGTATGAGTATAAGATTGGCCGATCGATCTTATCAATATCCATTGGGTATTGCCGAAAATATGCTCATACGGGTCGGAGAATTTTTATATCCCGTGGATTTTGTTATTCTTGAAATGGAGGAGGATGAAAAAGTTCCTCTCATTTTGGGTAGACCATTTTTAAACACCGCGGATGCTATCATACGGGTTCGGGATACCGAAATTTCTTTGGGTTTGGGTAATGAAAGGGCAACATTTTCTTTGAAGCAAGCAATGAAACATTCATATTCTACAGATGAATCTTGTTTTAGAATAGATGTTCTAGATGAAGCAGCTTATGACCTTGATTGGGAAGGCATTTTGGAAGCAGAGGCGGAAATGGAAAGGCTGAATTCCATTGTTAAAGAAGAGGCGAATGAAGAGGGAAGCTCGGATGAAGTGAAGGAGTTGGTGGTTAACGACGGGGAGAGGATCAAGACTTCTATTGAGGATCCTCCGAAGGATTTGGAACTTAAGCAATTGCCAGCACATCTCGAGTATGCATTCTTAGATGGTAATTCTAGTCTCCCAATTATTATTTCGTCTTCACTTTTGGAAGACGAAAAGATTAAATTACTAACGGTCCTTAAAAGCCATAAAAAGGCTTTCGCTTGGCGTATTTCTGATATTCCGGGTATAAGTTCTGATTTTTGTAAACATAAAATTAACTTTTTAGATGATGTAAAACCTGTTGTCCAAAGACAACGGAGACTTAACCCGAATATGCAGGATGTGGTCAAGAAGGAAATTGTTAAACTTTTGGATGCAGGTATAATTTACCTGATAGCGGATAGCCCCTGGGTTAGTCCGGTACATTGTGTACCCAAGAAAGGTGGAATGACTGTGGTGTTGAACGAAAAGAATGAATTGGTACCGACAAGAACAGTGACGGGCTGGAGGGTTTGTATCGATTATAGGAAGTTAAATGAGGCGACTCGAAAGGATCATTTTCCATTGCCATTTATGGATCAAATGATAGAAAGGTTGGCGGGGAACGAGTTTTATTGTTTCCTTGATGGTTTCTCGGGTTATTTTCAAATTCCAATTGACCCCGAGGACCAAAAGAAAACAACATTTACTTGTCCTTTCGGCACCTTTGCTTATAGACGGATGCCATTTGGGTTATGTAATGCACCGGGAACATTTCAGAGGTGTATGATGGCGATTTTTCAGAATATGATTGAGAATTCCATGGAGGTTTTTATGGACGATTTTTCGGTTTATGGGAGTTCATTTGATGGTTGTTTAGAAAGTTTAGATAAGATGCTAGCACGGTGTGAAGAAACAAATTTGGTGCTTAATTGGGAAAAATGCCATTTCATGGTGAAGGAAGGAATAGTATTGGGGCACAAAATTTCTAAGGCGGGAATTGAGGTTGATAGAGCAAAGATTGAAGTTATAGCAAAGTTACCACCTCCAACGAACGAGAAATCAGTTAGAAGCTTTCTAGGACACGCGGGGTTTTATAGGAGGTTTATTAAGGATTTTTCAAAGATAACTAGGCCGATGACTCGTTTGTTAGAGAAGGATACAAAGTTCGAATTTTCGGAGGATTGTATGAAGGCATTTGAATTGTTGAAGGAAAGATTAACGAACACACCCATTCTAATCTCGCCAAATTGGGATCTACCCTTTGAGTTGATGTGTGACGCGAGCAATTTTGCGGTAGGGGCGGTATTGGGTCAAAGGATTGAGAAACATTTTAGGCCGATTTATTTTGCAAGCAAGACATTGAACGAAGCTCAGCAAAATTATACCACTACCGAGAAGGAGTTACTAGCTGTTGTGTTCGCGTTCGATAAATTTCGGTCTTATTTGGTATTGAGTAAAACGGTAGTGTTCACGGATCACTCGGCCTTGAAGTTTCTGTTTTCAAAGTTAGATGCGAAGCCGAGATTGATTAGGTGGATCTTACTTTTGCAAGAATTTGATGTGGAGATCCAAGATAAGCGGGGTAGAGAAAATGTGGCTGCGGATCATTTGAGCCGTTTGGAGAATCCGAGTCTTGGAGCTTTGAATGAAGAGGATATTCGAGACACCTTTCCGGATGAAAGGTTGGCATTTGTTGGAAAAGCAGTTGGTGAACGAGGTCCTTGGTACGCCGACATAGCCAATTATTTAGCAGGTGGAGTCGTTAGTAGATTGCTTACTCATCAACAACGGAAAAAGCTATACTCGGATGCCAAGTATTACTTTTGGGAGGAGCCGTTTCTATTTAGAATGTGTGCCGATGGAATGGTGAGAAGGTGTGTTTCTGGAGCCGACACAAGGCGAATTCTCGATGAATGTCACCATGGTCCAACGGGAGGACATTATGGTCCAACCGTGACGGGAAAGAAGGTGTTTGATGCAGGTTTCTATTGGCCTACTATTTTTCAGGAAGCACGCACCTTAGTGAGGACATGTGATTCGTGTCAAAGGCAAGGAACGGTTACAAAACGAGACGAGATGCCGCAACAAAGTATACAAGTGTGCGAAGTGTTTGATATTTGGGGAATTGATTTCATGGGGCCGTTTAAACCGTCAAACAAAAATGTCTACATCTTGGTGGCGGTGGATTATGTATCAAAATGGGTCGAGGCAAAGGCACTACCTACTAATAATGCTAACGTTGTTATTGATTTTTTACGAAGTTTGTTTTGTAGGTTTGGCATGCCAAAAGCTTTGATAAGTGATCGGGGAACCCATTTTGCAAACGCCCAAATGGAGAAAGTTTTGAAAAGATATGGGGTACAACACCGGTTTTCGACTTCCTACCACCCTCAAACAAGTGGGCAAGTCGAAAATACCAATCGGGCGATTAAACGGATTTTGGAAAAGACGGTCAACAATAATCCGTCTTTATGGTCAAAGAAATTGGATGAAGCATTATGGGCATTTAGGACAGCTTACAAAACTCCGATTGGGACCACCCCGTTCAAGATGCTATATGGGAAAACGTGTCATTTACCCATGGAGATAGAGCATAAGGCGTATTGGGCGCTTAAAGAATGTAGCATGGATTTACTAGCTAGTGGCGAAACTAGATTTTTACAACTCCATGAGCTAGACGAGTTAAGATGGAACGCATACGAGAATTCCGCTCTTTATAAGGCAAGAACTAAGATGGTCCATGATTTGAAAATTAGGCGGAAAGAGTTTAAGGAAGGGGACAAGGTGCTTTTGTTTCAATCGAAGTACAAATTTAAAGCACCTAAGTTGAGATCAAAGTGGACGGGTCCGTATTTGGTGAGACGGGTCTTTTCGAGTGGATATGTGGAGTTAGAAACGGATGAGGGCGGATCATTTATTGTTAATGGTCAAAGAGTCAAGCTATATCATGAGGAAGATGAGGAGAACGGTATGACGATGGAGGATGGGTTTTACCCGTTCTAGATTCTCGGCACAACAAAGAGTCAAGCTCATGACTCGAGGAAAAAAACGAGCATTTCCGGATTAAACCCCGGTTTGTTGTATCATTTCTTTTTTAACTTCTCTTATTTTGATTATTTTTACTGACTTTAGTTATTTTAGTAACTTAGGAGTTTTTATAGTATGTTTTAGTATTAGTGTTTAAGTCAATTAGAAGGAAAACATCTCGGATCAAGAGTTGCGCCGCAACTCCTCTGTCTTGCGCCGCAAGTTAGGATACGAAAATAGTTGTAATTTTGGTGTTTATTTAGCTGTGCCGCAACCCATGGTCTTGCCCCGCAAGTCCGGATTCAAGGGTGGTTGATAAATTGCGTGTATACAGTTGCGCCGCAACTAGTTTTCTTGCGCCGCAAGACATTCATGTGTGGATAAACATCAGTTTCTTATCTTTTAAAAACCCTCACACATATTATTTCTCTCACACAATCTTAGCGCCGCAGCAAACACACAAAAACACACACTAATCTCCATCTTCGAATTTTCATCAAATTTTTTCTTAAAAATCAATCAATTCATTCATGAGGAGATCGGTATGTTGTATATTCCTTTTAAATTCTTAATTTTAGTTTTAATTAGGGTTCTTTAGTATTAAGATTAGTTAATTAGTAACATAAGTTAATTAGGCCTAATATCGTTTAGTGTTAGGATTTTTAGGTTTAGATTTGGTCTTTTTGGGGTTCCTTGTTGCTGCAGTTTTTGCCCAGAAAACACCCAGTTGCGCCGCAAGAGGGAATAGCTGCGGCGCAAGAAAGAGCCCGAGACAGAATAATAGGATTCTAACAATGTAGTTTTGTTTCGTTGTTGTTGTTGTTTGTTTTTGTAGGGCAAACGTCAAGCTGTTGAGGAGCCAGAGATGGGAGAATCATCCAGAGCACCTCGAGTGACCCACTCATCGGTTCCATCCGCTGAATCCATGCTCATGAGACAAGAAGTGCACCCTTGGCTAAAATGGCCGGGATGCACAGCTGATGAAAAGATCCGGTTTAATAACAATTTGGCCTTGCTTCAGAATAAAGCGGTTCATCCCCCGAAGTTCTTAGATTGGGGTATGCTAGATAACTTGGGAATAACTGCTGAGTTGAATCCGTTTTTGACTACTCAGTTTATAAGCAGGGCAGGGGCGCCACCTTTTGAGGTGGACGTTTGGAGGAGAGCATTTAGTGTCCGGGAGAAAATTTATCGAGAACTCTGTCTCGAATTTTACTCTACTTTGACAGTTGACCCGGTTCCGGATCATAGTCATGAAGTTTATGGTGCCGAGATAATTCAGTTTCGGTTAGGGGGGCAAGCTCATGAGGTCACCCTACCACAGTTTGGGTATTTGGCGGGTTTATTCACGGAAGCTGAATATATGGATAAATCCAATATGCCAAATTATATTTGTGAGGGAAGTTGGGACTGGAATGCAATTCGGGGTAGGAAAGATGAGGTATGGTTTGATTTGTCCGGACATAGGCCTCACGCACGCACCAACAAAGCAAACAATCTGACGGATCCGATACTTAGAGTGCTTGAAAAAGGTATCTCTAATTCATTCTTGCACCGATTTCAGCATCAGGACAAGGTGTATCTTGATGATTTGTGGCTTTTGTTTTTCTTCGCAAAGAGGGACCCGAATCAGTTTGTGAATGCCCCGTGGGCATTGGTTGAGTATATGAGCGATAAAGGGTCAGGACGACAAGCTGCAGGGCCTATGGTTTGTGGCCACTTTATTACGAGGATTGCAAGGAATTTGGGTATTCTAAATCAGGCGGGGATTCAAAGGTGCGGTACACCGGTGGGATGGAAGACGTTTACAATGAATGATTTGCAACGAGCAAATATTGTAACCGCAAACCGAGTGTATGTTGGTCATGTGCAAGAGGAGGAGGGTGACGATGCTGAGGAAGAGTATGAGGAAGAAGCGGGTAATGCAAACGCAGCGGGAGCAGTTCCCCCACAACCTGGGCAGTTTGATTTTAATCCTATGATGCAGGAATTGTATAGGATTGGGCACCGAGTGGATGAGACATATGCGGAGGTTCATCAGCTCAGAACAGAGGTCGAGAGGACCCGCTCAGATTTGCACCAGTTTGGGGATTACACGCAGTACCACATGCAGCGATACCAGCCCATGTGGGATTATATGGCCACTTCCCAGTATCATGTGCAGAATTCCGAGGCAGCAAGTGGGTGGACTGAATACAACCCACCTCCCATGTGGTACCAACCACCACCTACGGATGATGAGTGAAGAAGTTGAAGCCGTTTGTGGGGCTTCTTTGATTGTTGTTGTACTTTTTCTTTTTCAGTTGTGTTTAAGACTGGCATTAAGTTCAGCACGTGCGGAGTAGACTCGGAATTCAGACCTCATCAATCGGAACTCGCACGGTGTTATTTTTTCTTTTCCCTTTTATTTTTATTTTTATTTTAATTTCCCTTTAGTTAGATTGACTTTTAATGGAACACATTAGGGACAATGTGTTACTCAAGTATGGGGGGGTGAGTCGGGAAATTAGTTAGTTTTGTCCCCTATAACGTTTATTTTAGTCCCATTTGAGTCATTTAGAGTCTTTCAAAAAAAAAAAAAAAAAAAAAAAAAAAAAAAAAAAAACATTACGGTTTGAGTCGGATTTGCTTAGGGACAAGCAAATGCTTAAGTATGGGGGGTTTGATATCGCTCATTTATACGAGTTTTTCATAGCGATATTTGTTATGTTTTGTGTCCTAAACGTAATGGATAGACCCCGTATTGCTTATATTTTGTGTAAAGTGTGTTTTGTAGGTTCTCAACTCACCATGTCTTACCGACAAGAAAGAGTTGATTCACCTTGAGGGTACGGCTCTTGGTGTGACACATCAAATCCGTTGATGGTTGCCAGGTTACCCAAAACTGGATGGTTTTCACTTGCCATGGTCCTAGACTGAAAAGTGGCTAATCCAAGGGGGTACGGCTCTTGGTAAAGATTTTATCAAATCCGTTGATAGCTGTAATAGCTTGCTTAAAGCTATAGGGTGTTCAATTCACCGATGCTTCATTGCTAAGAATTGGCGAGTCCAGAAGGGTACGGCTTCTGGTAAAGACATATCAAATCCGTTGACGGCTGTGATGGTTTGCCTAAAATCATCAGGGTACCCCCACTCACCATTGATTCACGTTCTAAGAGTTGGGCTGGGTTCTAGTCTCCCAGGGTGATGCTTATTCCACCAGAAAGACTGGCTAGCCCAAGAGCGAGCAGCTACTTGGTAAAGGCTCATCAAATCTGCTCATGTTGCTGTAAAGATTTGGGACCAAAAGGGGCTAAGCAAAACAAGTCAGGGAAATCAGTACCAGCCTCGAAAGCCGAGTTGCGGCGCAAGACTCAAGAGTTGCGGCGCAACTAAAGAAGCTACAGGACTTGGCACTTGCGGAACAAGAGTTGTGGCGCAAGACCATTCAGTTGCGGCGCAACTGGTCTTTTTTGCAGTTACAAACTCTGTTTTTATTCCTCATTAAGGGGGAAGCTAAAGAGTTAGTGGACATCATGGGACATTATTGCTAGACGTTTTTTGATGTCCCAGGAGGAGTATTTAAGGAACACAACATCCACACAAGATGAATCATCCATTCATATCATCATACACTCAACATCCATATTACACACATCCATTCTTGAAGATATAATTCAAGAATCATCATCATCAAGCTTTAGCATCATTTTCATTATCATCATAAGTTTCTATTGAACAATTGTTACTTCAAGTTTTTTACTTTGTTACTTTGAAGATCATTGGAACCTCTTTCTCAATTTGGTATTCATCTTCTATCATTTTAATAGCAAGATTAAAGTATGTCTTTTACATATTCAATTGTGTTTGTTACAATCATGAGTAGGTAATTTCTTTATACGTTTGCTTGGATTATGTGATGTTTATGTGTTAGATTTTGGGTTGGAAATTCGATTGATTTGTTGAGATTAATTGGGGATCCGTTTGGGTTAATAACTTAATTATCTTGTCAAAATTGTTTATACTCTTGTTTGGTAATCTAAAAACGGGTATTCGAAAGGAATCCGTAATTTTTACTAAAATAGGAACGAATTAATCGGCCTGTCTTTAGTTGATTATAAGTGAATGATATTCGAAAGGAGTCATTAACAACAATTTTCATAAGTAGATATTCACACAAACGCTAGCTACTAAATTAAGAGAAATCGGTTTAGGAGTTAGTAAGCTATTCGAAAGGAAGCTTATAAATTAATTCTCACTTATCAGCTTGAAACTTTATGCACTATTACTTGAGGTGTTAACGGTATTCGAAAGGAATCGTTGCATGGTTAGGTAATTGGAGAAATCCGGTATTCGAAAGGAACTTAGGATTTTACATTAGAAGTTTATCGATATTTTCATACCTAAGGAATAACTCATAGTCATTCACGGTCCAAGCAAGCGTATCTTTTATCCATATTTGAAATCTTGAATATTTTCACTGTTTTTATAAGCAAGTCTTCACTAAGACTAAAACCAATTTGTTACTCGTTACGCATTTTTACTAACTAATATTTCAACTATAAATAGTCCCTGTGTTCGAACCCGATATTTGCTAATACTATTTTACAATTGACAAGGGTACACTGCCCGTGTTATAATCTAGTAAAGGTTAATTTTGGGAAAACTAGATTTTTCGCATCAAAGACTAAAAAGTATTTTTCAAAAAAAATTAATTACCTAGATCTATTTTTTAATGAGTTAAAACTAAAACCGAATAAAAATAATCCTAAAAAAATAGTTAAATAAAAAGAAAAATCTACAACTTTCCCTAAAAGTCTAATATGAGGTACCAAGGCTGGGAAAAATAAGCTATGGCAAAAGTGATTGTCCAATAAGCGGATATGGGCTTATAAGCTCACGGCTTATTTAAAATAAGCAAAACCAAAGATCTCTTGAATAATAAACGTGGCAAGTCTATAACAAGACTAAGATCTTGCCACACCGGTACAACCCTTTACTCCCACTCGATGGGTCGAGGGTTCGAGCCGGGGCAGTGGAGTTTTTTAAACTTGTTTTTTTTCTTTTGGTTCCTATTGATAAAACAAACACCCCTTTACACTTTTGCTTCTTTGGAAATTGATGATAAGCCACTAGTAAGTAAAAATAAGCCAAGATTAATCTCAGGTAATAAAATCAATAAGTATCCCGTTTTGCTTGACAGTGGGAACATATATGATGTTAGTGGCAAGATTGGCTTGCCACTGCTTTGAACATGGACTGATTTCAGCCCTTTAATACTTTGTTGCTGGATGTTTTGGGGGGCACAAGACACCCTCACAACCTTTGGGTTGTGAGGAGTCAAATCAAACACAAAAGCACAAAAATCAAACACAAATCACACCACAATGTTGAATCAGACTAAAAGTGCTCATTGTGGACAGAAAGTAGGTTTTGCTTAATACAGTTAATTTCTAAGGGATCTAAAGGCTACCAGTTGAGTCCAAACTTATCACAAACAACATATAAGCCTAGAATATCCTAAGTGTTGGGTCGAATTATTGAGTTGATAAGTCAAAACACAAAAGACAAGGACTAAATCTGACAATGAAGAATTCTACAAGCTGGTGGACAAACTTGTAGAAGATATTATCACAGAATAATAGAAGATTTAGTTGTCTTATTATTAGCTTTCTTTGTAAGCTATGTTTTCTAGTATATAAAGAAAACATACGTAGGTTTTTATTTATATAATTCATATTCACAATGTAAACCTAAAGTGTGTGTCGACTAGACGTGGGATTCAATGTATACACGTCTAGTGATTGTTTGTTATTAATATAATGAACAATCCAATTGTGTTTTAATTCATGTTTCGTGCCTAAACACCTTGTTATGATCATTGTTCTATTCCGCTATGTTATCATATGAATGATGATCAACCTAGATATAATGGTTCTTAACCATTGAGTCTAACGATCATAGGGATCCACAATTGGTATCAGAGCCTAAGGCTCATGATATCTAGGTCCGACGAGGTGTTCGTGTATGGTGAAGAAGAAGAAAAATTCGTATAGAGTTTTTCTGGACGTTTTTGTGTGCGCAGCAGTATTTAGAAGGTCATAACTTTTGATTGAACCGTTGGATCGTCACGAAATTTTAGATGTGTGTTCTACATACATAGATCTAAACATCCACCGGAGGGATTGTCGAGATTTATCCCCAGGCAAAAGTTATTAGGCGTCGAAATAGGCAGCAGAGGTGATTTTCAGTGTTTCAGCTTTTACATAATATCAAAACTAGGGTTTCTATAAACCCTAGATCGACTTAAGGATGAAACATTTGAGACTTGGAGGCTGTTATGATTCAAGATCTAAGGTTTATTTACAAACCCTAATTAGGGTTTTGGTGCTTAATCTTCACAAACCCTAGATCTATATAAAACTGCAGCAAGTTGCGGGTTTCTGTCACGTACAAACAGCAGGTGCATATTCTCTTGATTTAATTGACTCACGTCAACATGTTGAGGAGATTTATAATATATCATGAGATATATTATTACTACCTAAGATGTGGGTCGAATCTTTATACTGCTAAAGGTTATATGGCCATGACGTGTTTAAAGAAAAAGGAGCTGTCTGTGGACGTGACATATTAAACTATTAAAGTGACCCATTCACAAAGAAAGGACGTGAGAAGAACTGGTCACATGATGAGTTGCTGATTACTCGCATGATACCAGACGTGAGAATGGAAGTTTTGTTTCTGATAATATTTGATTCTTATTGGAGGAAAGGATTCTGTTCACACGATCTATTATCCTGTACCATGCGATGGAAAGAATGGAACACAAGTTTGTGTTCACACGGTTTGAGCTTTTTGATTGGCTATTCAAGTTTGCATATACACGGTTAAGATTGGTGATATGTGTTCACACGAAACAAGGTTTTCTATTGGTGGAAATAGATGTGTTCACACGAAGCTTTGCTTCTGATTGGAGGAAAAGTTTGTTCACACGATTAGTTATGGTGTACATGCGGTCACTTGATCAAAGCCTATTCAAGAGAATATTAAGACGTGTGATATATGGCCTGATTTCTGGCATGGATGAAACGCTGACAGAGTATAGTGCAACGCTGATAAGAATTTGACGCTGACAAGAGTAAAGAATGAACGCTGACAGGATTTTAGGTTGGCGCTGACGTTTGTTATTTGGGCGCTGACAGGAAGGGTTTCGACGCTGACAGGAATAAGTCAACACTGATAGGTTGACAGTGTTGTCCGAGATATGTTCTTCAAACGCTGATACGTGTTGTCCGATATCAGGCAATACACATGGACGAATATTGGACAAAGGAAGATTTCGGGTAACACACTGATTGCTGCTGTTTGAGAAAAACTGGTACGTTTTTAGCACACAAAAAGGAGGATTATACACACAAAGGTACATGGAATCTCCGTTTTAATATAGAATATCAAGTTGATATTTATGGCTCGGATATTTTTAAATGGATTAATGATTTTAAAGCGAGTTAGCAATTATTCATGGGAATTTGATGGATATTTAAACTATGTAATCGGGATAGCCTTGTGAAAGAGTTATCCATCCAAATACTTTTACATATGGTATGAAGATGTGATTCCATTAAAATCGTCATGAAGAGATGTTGACTTAAGGGGAAGAATTCTTATGGTAAGTTTTGATGATTGAAGAAGATTTTCACGAGTTTGTGTTCTATCATATCTTAAAGTCGTGGCGTACCATTCACTGACTTTAAAGGTAACTTGTTCGTGCTTACATGGATAGTGATGAAGACTTGTCATAACACTTGAAGGAGTTACATTATCGTGCTCAGTGTCTCACATAGGATGAGAATATTGACAAGGGATCGAGGTCTACTTATAATTGGTCTGATATAAGTTCTTAGTCACGTGGATAGTACAAGACATGGAACACAAGGTTGGGATATTTTACTTCTACATCAAAAATATTAAAGTTATTTTTCTTCAGGATCATTACACAGAGCCTACTTTTGGAGAATCTACAAGATTGCATACTTTCACATATTCCCTATTGATGTGTCAAAAAGGGGAAGAATATGTGCTATACTTAAGGGGAAGCTTCTTGGAGATCATGTACTACATACAAAGGATTCATGCTTAAGAGGAGTGTTTTGACATCATCAACTAGGGGAAGATTGTTGGGTCGAATTATTGAGTTGATAAGTCAAAACACAAAAGACAAGGACTAAATCTGACAATGAAGAATTCTACAAGCTGGTGGACAAACTTGTAGAAGATATTATCACAGAATAATAGAAGATTTAGTTGTCTTATTATTAGCTTTCTTTGTAAGCTATGTTTTCTAGTATATAAAGAAAACATACGTAGGTTTTTATTTATATAATTCATATTCACAATGTAAACCTAAAGTGTGTGTCGACTAGACGTGGGATTCAATGTATACACGTCTAGTGATTGTTTGTTATTAATATAATGAACAATCCAATTGTGTTTTAATTCATGTTTCGTGCCTAAACACCTTGTTATGATCATTGTTCTATTCCGCTATGTTATCATATGAATGATGATCAACCTAGATATAATGGTTCTTAACCATTGAGTCTAACGATCATAGGGATCCACACTAAGTCCAAGCAGTGGGTTGAGTTTTAGTTTACAAATCACCAAAATGAGACCCTGAATGACCTACTGATGCAATTTGCAAACATAAAATGCTATTTGCTGATGTTTTATGCACAAAAGTGAAATTTGAAACACCAAATTTTTTTAAATTAGCTGACCAAACCACAAAATAACCACACAACACCCTAGACCTATCCTATAGCTATCAGATTCCAAAGCCACAAGTCACGAATCACAAAAACACACTCACAAATGCCTACTGGTTGTCTTTATGCAGTTTTGGCAGAAAACACATAAACCACCAACTTAAACTTTTACACTACAATTTTCAGATTAAGTGAACTAAAATGCCTACACTAACCAAATACAGCTTTTAGGGACTAAATATTTTTCTCTGTGTGTCACTCACAGACCTACAACCCTAGTGCCAAATACCACTTAATATTTAAAGAACCAATTTCTTTTAAATGAACTTCAAACAAGTCAAACACAAACTAGTTTTTACTAATCCTAACATGCATATCTTGCCGTATGAATACAGATTTCAGAACAAAACACCAAATTCTAGCAGACTAATCAGAAAAACACTTAGCACACCACTTTTTAACAGAAAAGTATAGGGAGAGAGGGACAAACCTCAAGGGTGTACATCCACACCCTTGAGTGATTTGAGCTGATGTACTAGCTAGAATAAGTACAAGCACTCCAATGACCTGCATATATAAAAAAGACAACAAAGCTCAAAGTCCAAGACTTGTGGTATTGAATAGTGAGGGTTAGTAATAAACAAGCACATATTAAACTTCCTTAAACACTTTTGGGTCTTAGAACTTGGAGAAAACAAAACAATGTCACACGAATCCCCACAAAGTTGACACCCAAACTTGATAATCCACCGCTCCTTGATATCTGATGACCACAATTATACATAGTCTCATCGTCTAAACCAGGCTTAAAACAGTTAAATATATCATAAAATACCATAAAATATACTTGTATCCGTTTTTGTATGTTTTAGGTATGGATATCAAAAAAAAGACAAAAAGATTACAAGAATCAATCAATAACGAACACGGAAAACGAATCCGCACAATGAACTGGACCCGATTATTGAATTTCCAAGAAAAGTCGTTGAAGTTTGAAGATTATATAAGTTTGGTCCCTATAATTTGACTATTTGACATAAAAGGTCCTTGAAGAATCACTTTTTACAAGTATGGTCCTCAAACATTGAAGATTGGACAAAACAAGCCCTTGAAGATCTCTAAGAATTGCAAGAATAGTCCTTATCTCAATTCTACAAACATTGAGGGATCATTTTGTAATTAGGTCAAAGTAATATACAAAGGGATTTGACATAAGTAGCTAATGAAAACTTTTGGGAGAAAGTAGAAAGCTGTGGGAAGATTAGGGGCTAAATATGTGAAATCCAAACCCACTACCCATCTAAACCCGCCCAACAACCAATAACCGACCCTATTACCCGAGCCAAATACCCCATCAATGTCAGCAACCCACTAACGAGTTTTATAGTATTTAATTGTTTTTAAAACTTTATTAAGTATTATTAAAACTCTCGGTTAACACATATTGTTTCCCAAAACTAAATCAAAATCCCAATTCATCCTCTCATAAACCCTAATCTTGTACAGGGTTAAACACTCAAAATTAATTCACCAAATTGTGCAGATTGGTTATTATGGATTTCACTAACATACCCCCACCCTTAATCCCTTCCCCAACATCCCCATGTGATCCCTTGGGACCTCCCCTGCACCTCTCACTTTCACTTAAACCCAATAAGCTGACCAGATCTATGGCTTATGTTTATTACTTCCTCCCTACACTTAGATGGACGACCATGATCCATTATAAAAAGCTGGACACTTCACATGCCTTACATAGATCACGTGGTGACAAGTTTGACCAAAGCTACAAATTTAAAATCAAAGTCATAAGAGGAATTCAACACTTTAGGTTTTTTGTATTTCTTTTTGTTTCTAGAAGAACTTGTAGCATTATATAAGGCGTGTAGGGTTTATGTTTCAAGTTGTTCCAGACTTTGGCTTAAAAATGTGTAATCCCTTTTTATATGAATAAAAGTTGGTATTATTTTTAAAAAAACAAAAAACAAAAAACAAAAAAAACAAAAAAAACAAAAAAAATCGCAAAAAATCTCATTTGGTCTGGCTCAAACCCCCGACCTGCTGGACTGAGGGGCTTTACCAATGTGCCAGAGTCTTGGCCTTGGAACATTTTCCCCATTTTAATTAATATAATATTTTTGGTTTGACTTGCAAATAAAAAGCAGTGACTTATTTACGACTTATTGGCTTATTGATCATAGCTTTTTCGTTTTTATTATTTTTCCCTTGTTCCCTATCAATTTTAGGACTTTTTGGCTACTTTTTATATTTTTCCTCTTTTTCGTTTATTTTTTATAAATATTTTCTTTTTAATTTTATAAAGTCTTTAAAAAATAGAATTTCATAGTTTAAAATTTTGGAAAAATCATTTTTAGGATTAGAATAATTAGTTTTAGGTTTACAATAGAAAAAAATTGGAATTAGACTTTTATTTAATTATTCTTATTTTTAGGGTTTTAATAAACTTTAAAATTAAATAATAATTTATAAAATCACTTTCACAAATTTTGGTTTACATAATTTTCTTAATTAGATTTTTTGGAATTTTTAGGTAATTTTTCAAAAAAAAATTAGATAGTTTGAATTTTTCGTCGTATTTTACGTTTACGCGTTTTGCGTAGTAGGTCCGTTTTTAGCGTAATCCGTTTACGTTTTCTTTTATTTTCTGTTGCGCTAATGAAAGTTCTAACTATGGCCCAATCTAGATTTTTTTAAACTAGACTAAGTGTTACTGGTCGCTGAGAGGACCAGCGACAGAGACCAGACCAGCGGAAGGCAAAGCCTCAGTTGGCACACCAGGAACATTCAAGTCAAAGACAACGTCAGAGAAGTCAAAGACAATTTGAAGTCATACTCACCAGCGATTATGAATAGCTGGGATGTAGAAGGAATGTGCTGGTGTTTAAGGATCTCTGAGTTGTCAATTCTCAGAGATCACTTAGAACCCTAGAAGTCTTATACAAGCAAAGCTTTTCTGATCCTTTTATTGTTTAGGCGGGAGAATCTACAAACTGGTTTGAGCGGGACAAAACAAAAGATTCAAGATAAGCCTAGTACGACCTAGTGGGACAAAAGGTGAACAGTTGGCAGAACTGTTCACCTAAAGTAGTTTAAAGGTATCTCTCGATTTGGACATGCATTTAATACGTTGTACTCTTCCACTCAGAAGATGACACATATCAACTACTCCCACTAAGGAAGCAACCTCGTACCACTATAAATAGGAGGGAGAAAGAAAATTTATTTAACCCTTGTGCTTGGATAAATTATCCAAGTTATTTCTCCCTTTGGAACCTCTGAGCCCTCAACTGTCTACCAGCGACTCAAAGGTTCTCTTATAAACTTGAGGCTCGGATCAAGTTTACTCGTTCTAGCATTAATTTCTTATTGTTATTAAACGGGTGTATTCATAGCACTTTGTAATACTTTGTTTATAACAGTTAATAAAGCATTACTCGTTTGAAAAGTATTTCATTGTGTGTTCAAGTTTATACAAGTTATAGTTTCGACAATTGTTGTATTTTAGGACTTTAAATTGGTATCAGAGCGGTTTGATTTATAAAACCTTAATAAACCGTTCTTGTTTTTAAAATCAAGATCCAAATATGACTAAAACTATGCCTCCTATGCCACCACCTTTTGGTCAAACTAGTCAAGGTAACACTTCGACCAACGCTCCGGCCACCACATCTACTACCATGTCTACACCGGTTGTAAGCACTGGTAATAATTATGATGACCTTACCCAAGTTCTTGATGTTCGTAGGGGGTCACATGTGTCCAATGTTCCGGCGTTTGATGAAGAAGATTTCTCAAGTTGGAAAAGTGAATTTCTTATTTATTTAGATGGCTTAGAACCCTTCTTAATAGAAATATTGTAAAATGGTCCTTATGTTCCATTGGCCGTTTCCTCTACCCGTGAGAGACCCAATAAGAAGCCTGCTAAGCAATGGTCTCCAACGGATAGATGTTTGGCTAACCAGAACAAGAGACTCAAAAGTATCATAGTCTCTTGCCTACCCAAGAACATTATGAAGTCTATAATCAAATGCAACTCTGCAAAAGAGATGTGGACTGAATTAGTTATTGGGTATGAAGGTACAGAGGAAACAAAAGAAACCAAAATCCAAGCCCTAAGACTCAAGTTTAATGCTTTTAAAGCTTTGGATTCAGAAACTGTTGCTCAAACTTACACTAGGCTTAAGATTTTGTTGAATGATTTAGGAAACAATGGTGTTGTGCTACCAAAGGCTGAGGTTAATGCTACTTTTGTTAACAACTTACCTATGAAATGGCTTAGCTTAAACAAGACCTTAAGAGCAAACAATGCAATCAAGAATGATACTCTAGCACAACTGTTTGGTAGATATAACTATGAAGAAGGGTTGATTGACTTAATTTACAAATTAGAGACTGATAGGTTTACCACCTATATCTCTGGTTCAAAATCTATTGTTTCTAACCATTCCTTTCAGGACAGCGACTCTGATATTGAAGAGGATACAAGAAGCAGTCAAGAATTTCTTGATGAATTGCATGCAGAGTTCCATGACAGAGCTCTTCTGGCTGATCAAAAGAGATCCTACAAGAGATCAGGTAGAGTTGGAGCTGCTAAAGTTGATAAATCCAAAGTGACATGCTACACTTTGGAAAAACTGGTCACTTTCAGAAAGATTCCTGGTCAAACAAAACCTCCTCTCCCAGCTTTCCATCATCCAGCAACAATCATAGCAACAAGAAGAAGTTTTCTCCATCTTTCAAGCAAACTTCTCTCTCTGACTCAGAAGAAAATAAGGACTACAAGGTCAAGTACAAAGCATTGAAATCTGAGCTTGTGAAACTCAACCAAAAATCTGAAGACGCTGCAAAGAAAAAGGACAACAAAATACTGAAAAAGGTCTGATCGCTGTGTTAGGACCATTGTAATAGGTAGACTAGGAGGTATGTAGTTCCTCCTGGTCCTAGTAGTAGTAGGAGCAAGTTGTGCTCCTGGTCCAAGTAGTAGTAGGAGCAAGTCGTGCTCCTGGTCATAGTAAAAGTCAAACTTTATTATTTATTTATTATTCTGTTAGGATATGCATGAGATATGTTAGGAAAGGATATGCATATCAGTTTTACACGTTTTGCTTTAATGATGTATTAGGGTTTCCTTGTAGTATAAAAGGAACCTTAGGCAGAAGGGTTAAACACACCTTCCACAATCACGATTCTAGTGATTATCAATATTAGAAATCCTTAGAAAGGATCAAGTCTTTATAGTTATTTTGTTCTTCTTTATAGTATTTGTATTTCATACTTACATTGTGTATAGAGTCTCTCTGTGAATAGACTTGTGATTACAGAAGTCGTTCACCGGTCCTGACAGGCTCCAGGATCCACATCTAGTGGACCCAACAAGTGGTATCAGAGCCTAGGAGAGTCTCTGTACAAGAAGAATCAAGTTTTCTTATTCATAACATAGTATTTCGTCATGTCTGGAGAAGAAAGTTCTTCTAAAACTCAGCAACCTCAGCAGATCGTTGCTACGGTTTCAAACACGAATGCTAAGTTTCCTTTTCTGAAAAAGGACGAGTATGATAGCTGGGCAATGAAGATGGAATGGTGGATCACCAACATTGATCAAGACCTTTGGAAGATAATTCTGAATGGAAACGGCCCAAAATTGACCGGAAGAGACAAGAATGGTAATATTACTCATCTGGAACCTAAAACACATGAGCAAATTACAACTGTTCAAAAGGAGGTAAAAGCAAAAACTATTTTGCTTCAATCCCTACCTGATGATCACATGGGTGACTTCTACCATTTGGGGATGATGCTAGAGAGATCTGGAATGGAATAAAAGCAATATTTGGTGGGAATGAGGAGTCAAAGAAGATGCGAAGATCCATGCTGAGAGACGAGTTCACAGAGTTCAAGATCTCAGAAACTGAAGGTATCAATCAAGGGTATGACAGGTTCCAAAAGATATTGAGCCAACTAAATCAACTGAAGTCAAAACCTGATGATGGTGATATTAAAGCAAGATTTCTTCGAGCCTTACCCTACTCATGGAATCAGGTAGTAATCTCTCTCAAAGCCAAAGGTGGGCTTGACTATCTCAACTTTGATGATTTGTTTCATAAGCTCAAAACCTTTGAACCTCATGTGAGAGGATATTCAAGTGATTCTTTTCCCACTCCTGCTAATTCTGCCTGTGTGAGTTCTATGGGTTCCAGTCCCATGTCTTATGCTAGCAGCCCAAGCAGTACTGTGTCTTCTCAACATACCTTTCAGCACACTTCTACTCCTGAACCAACATCTAGGAATGGAAGCATGGTAGAAGCTGTTCTTCACTCTTTTGTTGCTGACGTTGATGCTCAACAGCAACTTGCTTTTGATGACTTCAAACAGGTTGATAAACTTGACCTGGATGAAATGGACCTCAAATGGCAGATGGCCATGCTCACTCTTCAGGTTCACAAGTTTGAAAAGAAAGCAGGTAGGAAATTCAACTACAACCCAAGGGAGCCAGCAAGGTTTGACAGAAGCAAGGTTCGATGCTATAACTGCCAGCAGCAAGGTCACTTTGCAAGGGAATGTCCTAGCAAGAATGACCAGGAGAAGAGCAGATATTCAACTTTTAAGGTCCAGGAGGTAAAGGATGACAAGAAAGCATTGGTGTCTGTTGACTCTATGGTCAACTGGAATGATCATCAGTCTACCTCACTAGAATCAGCTGAGTCTTCTACTGACGTGTTTGCAATGATTGCTGGGAATTTGTCTGATGCTGAGGAAGCAGACCAATTTGCTCTTATGGGCATCTCATCTCAGGTACAACATTGTCCTCTTGGTTGTCATGATAAATATGCTGAATTTTTGTCCTAATATAATGACATAAATAATCAAAATGATAAGTATTTCTTAGAAGTTCAGGCATATAAGGCTTCATTAAATACTTTGGAACAACAAAAGAGGTGGCTTCAGGATACTCAACGTGAGTATGAGGATAAAATTAGGATTCTAAACATTGACCTAGAGAATACAACTAACATGCTTAAATACACAGAAAAAGTAAAAGATGAAAGTCTCAAAGAAAAACAAGAGATGAAAGAAAAATTAGATGCTACACTTTTGAGATATGAAAAATGGCAAAAAGCACCTAAAAATCTTTCCAAGTTAATCAACAGTAGCATGTCTGGTAGAACTAAAAGAGGTCTAGGATTTGAAAAATATATTGATTCCGAAGATGTGTTTGATTTGTCTTTTTCAAGTGTCTTTGATCCTGACAACAAAGAGGAGGGAGAACCTAGTTACAATAGGTTTAAACCAGCATCAGAAATGCATGCTGTTCCTCCTCCTCTTACTGGAACTTTCATGCCCACTTCTAGGCACAATGACTTGGATGGATCACAGATGCATGAGTCCCCAAACAGTTCTACTAATACTAATGACTTTGTCTCGTGTATTTTCAGTGACAAAGCCAATGACTCTGCATCAAGTGGTTCAAGTGAAGAGTCAAGACCTACAAGTTCCAAGTCAGAAGATTCTGCTGCTACTAGTGCTATGAAGTGTGAAGCAAAAGTTGTTTTTAATTCAAAAGTGTCCAGTCCTGTTTCTTTGAGTCCTAGGAAGTTTGATTCTCCTAGAATTGTGTGTAATAAAGTTGGCAGTATGAAACAATATCATTCAAATAAAAGGTCGATTAAAACATGTTTTGTTTGTGGAAGTGCATTTCATTTGATTAAAGACTGTGATTTTTATGACAATCATTCTTCTGTTCATCAAGCATTTTCTGCTCCTGGTCCACCAGGAGCTGCTCCATACTCTTCTAGAAGACCTAATCCAAATGCCCAATCATATCTTTCTTCTAGAAGGACCTCTCCCTCAGCTTCTGATCAATGGAGAAACAATGGGTTAACAACAAATAGACCTACAAGTAATTATTTTCAGAATTTTAATCCAAATTATACAAGCAATATTGACCACATGTTTTTTGGATTTGGGAAATTGGGAACTGCTGTTAAGCCCTCAGCAGGTTGTTCTTGGTCAAACAACAATCCTCACATGATGTCTCGGCAACCAAAGAACAACAGTGGATCTCATCAATCTTCTTGGCTTTCATCTAAAGATCCACAAGGCAGGCTCAAACCTGAAAAGGTTTGGGTCCCCTTAAGACACTAATTTTGTTTTTTCTCTCACTTTGTTGTTGTAGGTTGCTCCATACCAAGATCCTAGTCTAGGAATTGTTGATAGTGGATGCTCTAGGAGCATGACAGGAAATAAAAGTCTTTTATCTAACTTTGTACCATTTCAAGGCGGAAAGGTCTATTTTGGAGGAGGTGAAGGTAGAATCACAGGCAAAGGAACGATTCAAACACATAATCTTAATTTTGAGCAGGTCTACTATGTGGAAGCACTTCAGCACTTCAACCTGATATCTGTCTCACAGATTTGTGACAAGAAGCAGTTTGTCCTCTTTACGGATACTGATGCACTTGTGTTAGCCAAGGACTTTAAGCTTTCGGATGACTCACAGGTCCTACTCAGAATCCCTAGAAGACATAACCTTTATAGTATCAAACTGAATGAAGTAACTCCTACTGGTCAACTAGCATGTTTGTTTGCTAAAGCATCAGCAGATGAAGCCACTCAATGGCACAGAAGGATGGGTCATGTGAACTTTAAGACGATTCACAAACTCGCTAATATGAATCTGGTTACTGGTTTGCCTCCCAAGTCATTCAGGAATGATATGAACTGTATTGCATGCAGCAAAGGCAAACAACATAAAGCATCCTTCAAAGCCATCACTGCTCTCAGCCTCATAACTGAACCATTGCAGCTACTACACATGGATTTATTTGGTCCTACCTCCATTAGGAGCATTGACCACAAACAATTCTGTCTTGTGGTAACTGATGGATACAACAGGTTTACGTGGGTCTTCTTCATGACTGCCAAGAGTGAGACCTACTCAATACTAAAAGATTTCATCACTCTTATAGAGAATCAGTTGTCCAATAAGGTTAAAGGCATTCGATGTGATAATGGAACAGAATTCAAAAATGCCAATCTCATAGCACTTTGCAATTCGAAAGGCATTAGAAGAGATTATAGTGCAGCAAGAACTCCTCAACAAAATGGGGTTGCAGAACGAAAGAACAGGACTCTAATAGAAGCAGCAAGAACAATGCTTGCCGATTCCAAGCTTCCAACCATGTTTTGGACAGAAGCTGTCAACACTGCAAGTTATGTCTTGAATAGATTTTTTATTACCAATCCTCACAAGAAGACTCCCTATGAGCTACTAACATCCAAAGTACCGAATATCGCTCACTTGAAGCCATTTGGGTGTCCTGTTACCATTCTGAATACTAGTGATTATTTGGGGAAATTTGATGGCAAGGCAGATGAAGGATACATTGTAGGATACTCAGCTCACTCTCGGGCCTATCGTGTCTACAATCTTCAAGCCAAACGAGTCATTGAAACTATAAATCTCAGGTATTTTGAGGAGAAGTCAAACATCCAAGGCAAGGGTCCTGAATGGTATTTTGATCTTGACTATCTTAGTGATTCATTAGGATATTTTCGTTTCAAAACTAACCATGATGCAGGTCCACAAGTGTCTACAACTTCTGATCCTAGTGCTCAAACTAGTCTTTCCGATTCTGATGATGAGGATGACATGTTTGTGGTTCCATCTTATTCTACCATAGTCCCTCCTACTCCCCCTAGTACTTCAACTCCATTGGATGTCTTGGAGTCACAGGCATCCCTTGAAACATTACTCAGACAACAACAAGAAGCTACTACAGAAGCTGCTCAAGGTGGTTTTGAGTTTCCTGTTCATACGCCTGTTGACAATGCTGCTCCTAGTACTCCAACTGTCACTCCTGGTGCTAGTATCACACCTCTTGCCAGTCCGGCTGGTGCTTCTACTCCTCATACTAGATTCCCCAGTCCTTCTGACCTAGGGAACCATCAGAAGAAGTCCTCTACCAAGCTGGATGATATACATAAGCAACCAATTGCTGGGATCTTCGATTCTGCTTCTTATGATACTGACCTGGTTGGTGATCATACTAACTTGGCACCAGAAGTGGAAGTGAATTCCAATCCAGTGTTGTAGGCGCATAAAGATCATCCTACTACTCAAATCATTGGAGATCTTGGTTCTACTGTCAAGACACGCAGAATGCATAAGAAGGCCACGTCTGATCATCATGCTCTTGTGAGCTATATTGAAGACCAAAAGCGTAATAATCATACGGACTTTCAACACTGTTTGTTTGCTTGTTTTCTTTCACAGGTGGAACCTAGATCAGTCTCTCATGCTCTTGAGGATCAAAGTTGGGTGGAGGCAATGCAGGAGGAAATGCAACAGTTCTTGTTTCAGAATGTTTGGATCCTAGTTGACTTGCCGGATGGAAAGACAGCCATAGGTACCAAATGGATTCTCAAAAACAAGAAAGATGCACGGGGTATTGTGGTGCGGAATAAGGCAAGGCTGGTTGCACAGGTTCATACAGAACTTGAAGGCATTGACTACACTAAAGTGTTTGCTCTTGTTGCTCGGATTGAGGCCATTCGTCTGTTTCTGGCTTTTACGTCCTATATAGGATTTACAGTTTTTCAGATGGATGTCAAAAGTGCGTTTCTCTATGGCAAGATTGATGAGGAAGTTTATATCACTCAACCCAAGGGTCTTGTTGATCCACTTCATCCCAAGAAAGTTTACAAAGTGGTCAAAGCTCTATATGGACTTCATCAGGCTCCCCGAGCCTGGTATGAGCGTCTCTCAACTTTCTTGTTGAAACATGGCTATAGGAGAGGCACTATTGAAAAAACACTATTTCTTAAGAGGAACACCAAGGACATTATCCTAGTCCAGGTGTATGTGGACGATATTATCTTTGGTTCTACTAAAAAGGAGTGGTTTGATGAGTTTGAACTACTAATGAAGGGCGAATTTCAGATGAGTGCTATGGGAGAGCTTACATTTTTCCTTGGTCTTCAAGTCAAGCAACAGGTGGATGGAATCTTCATAAGTCAAGATAAGCATGTTCATGAGATTCTACAGAAGTTTGACATGGATCTCCTTAGACCAGCAGCAACTCCTTATGAGGTTGTGAACCTCAAACTCAAGACTGAGCCTGATCCTCCAGTAAATGTTCACATGTACAGGTCAATGATTGGCTCACTCATGTATTTGACAGCATCCCGTCCGGATATCATGTTTGCAGTCAGTGCTTGTTCTAGACATCAGGTGGCGCCAACGGTCTCCAACTTAAATGCAGTCAAGAAGATCTTCAAGTACATCAAGGCTCAACCCAAGCTAGGCTTGTGGTATCCCAGAGAATCACCTTTTGTTCTTGAAGCATATAGTGATAGTGATTATGCAGGTGCTAATAATGACAGAAAATCTACTACTGGTGGTTGTCAGTTTTTGGGACGAAGACTTATTTCTTGGCAATGCAAGAAACAGACAATCGTAGCTACATCTTCCACAGAAGCGGAATACGTTGCTGCTGCTAGTTGTTGTGGACAGGTCTTGTGGATCCAAAATCAAATGCTGGACTATGGGTTCAACTTCATGAACACCAAAATCTTTATTGACAATCAAAGCACCATTTGCATTGTGAAGAATCCTGTATTTCATCAACGTACAAAGCATATTGAAATTAGGCACCACTTTATCAGGGATGCCAATGAGAAGAAGTTGATACAGGTTCTTAAGGTTCACACAAATGATAATGTTGCGGATCTGTTGACTAAAGCCTTTGATGGTCCCCGATTCAACCACTTGGTGGTTCACATCGGGATGGTCAACCCTTGAGACCTAGGATTGAGGGGAGGCTAAGCCTAAGGGGAGGCTTAGTGTACATAATTCTTGCACATATTAACATTGGTAGCTCCTAACAATAGTTTTCATGGGTTCTGGTGGTGTGTGTTGCTTTTACTGAAGGTTTTTGTTCACTTCTGGTGGGTATTTTCATTTGTGACTGGCTCCTAGTCCTTTCTGGTTAGCTTCTGGTCACTCTTGGTTGGCTCCTAGTGGGTACAAATCCTTCTTCGTCAAGTGCTGGTTCACTTCTGGTCTTGGTTTGGAATACTGTTCACCTTGTTGACTGTTGTTGACCACATTTTGCTTCTAGTGTTGACCATGATACGTTTTGTCTTTTAGTCAACGCATCCATATTCTGGTATATATCCACTTATTTGTCTTTGGTAAATTGGGATGTGCAAATAATGTAAAAGAGGCAAGTGGTTATTCAGCATTAACTACCTAATTTGAAAGGGCAACCCCAATTATTAGGGGTCAAACAACAGTTACTATTCACCATTATTTATGGTCAAATAACCCCCTTGACTCATTGATCACAATTATAACACACACACCCGCTCCTACTCTCTCAAACCCTAACAATTCATCATCCATTTCTTCCTAATCATCATCCATGGCTGGTCTTGCATATCAACCTTCACACAATAAGGTAGCATATCTAGGCGATGGTCCACATCGTGAACAGTTCACGGACATCTTGGAATATGTAGAGGCTTTATGTAGCGAGAAAAATTAAACACTCGACCCTGAGCCAAACAGGTAGACTAGGAGGTATGTAGTTCCTCCTGGTCCTAGTAGTAGTAGGAGCAAGTTGTGCTCCTGGTCCAAGTAGTAGTAGGAGCAAGTCGTGCTCCTGGTCATAGTAAAAGTCAAACTTTATTATTTATTTATTATTCTGTTAGGATATGCATGAGATATGTTAGGAAAGGATATGCATATCAGTTTTACACGTTTTGCTTTAATGATGTATTAGGGTTTCCTTGTAGTATAAAAGGAACCTTAGGCAGAAGGGTTAAACACACCTTCCACAATCACGATTCTAGTGATTATCAATATTAGAAATCCTTAGAAAGGATCAAGTCTTTATAGTTATTTTGTTCTTCTTTATAGTATTTGTATTTCATACTTACATTATGTATAGAGTCTCTATGTGAATAGACTTGTGATTACAGAAGTCGTTCACCGGTCCTGACAGGCTCCAGGATCCACATCTAGTGGACCCAACACGCTGCCTCTTTGGATTGGGATGATGAACCTCTTACTTCAGAGGATGAAGGGACAACTACTGTCAGAGCCTTTATGGCTATCGCTGATGAAGAACCAGCTGTTGGAAAAAGTGAGGCAAGATCTGGTCAATGGGTGGATATCACAATGAAAAAGGTACAAAGATTACTTTCTATGCCTGAAGGTCCTGATAGAGACAATGTCAGTGACTACACTCTGGTTGACCTCCATTTTGTGGAAGAACAAAGAAAAAACCTGTTAAACAAATTTTACAGTCTTAAAACTGACTTAAATCTTTGTCAATCTGAGTCAACCAATCTCAAACCTTTTGTGGATCTTGCTAGCCAATTGCAAAATGATGTCAGCAGACTTTCCATTGAAAATGAATCTTTAACTCATGAAAACGCTGAACTCAATAAAACCATTGAAAAATGGAATGTGGGTCAATTCACTATGAAAGAGTTAGTTGCTGGAACCATTCTAGGGGATGTGGTTCAAGCAATAGGGGGAAAGGGTAGGTTCAAAAATCACATACCTATGGCCAAAGTAAAATTTGTCCCCTCAGATTTCCCTTCTCCGTCTTCCACCTATATGGATGATAAAGACTCTGACAAGGAATCTGGTTTTCCAGCGTTACCCAAACTCGTTGGTGCAAACCCTTATGATTCCTTGATTGGCCCAAAACCTGCCACCAAAACCTCTGGGGACATCAAATCTCAAAGTTGCTGATAAAGCACATAAAAAGGTTTTTGTGGCCAAAGACTCTGCCAAACCCACTCCTCCCCCTGAAGAGCTTTCACCCACCAAGAAACTTCTCCTCACCCTGATGGAAGAAGTAAAGGGTTTGAAAGAACAAATCAACCCTAGGGTAAACAGTCCATTTATCAACTCCCTTGGTGAGGGATCAAGCAGCTCAAAGGGGAGAGCTTTGGTCAGACCTTGTAAGCATTATGGTTTCAAAAATCTTTCCTCTAAGGATTGCTCTAAAGAACCCAAATGTATCACATGTGAGTCAACTGAACACACCTCTAGAGAACATGAGGATACGATAGCAGTCCAAAAGGCCAGAACTCAACTAAGGTCTAAAACTCCTTATAAGTCCTCTAGGAGGCCTGAACCCACACCCAAAGACACTCCTCAGGGTTACAGGCCAAATCCTCCCTACAAGTATTTTGGCTTTTATGACCATCACTCTGATGAGTGTGAGCACTATCCTAGATGTGATATCTGTGGAAGTATGCGTCATGAAACCAGAGACTGCAACCAAAGAGGGGGAAACAGAAACCAGAGAAGACCCAATGTTGCTGGTCAGCGACAGATGGACCCACTGGAAAGTGGGTTCATCATCGAAAATAATCTGGCTTTGTTATATCTATGCAGGAATATCTGAAGAAATCTGTTTGGTATCTGGATAGTGGGTGCTCCAGACATATGACAGGGGTTAAACAATATCTGCATAGATATAAGAAGGAGTCTGGTCCAAAAGTAGTCTTTGGAGATGACTCCTCAGGGGCTACTGAGGGTTATGCTCAGTGGATTGTAATGGAATCACCTTCACAAGGGTCGCTTATGTCAATGGACTAAAGCATAACTTAATCAGTATCAGCTAACTCTGCGATGCTGATTTCAAAGTTCTATTCACAAAGACCCAGGGAACAATCTTCAATCAAAATGATGATGTTGTTCTTATTGCACTCAGAAGAAGGGATGTGTATGTTATTGACATGACATCATGTCCAGAAGGAAACAACACATTTCTTTTTGCCAAAGCCTCTGATAGTGAAAATTGGCTCTGGCATAAGAGACTCTCTCACCTTAACTTCAAAAACATCAACAAACTGGCCAAGAATGATTTAGTTGTTGGGTTTCCCTCTCTGACCTTCAGCAAAGACACACCCTGTTCAGCCTGTGAAAAAGGGAAGCACCACAGATCCTCATTTAAAACCAAACAATCATTCTCCATGAATAAGTGCCTTCATCTCCTTCACATGGACTTATTTGGACTAGTAAAACCACAATCCCTCAATCACAACAAGTATACACTAGTCATTGTTGATGAATTCTCTAGATTCAAATGGGTATTCTTTCTTAAAAGAAAGAGTGATGCAGCTGAGAGAATAATGTCTTTCATCAAAGAAATAGAGAATTTCAATGACTGTAGAGTAAAGGCTATCAGAAGTGATAATGGCACCGAATTCAAGAACCATGCCATGGAAGCTTTTTGTGATGAAAAGGGAATCTCTCATAACTTTTCGAACCCAGGCACCCCTAAACAAAATGGTGTCGTGGAAAGAAGAAACAGAACTCTAATAGAGGCAGCCAGAACAATGCTCAGCGAATCAAGACTCCCAAAACAATTTTGGGGTGAAGTTGTGTACACAACGTGCTACACACAAAATAGATCTATTATTGTGAAGAGACATGGCAAGACCGCTTATGAAGTGTATAGGAAGAGCCCCTGATGTAAGCTACTTCCATGTCTTTGGTTGCCCTGTTTTCATTCACAACTACAAGGATCATCTGGGTAAATTTGATGAAAATTCAGATGATGGGTTCTTTCTTGGATACTCTCCTACCTCCAGAGCTTTTAGAGTATTAAATATCCGCAGGCAAGAACTTGAATAATCCATTCATGTTACCTTTAATGAAGTAGATACTGTCATTACTCACACCACCTTTGAGGACTGTGACATCGACTTCAATGAAGTCAAATCATATCCAAAGGATGATTCTCAAATCCCAAGGAATTACCTCAAATATGTCACAAGGATTTTCCCTACGTTCACGCATTCGATCCTCACTCTATCTTTGACATCACTCCAGAGGTTGCTGTAGCTGAATCACTCACTCCACCACCCATAGAAGAAAATGATGATCTTATCTCTCCAATCTCTCAAATAGATGAAGAGATCATGGATGAAGAAATCATATGTGATGAACCACCAGCATTCATTGAACCTGTTGTGACTCCTGAACCCACAGAGACCCTTGCTCCTCAATCCAAATGGAGTAGGAACCAAGATATTATTCTGGTGAATATTCTTGGTGAACCCTCTGAAGGAGTCACCACCAGAGGAAAGTTAAGATCTCTGGAAACTGCCTCAGTAAATGAATGCCTTTTCGCTGATTTTCTCTCTGAAGATGAACCTAAGAACATGGCAGCTGCCCTTCTGGATGAAGTTTGGGTTGTAGCCATGCAAGAAGAACAAAATCAGATCAAGAGAAACAAGGTGTGAACTCTGGTAAAAGCTCCAGCTGGAAAACAAATGGTTGGAACTAAATGGGTCTACAGAAACAAAAGGGATAAAGTTGGCATGATCGTCAAAAACAAGGCTAGGCTTGTGGTGCTGGGTTACAATCAATCTAAGGGTATTGATTATGATGAAACATTTGCACCAGTGGTAAGATTAGAAGCTATCAGAATCTTCCTAGACTTTGCAGCTTATATGGGTTTCACAGTATACCAGACGGATGTAAAGAGTGCTTTTCTTAATGGTAAGCTAGCAGAGGAAGTATATGTCAATCAACCCCCAGGGTTTGAAAATAGTGACTATCCTGATCACATCTACAGGCTTCACAAAGCACTCTATGGATTGAAACAAGCGCCTAGAGCCTGGTATGAAACTCTATCAAAATTCCTACTTGATAATAAATTTGTCAGAGGTACCATTGACCAAACCTTGTTTACCTATAGGTCTAAGGGTGACGTCATTTTAGTACAGATTTATGTGGATGACATAATTTTTGGTTCAACCAACATTACCTTGAGCAAACAGTTTGCCAAACTTATGACCAGAAAGTAGTGAAATGAGCATGATGGGGGAACTAACTTTTTTCTTAGGTTTTCAAATCAAACAAAATTCAAAATGAATTTCTATTTGTCAAGAAAAATATGTCAGAGATTTGCTCAAGAAATATGATCTGTCTGATTGTGCATCAGTGAAATACCCCATGCTTCCTCCTAACAATTTGGGAGCTGATGACTCAAGGGTCTCTGTTAATGAGACCTTATACAGCGGAATGATTGGGTCACTGATGTACCTCACAGCAAGCAGACCAGACATCCAATTCTCCACATGTCTCTGTGCTAGGTACCAAGCTAACCCCAACAAATCCCACCTTGTAGCTGTCAAAACAATTTTCAGGTACTTAAAAGGATCTCCCTTAATGGGTCTCTGGTATCCAAATGGATCAGGTTCGACCTCAAAGCCTACTCAGACTCGGACTATGATGGGTGCTAACTTGACAGAAAATGTTGATCCCAAACATAGATCGATTAGCTTTGTGTTAAACGAGATTGAATCAAGATTAACACGTAGAGAAACTTTGTGTTAATAACAATCTAAGTGTTATGCGGAATTAACACTTAGACTAGAGAACAAACAAACAATGTAAACCAAACTTTCACTCTTGATTGATAAAGAAACTTACGTACAATTGTAAAACTTGATAAAACTTATTCAACTAATTAACCCTACGACCTCGTTTTATAGCATAAGGAGGCGTGTACAATAATCTATGTATCAACTATTCTAGGTAAAGATAAATATAGAAAATACAATGTCGAACATATCTTTACTAGAATTACAAAACGTGTAGACTAAGTATTCCATCAATGGTTGAACTTATTTTTGTCAGTGCTTCAATTATGTCTTGTCAGTGCTCATCTATCAGCGCCTCTTTTGCTCTTGTCAGCGTCCAAGTTCCTCTTGTCAGAGTCCCAGTGACTTAGCGAATTTTATTCCCAACAATCCTCCCCTAAGCTTGATATCTACTCTAGTAATCAAGTTTCTGAATAAAAACTAAGTACAAGGAGGATACTTACAAACACCAACTAATCCTTAATTAGAAAATAAATAAATCTAATTAAATCCTTACTAACATCACTAGTATAGTCAACCTATAATGGTGTAGATACCATCTTCTTCAAAACATCTTGAGACATAGGATATTCAACATCAACCAAAAGATATTCTAAAAACTTTGAAGTACTAAGATAATATACACCAGCATCTGAATATATACGCCATCTCAAACGACCGAGGTCATCCAAATCCAACCATATTGGATCAGCTTCATCTGGTTCGATCATTCTCTTGAATGTTGTCCAGATCCTTATTCCATTCACTGAAGAAGTAGCTTCAGCTTCATACTTGGCTTTCATTAATTTCCACAAATCCACCAAGTCTTCTCTATCCATACTTGCAAACAAATAGATAAAAGAAGTGAATGTGTGTACCTTGTCACCAGCCCTGGTGACCACCCAGAAACCACTTGCATCTTCCTCATACTTGATTATGGGGTTTCTGAAATCTAAAGGTAACACTTCTGCAACATCTGAAGCTTCCAATGGTGAAAGCTTTAAATTCTTTCTTATCACAGCTTCACTTGGATTCAATTTATCAAATACTATAAATTCAATGGGAATTCCCTTCTTCACTGGCCTTGGCATAATGGAATCCCTCTTGTATCTGCATATTCTCAGCAATTTCTTCTTTTCTTTCATCAGAAAGAAGTCTTAGAGTATTCTCTTCACAAACACGCTCCCAAATAGGATATGCATAAAACTCCAATTCTTCAAAGGAAATCTTCTTCAATCTCTCATAGGTCTATCCTCCTCGATGACACCTAAGAAGCATGTAATAGAGCTCTCTTCTATTCCTTTTCAGCTTAGAAAGTACCTTGCTAGCCTTGTGCTTCAGAACCACCTTGCAATCCTTCTGAACTCTCAATAGAATCTCCAAGCCCCAAATTTGTCTAGTAAGCATCATGTTTAGATTTTCTGCAATTAAATTCTCCCATGCAAAATACATAGCCTCAACTTCAGGCATGTCAAAATCTACCTGCATCTTTAACTCCCTAAGCTTCTCCTTAGCCAACTCATCCTCCCCATACTCTAATATTTCTGGTTCTTCAATTATCATTACACTTGAACCAGAACTGTCATCATCATCATCACCAGCTTTATTACTTTCAGGAGAAGTCACAACTTGTGACTCAATAGCAATCTTCATCTTATCCTGCTCTTCAAGTTGTGCAGCCAAAACTGAATCAAAATGTACCTGGGTTGCATCCTTAGGTACCTGTACCTCTACCATAACCCATTTACCCTTATCCAAAGCTCCAATACCTGGAAAAGGTGTTGATGGTACACGTTTAGAAATATCCTTGATGATAACAGGTGGTTTGGATACACCAATCATACCTGCAAGTCTGTCAGTGTCTGATTTGTTCTTGTCAGCGTTCAAATCTTGAATGTCAGCAGCTGACTCTGTGAATTGCTTCATCATCTCTACAAATGAAAGCTTCTTGGGAGTAACCAAAGAAACATCAATAGCTGGCTTCTCCTTCAAACTTGTCAATGCCTCAACTATCTCCACACTCCCATAAGAACCAACTTCTTATGAGCCTTTGTCACTCACATATACCTGCTCATCCTCCCTTTTGGAAGAATCCTCCTGCCTTCTACTAGTATTGACAGCCTCCAAAATAACTATCCTCTCCCGCAATGACTTGAGTTAAAGGCCTTGACCTGTGACAATTTGTACAAGGTCTGCATTTTGCTTTTGCAAGCGCATGCAAACCATCGTCAATTCCATAGCTGATAAAGGTTCCATACTGCCCTCCTCCATCATGGGAAGTTGCCCTCCCAAAATATATTCATAGGACATGGGTGTGGACTTAATGATGTTGGGACTGTCTTGACCTGCTTCTAATCTAGTGCCAATAGTCTCAGCCTCACCCATGTCACCAACCACACTTGTGGTGGTGGTTCTATCTGCTACATGGCTAGGACCACTATAGGATAACACTCCAGTAGTCCTTTGGCGATTCTCAAACCTATAGTCATGAGGTTCTGAAGATGAAGTAGAATGGGGGTCTGTTTGTGTTTAGGGAAGAATGGTGTCAGCGTTTGGGTTGGTTGTGTCAGCGCCCACATTATGAGTGTCAGCGCCTGAGGGTTGAGGGTCAAGATCTATGTGTTATAGTGATGGAGGTTGTAGTGGTAGAGGGTCTGGTTGTGGGTGAGGTTGTGCAGCTGCCTGAATGACAGCTCGCATGGCTGGGGTGAGGGGAAGGTCTCTGTATAGAGGGGAATTCATATTGCCAAACACAGTTTTCTTTTTAGTAGGGACCTCATAAAAGTGGTCATGGTCCCTACTGCAATAGCCTTGCATATCAAAACCCATTTGTAAAAACCTAGGATACGTAAGAGTCATTGATAAACGTGTTTTTGTATGGGTTCTTTATCGTTCTCGGTATCTTCTCGAATGGATAACGGTCCAAAGTGGTACTTGTCGTTCTTGGTGTCGAAACGAGAGTTTCGGTTTTCTATTCTACTAATAAGGAATAAATGCGTGTCGTTGAAATAAAAATTAAGTGAGAAAAGACTAAATTAAAGTTTAGAAAAACACTTGGTAAAAACGAACATTTCGGTAAGCGTGAAATTTATGGAAATTAAAAACGTAATAAAATAAGACTTTGAAAATTAAAATACTTAAAACTTAGACTAAGACGAACAAGTAAAAATAACACTAAGAAAATTGGCGGGAAAAACAAGTTTAAAAATTAAATTTTAAATTTAATTAATTAATTTCGCAATTATGAAAATCTTAATTAATATCGCAAAAATAGAATTAAATTCGCAATGATCATAAAACGGAGATTAATTTCGCAATATAAGTAAGATTTCGCAATGTTTCAGTGTTGTAAATTCGCAATAAACCAAATCCGCAATATAAAAGATTTCGCAATCACTGGATCAAATTCGCAACTTGGAAGAATTCGCAATAATTGTGAATTGTAGACTTGGATTTTGCAATGTAGATGATTTCGCAATAGTATGATTTTGCAATGAATATCATTTCGCAATAGGGCTGATTCCGCAATAAGTAAGATTTCGCAATAATATTGCGAAATTATTGGCAGCCGACTAGGAAAGTTCAAATCCGGGACAAGGACGATTTTAGGTAACTTTTTAGCAATTTTTCAAGAACAATAAGCCAAGAAAAGCTCGAATAAGCTATGAATAAGCTAAGGAAAAGATCACGACTTGTCAAAACATCAAAACAACCCACGAAAACTTAAAAAGATCACGAATTTAACTAAGAACTTGATGAAAAGGATTATGAAATCAAGAACACAATCAACAAGAGATATTAAAAGATGAAGATTAGCAAAAGATTAAGCTTGAAAGATTAAAATTAAAATTAAAAACAAGATTTAAAAACAAAAATGACAGTTTTCTAGTGAGAGAAAGTTAAGCTTTCTCTCTCTAGATTTTAAACTACAAAATAAAATAAAGACTCCCTCCCCAAAAGTGTGAGGGGAAAACTATTTATACTTCTCGTTCGTGGGCTTGTGAATGGGCTTCTCTTCTCTTTTCTTCTTTAGTCTTCACGTCTCTTTAAATAAACGTTTCCGACTTAGGATATTTGAGAAGTGTCGGTGAATAATTTCAACTCGTCTTTTAATCTTTAGTTTAATAGACTTGAGTTCTTCGACATATGTAAATCTTCCATCTTTGGTCCTTTTCTTCGATAAATCTTCAAATGGGCCCATTGACTTCAAATCTTTTGCAACTCTTGGACAATAGACTTTATCTTGAGTCTTTTTCTTCAATAAAACTCGTGCAATCCCATGTTTTCTCCAAATTCATCTGGCTGTCTTTGAAAACACAATAAACACAAAAACCACGCATAATTCCAAACAAATGATATTAAATACACGTTTTGGTCTCGTTTTAGCAAGAAATAAGTGGTAAAAGGATGGGTGTTTTCACACCTATCAAATCCCCTACACTTAACCATTGCCATGCCCTCATGCAATGCTTAGTGACAAAGCAAATATACACTCTTCTCATAATCAATCAACATTGGCCTTATTAACATACTACTAACAAAAATTAAAATACTAAGGAAAAATAGAAACTTGACTAAAACGAAAGGATAGAAAACCATTTTCACTGGAAATTAGCTATATGGAAATAACTAGCAAAGAGATCGAGGACTTACATTAGGTCTTTGGTGCTGCGAAGATTTATCACCCTCAAGTTTCACGTTCCCCATGCCAAGCTTAAAAACGAGATCATTGTTAGTATAAGTTAGCACAACTAACACTTACTCATGCGGTTCAATTAATCACTTAGTCTCCCTTATTCCTATGGGAATCTCTTATATTTTATTGATGTCTTGAATGATCACGAGGATGCATTGTTGACTTATTTCGATAGGTTATTAAGGCTGAAAATAAAGTAGGACGATCTAATCCATAGTTAGCTAAAGGACAAAATCTTTTAAAACTGCTTCTCGAGACCTCAAAAAGTTCATATCTTGGCATAACTCGCTTCACGTTTTGAGACCTTTCTCGGACCGATATTTGGCATTTACTTCATACTTCAAATCTTGAGAAGACGTTCTTGAAATTTTGGCCTTCTCTTCATATATAGTGTATATCTTCACTTGGGAAAGTTGAGATATTCTTCAAATGTGACCACGACTTCATCATTATTTCTTCGTTCATAACTTGGGATTTTGAGATACAACGATCCGCCTCCTTTTCGGACTTGGATCTATTTATCCTCATACCTTGTAAGGGTCTTTTCGGATAGATTTCTCCATGATCTTTATGGGAGTGATTGCTTTTCGTCGTGTGTCTTGATCCTTCATATTGACTTCAGAATAATGCTTTTCACATCATCTTGGATCTTTAGCAACAAAATGGAATCCTCATGCCTTGTTAGGGCCTTTTCGGACTCGCCAATCTTCGCGTCCTGTTTCAATAAGTTATGCCTTGGCTATGAACTCTAATCAATACCGAGCAACTTTTAAACGATCTTGGGCTAATAGCTAGGTAATTTTTCAGACCGTACGACCTTACTTATTGCAGTTATTTATTTATAAGCGATGGGAGAAAAAGATCATAATTAACTCACATAAGTTAATGAAAGAATACCAAACTTATTATAACTCTATCATTTCTCGTTCTCCATAGTTTAAAATCTCAAGGAATGAGACTCGTGGATGCTTAGCCTAATAAACCAATTAAGGTCTACATGGTTAAGGATACTAGCTAGAATAAACTTGGATAAGTCTATTCGGGTTGAGTCAAAATAATTGCAACGGGCCTAATATATCTAAGAACTCTAAACTAGCTAAACCACTTTATTATGGAATATATACATATGGAAGCAACGATAAAAGAAGGAAATAAAAGACATAGAAAATTTTAAAAATTACGACTAAATGGCCAAAGTTAATTAAAAATTTGAAAAATGCTGAAAAAGATGATTTTCCGGTTAAATGAAGGCATTTTCATGGAAAAGTCCACTTATAACTTCGATAGAAGTCTCCCCTACACTTAAGATAAACATTGTCCTCAATGTTTAAGCATGTGGGAAAAGGCTCCCCTACACTTATGACATTGTGCACGTTGGTTAAATCAAGTTAAGGAGGAGACAACTAAAGTGATCAATATCAAATGTGAGAATGAAGAAAATTGAGTCACGATAGTTGAGAGATAGAACCGGATTGCGGATAACATGGAAGCACGGTTCTTCAAAAGTTCCAAGAGTGTAGTAATCCCTGTAATCACATCACCACACAAACACAAATGACCAAAATAGGCCCCCCCCACACGTAGGAGGTTAAAGGGATAGATACTCGGGTTGCCTCCCGAGGAGCGCTTGTTTTTTATAACCGAGTCACGAGCCTGACTCGGTCCCGAATTAATTCGCAGGGAGGGTGGAGAGGGATGGAATCTCAGTAGAGATTTCCTCTCCAAAGTATAGCTTCACTCGTTGGCCATTCACCTTAAAATTCGGGCCATTGGTTTGAGCAAGCTCAATGGTACCATATGGAAGAATTTGAGCAATGGTGAATGGGCCGGACCAACGAGATTTGAGCTTTCCAGAAAAGATTTTCAACCGAGAGTTGAAAAGTAGAACTTTGTCTCCAACATGGAACTCTCGGTTTTTAATCTTTGAATCGTGAATGAGCTTAGTTTTTACCTTATAGATCAAAGAGTTGTCATAAGCCTCATTCCTCAATTCATCAAGTTCATTGAGTTGGATCTTGCGCAAATTTCCGGCTTTGTTGAGATCAAAATTTGCCCATTTCAAGGCCCAGTAAGCCTTGTGTTCCAACTCAACGGGGAGGTGGCATGCCTTTCCGTACACGAGACGATATGGTGTACAACCAATAGGAGTCTTGTATGCGGTACGGAAGGCCCACAGAGCATCATCGAGTTTATCTGCCCAGGCGGCTCGATGCTCTCCCACTGTTCTTTTAAGTATTCGCTTTAACCCACGGTTAGAGATTTTGGCTTGGCCATTTGTTTGTGGGTGATATGCGGTGGAAAGACGGTGGTTGACACCGTACTTTGCCATCACTTTTGCGAATTGGTCATTGCAAAAGTGAGTCCCGCGATCACTTATTATTGCACGTGGCACGCCAAATCTAGCGAATAGTTGTTTGAGGAAGTTACAAACCACCCTTGCATCATTAGTGGGTAAAGCTTTCGCTTCAACCCATTTAGACACGTAGTCAACAACGACAAGGATGTATTTGTTTCCTTTTGAAGAAGGGAATGGCCCCATAAAGTCGATGCCCCAGAGGTCAAATATTTGACATTCTTGGATGAAATTTTGAGGCAACTCATCTTTATGTGTGATCTTACCTTGTCTTTGGCAAGCATCACATTTTTGAACCATTTCGTAAGCGTCACGATAAATGGTGGGCCAATAGAATCCCGAGTCAAACACTTTTTTAGCCGTGTAGTTGGGACCAAAGTGACCACCGGTGGGTCCTTTGTGGCAAGCTTCTAGAATTTCTAGAGCTGCGGGTCCGTCAACACAACGGCGTATGAGCAAGTCGGCACATTGTTTGAATAGATACGGGGCATCCCAAAAGTAAGTCTTAATATCTTTGAAGAACTTTTTCTTTTGTTGGGATGTCAACCCGTCGATGAGAATTCCAGCCGCTAAGTAGTTTGCGATGTCCACAAACCACGGGGTCTCATCAGAAGTTGAGTTTATAGACATTAAGGTCTCCAAGGGAAAAGAGTCATTGATCTCTTTGTTCGGATGATCCCCTTGGTATGGATCCTCAAGTCTGCTCAGATGATCCGCGGCTAGGTTTTCAGCTCCTTTTTTATCTCGAATTTCGATTTTGAATTCTTGAAGGAGTAAAACCCAGCGAAGAAGTCTTGGTTTAGAATCTTGTTTGGTTAACAAGTACTTTAACGCGGAGTGATCGGTGTATACGATCGTGGTGGATAGGACAAGATAGGGGCGAAATTTTTCAAAAGCATACACGATAGCTAAAAGTTCTTTTTCTGTGGTCGTGTAATGCAATTGAGCCCCGCTCATTTTCTTGCTAGCGTAATGGATCGGTTGGAAATGTTTGTCAATTCGTTGTCCCAACACCGCTCCAATAGCATAATCACTAGCATCGCACATCAACTCAAAGGGAAGCTCCCAATTGGGATAACCAAGACCGGTGCCTTAGTTAGCTTGTCCTTTAGAATGTTGAAGGCTTGAATACACTCATTGGAAAAGATAAATGGAGTATCTTTTTCCAAGAGATGGGTCATGGGGCGAGCGATTTTAGAAAAGTCCTTTATAAATCGTCGGTAAAAGCCCGCATGCCCAAGGAAACTTCTCACACCCTTCACGGTTGAAGGTGGAGGTAGTTTTGCTATGACATCTACTTTAGCGCGGTCTACTTCTAGACCGGCTTTGGAGATTTTGCGTCCTAGCACAATGCCCTCTTTTACCATGAAATGGCATTTTTCCCAATTTAGAACGAGACGAGTGTCTTCGCACCTTTTAAGCATGCGTTCTAAATTGGCAAGGCACGCAGAGAAAGAGTCGCCATAAGCCGAGAAATCATCCATGAAGACTTCATTGGTTTGTTCAACCATGTCATGGAAGATTGCCATCATACACCTTTGAAATGTCCCAGGAGCACTACATAAGCCGAAAGGCATACGTTTATAAGCAAAGGTTCCATAGGGACAGGTGAATGTGGTCTTTTCTTGGTCTTGGGGGTCGATTGGGATTTGAAAATACCCAGAGAAGCCATCTAGAAAGCAATAGAATTCATTGCCCGCTAAACGCTCTAGCATTTGGTCCATGAATGGAAGAGGAAAGTGATCTTTTCTCGTGGCATCATTGAGTTTGCGGTAGTCTATACAAACTCTCCACCCAGTAATGAGACGAGTTGGAATTAACTCGTTGTTCTCGTTGGGAACAACGGTTATTCCGCCTTTCTTCGGTACACAATGGATAGGACTAACCCACGGGGAATCCGATATAGGATAAATCATGCCCGCATCTAGAAGTTTGATAACTTCTTGTTTGATGACGTCATGGATTTTCGGATTAACCCTTCTTTGGCTTTGAATAGTGGGTTTGTAGTCATCCTCCATGAGAATTTTGTGAGTACAAAAGTTTGGATCGATTCCGCGGATGTCGGAAATTTTCCAAGCAATTGCACTTTTATGATCTTTTAGCACAGAGATAAGGCGAGATTTTTCATCTTCTTTCAAGGCCTTAGCGATGATGACCGGAAGCTTCTTTTCGTCGTCAAGGAATACGTACTCGAGGTGAGACGGTAAATCCTTGAGTTCAAAATCGGGAGTGTCCTCGATAGATGGGGGAGTCAAAATTGGTTCCTTGATAGATGGTTCAACTAATGATGGAGCATCATTAGTAACCGTTTCAGGAGTAGGAGGAGAGGGAGGATCTTCCTTGAGAAGTTTCTCAATGGTAAGAAGTTCGGCTGCCCAATCGGTAGAAGCATCATCAGAGTTAAGCTCAAGGGGATTCAAGCTAGCTTGAATATCATCCCATATAAAGTCACTTGCTCCAAAAGGAGTCAAGGACGGAGCAATTGAGGAAATGGCTTCAACATTGGGTAAAGAATAGAGATTGCTTTTACAAGCATCCTTGAAGTGTTCGTCACAATCCTCATCAAGAGCATCAATGCAATTAACGCTTTCGTAGTCCGAAGGCTGTGAAGAAATTTTACCCATGTTGAAGACAATTTTATCGTCACCGACTCTCATAATTAACTCGCCCGCGGCTACATCAATGAGAGTACGGCCGGTCCTCAGAAATGGACGTCCAACGATTAATGGAACACGTGGATCCATCTCGTAGTCAACGACAACAAAATCCGCCGGAAAGGTGAATTTTTCGACGCCAACGAAGACATCTTCGGCTATCCCCACCAGATACGCAACCGTACGGTTGGCTAATTCCAATGTCATTTTAGTGGGGACTAGCGCGGGGAGAGATAATTGCTTCCATACACTTAATGACATTAAGTTTATACTAGCTCCTAGATCGGCTAGGGCCATGCAATTATCAACTCCCGGGAAGTTGCAAGGAATGAGAAAGCGACCCGGATCACCAAGCTTGGTTGGCAATTTCCTTAAGAGAACCGCAGAGCAATTCTCATTAAGTTGGGTGTTAGCAATATCTAGCAATTTCTCCTTGTCACTGAGAAGATCTTTGAACATCTTCGCATATTTCGGCATGTGAGCGAGAGCCTCAGCGAAGGAGATATTGAAATTCAGTTGTTTAAACATTTTAATAAAGTTTGAAACTTGAACATCATCCTTGCTTTTAAGCTTCTCTTTCCTCAACCTTGAAGGATAAGGTATATCAGAAGAAGAGGTAGGCTTTGGAATTGGAGGTTCACTCACAACCTTGGGTAGTGGAGGGGTAGAAGTAAGAGGTGGAGAAATTTGGGAAGTAGGAGGTGAAGGAATAGGAGTAGGTGACTCGGTTTGCTTAGGAACAACCACGGGTGTAGGTGTAGGAAGCTCGGGTTCCTGTGTACCTTTTCCACTTCGTGTGGTGATTGCTTTCATCTCCCCTCTTGGATTCGCAACGGTGTTACTCGGAAGAGTACCCGAAGAAGAGGGTTGACTATCTTGGAAAAATCCAGCCATCATTTCCCTGATGTCATTGGTTTGACCAGTCAAAGAGTTTCTCATATCGGCTCTAAGATCGTTACCTTGTTTCACCATGTCTCCTTTCAAGTTAATAATCTGAGATTGCAGATTCTTCACCAACGCATCATTTGTTCGCATGTACGTTTCAACCTCTTGGGTGAATACGTGGGGTTGCGTAGTAGGAGGTGCTGAATAAGCGGGTGGTTGGTAAGGAGCTTGTTGGTAAACTTGGTTAGGATTCTGAGTGGGATATGGTTGTCTTTGAGGTGGTTGGTATGGCGCTCTAGGTTGTTGATGAGTAGGGCGGTTGGCAGGAGGAATACCAGGTGGGGAAAGATAGTTGGAAGAACGATAACTTAGCAAGGTACGGTCTCCTTGAGGGCGGGCTTGATAGCCTCCTTGAGGATATGTACCATATGCTGCATTAACGTTCTCACAAGAATAGTCTTGAGTGGCAGTACATGAAGTATAAGAGTGAGGACCACCGCAGATGTCACAAGATTGACTCAAAGCATTGGCTTGAGCATTTTGAGCATTTATGCTTTTGGTATTGTTGGCGGTTTGAAGAGAAAGAGATTCAAGAAGGGTAGTGATCTTATCAAATCTCTTGTCGTTGTCACTAGTGCTAGCACTAGCGACATTTGTCCTAACACTCTTGGTTTGCACACGAGACTTGGTTTCAATGATATCCCACGCTGCATTACAAGTTTTGGCCAAAAGATTACCCCCCGCGGCACTGTTTAGTGAATCTTGGTCCGTCATGCGTAAACCATTATAAAAAGTATTGATTTGATGCACCTTGGTAAAACCATGTGGTGGGCATTTTCTCAAAAGATCTTTAAAACGGTCCCAAGCTTCACTAAAAGTTTCATCGTACTTTTGCTCGAAAGTGATAATTTCGTTTTGCAAAGCGGTAGTACGAGAGGGTGGGAAAAAGTAGTTTACAAACTTGGTCTCAAGATCCGCCCACGTAAGAATACTTTGTGGGGGTTCCTTTGCAAGCCAATGTCGGGCTTGTCCCTCTAAGGAGAAAGGAAAGAGTTGTAAGCGTATTACCTCTTGGGGAACACCATTATACTTCACCGTGTTTGTAAGCTGAATGAACCGGTGAATGTGGTCATGTGGATCATCCATTGGGCGTCCCAAGAAAGGTTGAGCAGAGACCATTTGGATAAAACCGGATTTAAGTTCAAAATTGTTGGCTGCAACGACCGGAATGACAATAGGATCATTATTGGCGTCAACATGCACTTGCAAAAGCTCAATCATAGGTTGATTTTCCATTGGTGGAACAATTGGAGGCTCGACAACCGGAGGTTGAGGGTTAGGATTCTGATTGGCTTGCTGCGTCTGTGAGCGATTTTGCATGTACCTACAAAAAAACAAATGAAACAAAGAAATATTTTTGTATTTTTTATGTTTTTCTATTTTTTTTTATGTTTTTGAAGATTTTATATTTTTTAGGATTTTTTGATAATTTGTCGTGCAAGGAAAGGAATTTCACGGCGAACGGATCCCAAAATCCAATTTTCTCACAAAAAACCGTTAATCTCTACGAAAAGATCCGGCATCGGCGCCATTTGATAACCGTGTTTTTGTATGGGTTCTTTATCGTTCTCGGTATCTTCTCGAATGGATAACGGTCCAAAGTGGTACTTGTCGTTCTTGGTGTCGAAACGGGAGTTTGGGTTTTCTATTCTACTAATAAGGAATAAATGCGTGTCGTTGAAATAAAAATTAAGTGAGAAAAGACTAAATTAAAGTTTAGAAAAACACTTGGTAAAAACGAACATTTCGGTAAGCGTGAAATTTATGGAAATTAAAAACGTAATAAAATAAGACATTGAAAATTAAAATACTTAAAACTTAGACTAAGACGAACGAGTAAAAATAACACTAAGAAAATTGGCGGGAAAAACAAGTTTAAAAATTAAATTTAAATTTTAATTAATTAATTTCGCAATTATGAAAATCTTAATTAAATTTGCAAAAATAGAATTAAATTCGCAATGATCATAAAACGGAGATTAATTTCGCAATATAAGTAAGATTTCGCAATGTTTCAGTGTTGTAAATTCGCAATAAACCAAATCCGCAATATAAAAGATTTCGCAATCACTGGATCAAATTCGCAACTTGGAAGAATTCGCAATAATTGCGAATTGTAGACTTGGATTTTGCAATGTAGATGATTTCGCAATAGTATGATTTTGCAATGAATATCATTTCGCAATAGGGATGATTCCGCAATAAGTAAGATTTCGCAATAATATTGCGAAATTATTGGCAGCCGACTAGGAAAGTTCAAATCCGGGACAAGGACGATTTTAGGCAACTTTTTAGAAATTTTTCAAGAACAATAAGCCAAGAAAAGTTCGAATAAGCTATGAATAAGCTAAGGAAAAGATCACGACTTGTCAAAACATCAAAACAACCCACGAAAACTTAAAAAGATCACGAATTTAACTAAGAACTTGATGAAAAGGATTATGAAATCAAGAACACAATCAACAAGAGATATTAAAAGATGAAGATTAGCAAAAGATTAAGCTTGAAAGATTAAGATTAAAATTAAAAACAAGATTTAAAAACAAAAATGAAAGTTTTATAGTGAGAGAAAGTTAAGCTTTCTCTCTCTAGATTTTAAACTACAAAATAAAATAAAGACTCCCTCCCCAAAAGTGTGAGGGGAAAACTATTTATACTTCTCGTTCGTGGGCTTGTGAATGGGCTTCTCTCCTCTTTTCTTCTTTAGCTTCACGTCTCTTTAAATAAACGTTTCCGACTTAGGATATTTGAGAAGTGTCGGTGAATAATTTCAACTCGTCTTTTAATCTTTAGTTTAATAGACTTGAGTTCTTCGACATATGTAAATCTTCCATCTTTGTTCCTTTTCTTCGATAAATCTTCAAATAGGCCCATTGACTTCAAATCTTTTGCAACTCTTGGACAATAGACTTTATCTTGAGTCTTTTTCTTCAATAAAACTTGTGCAATCCCATGTTTTCTCCAAATTCATCCGGTTGTCTCTGAAAACACAATAAACACAAAAACCACGCATAATTCCAAACAAATGATATTAAATACACGTTTTGGTCTCGTTTTAGCAAGAAATAAGTGGTAAAAGGATGGTTGTTTTCACACCTATCAGTCATCTTGTTACCCTTGTTGTGACACATGCCATCAAAAATAAATTTTGAAAAATTATATCTTTGCCAAGTTGCAAGACAAACAATGGCACTCCCGATTGAACGGTTGATTTCATTGAAAGAAGAGCATTTAGGACTCAAACATTGTAGGATGACATGTATGAGGAACTTCCAGACTGGGGGAAATTTTTATTTATTATATTTATTTAGATGCCCCACTGGGGGCAAAGCATATCCCAAGCCTTGAAGCCCTAACTCTAGCTCTGGTAGAGAGGGTAGTTATACCATCAGCATCATCAAGATGCAAAGCTTGGCGAACCAAAGCTTCAGTAACCACCCATGGAACCCCATGAACAGTAACAACCAATGTAATCACTCCATCAATCGTTTTGGAACGTACAGTGTTCCAAAACTGATTGATGTGTGTGATAGGGACAAGTGGAGTATGTGAAATATCATACCTTAAAGGAGACGCATTCAAATACCCAATCATCTCGGTGTATTGAGGGTGCAGCCTATTATCTTCAACCAAATAAGACACCATATTATGTTGGCTTCGGAACCCCAACTATAACACTCTTAAATTCCGTATCGGATCAGCAAAAGGGTCAATAGAGTGTTATGGGATAGCAGAATAACTCAAATCATAGACAACACATAAAAAGGTTTGTACAAGGTCTAGCATACATTCATTCGAATAAAAGTTTTTAAGTTTACACAAGGTCCCCCAGTTTCACAGTCATAAAGTTTACAAAAAATGGTTCGAATGAATATTATTATTATGTGGGCCATCAGAGTCGATCTCCATCCAAGTTACCTTCAAGCACCTGAGATAAAACATGCAAAAATTATATCAGCGAATGCTGAGTGAATTCATAGAGTTTAGTAAAACCGTTATGTAAAACAGTTATAGAAAGCTGAACACAAGTATAATATCAGGAGTTAGACTTCATATTGCTAGTCAGGCAATATATAATAAATCAAGCCATACATCTTATACCGACCATGAGACCGTAGCCTCAATATTACCATTATAGGTAATATTATTACTATTTGTATTGTTTGTGTTGGATTATCATCAGCCGCATGACATTTCTACCTTACTATAATAAACAACGGGCGGCGAACCCGACAAACAATTTCCCATCTAAATTAGCGTATCGTCACAAAAATCACGCTTAATAATCTTCTCATACATAAATTCTCTTACCAATCAATGTGGCACGACGGGGATCAATCGTCAAGGCGCGAACTGGGGTGATCTTCCCCAAATAGTACTATTATATGCATAAGCGTCTACCAAATCCCGGTAGTTCACAATTCATGCTAATGGGACTTATAGTGACATAACCTAACTAATAATAATCCATTTCATCTCATTCATTGGGTCATAATATCATTCGGGTCCATATCAATAAGCATACAATCGGGACTACTTGTGTTCTATTTTTATCAAAACTAGCATGTTATCTCCCTCGCGGGTTTATAAAACATTTCATAAAACACTTGAAAGAGTGTGAGGCTATGAACTCACGTTGATTAAGAAAGGCGGGTTATCGGTGATTAGGATGTACGGTACGTGCTCCGATCACGGGAAACCAATATAATGAAAGGTTAAGAACAAGACTTGGTTTTGGTAACCAATCTTATGAAATATCAAGACCACCTTCAATATCACCAAGAATATGAACACACCTTCAACAAATCAGCCCTAAACTCCTTTGAAAACTTCTTTTTAGATGTTAAGATCACCTCAAATCACCATGTCTTCAATGGGTTATCATCTTATGTAAGTTATATATAAGATTTATGGTTAAAATTTTTGATGAATGGGTGTTTGTTGATGAATATGGAACGGCAAAGAGAGCTAGAGAGAGAGAGATTGTGAGTTGTTTTGCATGTATGAGAAAGTTGTTTATGGTTTAGCTAGTTTTGGTTTAGTTGTTTTGGAAGAAACTAAGGACAAGTGTCTTTAGTTTTTATGTAAACTTGACACCACACTTGGTGTTGGTGACTTGTCTAGCCGCCCATAGTGGGGGTGAGACAAGTGTATACTTGTTTCATCCCCACTAACTTATGGGTACTCTCGATTTACGTGCCTTCGGGTCGTTTTACGAAAAATGTTTTTATAAATTATGAAACTATGACACAAAACGAATCTAATAAAATTTGTCTCATCAAAAACGGAGTTCAAAAACGTAAATACGTAAACCTTGGGTTCCCGGTTTAATCGTAAAGGATGTTAAATTATGCACGTAAGCCCTAATTTCAACCCGTAAATTGTGAGTTCATAAACCAACACATAAATAAGTTTCAAAATAATATACGAGAAAATAATTTACTACCTGAAAATGTCAGATTGTCACAGCATTTCCTCCTAAAAAGGGATCAACGTCCTCGTGATCCATTTCATTTGGATGCCCGTTTCTTATTGAAGTCAAAAAGGTGTGGGTATTTCTTCCACATTTCATCCTCTCGCTCCCAAGTAAATTCTGGCCCATGCTTTGAATTCCACCGAACCTTAACGATAGGTATCCGACTTTGTTTAAGTTGCTTTACCTCACGATCCATAACCTCTACGGGTTCTTCGATAAAATGCAACTTCTCACCAATTCTGACCTTATCCAACGAGATTTTCTCATCACACACTGCTAAACATTTCTTCATATTAGATACATGGAATGTGTTGTGAACACCATGAAGTTCTTGGGGTAACTCTAATTTATAAGCCACCGGACCCACTCTAGATAGAATCTTGAATGGTCCAATATAGCGGGGATTCAATTTCCCTCGCTTTACAAATCTTATGACGCGTTTCCATGGCGACACTTTCAACATCACATGGTCACCCACTTCAAACTCCATCAGTTTCCGCCGCACATCCGCGTAACTTTTCTGTCTACTTCGGGTTGTCAACTGCCGTTTCTTAATCTGAACCATCATCTCTGTAGTTTCCCGAATTAATTTTGGTCCAGTGAGCTGGGTATCCCCAACTTCACTCCAACATACAGGAGATCTACATTTCTACCATACAAAGCTTCGAACAGTGCAGCTTTAATACTATCATGATAACTAGTGTTATATGAAAATTCTACCAAAGGTAAATGTTTAGCCCAATTCTTTCCAAAATCAATCACGCAAGCTCTTAACATATCTTCCAGTGTTTGTATCGTTCTTTCACTCTGCCCATCAGTTTGGGGGTGATAAGCAGTGCTCATGTCGAGATTCGTTCCCAAAGATCTTTGGAGGGATTTCCAAAAATTCTATGTGAATTGGGGATATCGATCAAAAATAATTGATACAGGCACTCCATGCTTACATACAACATTCTCAAGATAGATATGATTCAGTTTCTCTGGTGAGAACTGCTCTTTAATAGGAATGAAATGAGCTGATTTGGTCAGTCTGTCGACAATGACCCAAATCAAGTTATTTCCAGAAGATGTTCTAGGAAGTTTAGTAATGAAATCCATCGTGATTCGTTCCCACTTCCATTCAGGAATTTTGGGTTGTTGAAGTAGTCCTGATGACTTTTGATGTTCAGCTTTGACCTTTGCATAAGTCAAACATTGTTGAACATACATTGCAATGTCAGCTTTCATATTCGGACACCAGTATAACTTCTTCAAGTCATGATACATTTTATCAGAACCAGGATGAATGGAATATTTAGATTTATGGGATTCAGATTAGATCTCTTAAGCCTCCAAACTTAGGTAACCACATACGGCCTCTTTAACATTTCACTCCATCAGCTCTAACCTCTAAAGGATCTCCTTCACCGCGAAACCCTTTATTAATAAAGTTTTCTTTTTTACAAGCTTCTGTTTGTGCATTTTTAACTTTTTCAGGCAAATTATTGTGCACAGTCAGGACTAGAGAACGTACCCTGATCGGCTCTCTATCCTTTCGACTTAAGGCATCGGCAACACCATTTGCTTTTCCCAGGTGATATTTTATTTCAAAATCATAATCACTTAACAGCTCTATCCATCTACGTTGCCTCATGTTTAGTTCTTTTTGGTCGAGAATAGGGTTAATATACAAAGATGTTACTAAACGTTTCATAAAATTTGTCCTAAGGTAATAAACGTTCATTTTGTGTTTCTAAGTTACTCATCTATAGGGGTTGGGTAAATGAGTTACTTAACATTACAAAATGTGACAACAAGGTTACTCAATGGAGGGGTAACCGATACTCCAGGTCATTTTTGAAAAAAATGAGATTTTTAATATATTTTTAGAAAAACATTTTAAACAAATATTTTCAAAATAATCTTTCACAAATATTTTAAAATAAGTATTTTTTGAAAAACATTTGTAAAAAGGTTTTAAATTATTTTAATATTAAAAAATATTTTAAATTATTTTTAAAGATTTAAGTATTTAAGTAAACAAGTTGGTTTAAAGATTTTTAAAAAACGTTTAATTTTTTCCAAAAATACGGGTTGGTTTAAAAACGTATATAAAAGATTTTTTAAATGTTTTTCTTATAAAAATTATTTTAAAAATATTTCAAACTTTATTTTCAAAAATATTTTAAATAATTTCGAAAAAAATATTTTTGAAAAGTATTTTCATAAAAATATTTTCGAAAAACATTTTCAGAAAGATTAAAACATTTTCGAAAAAACTATAATCCTATAAAAAAATATTTTAAAAATATTTTTGTTAAACATTTTTGAAAAGAATTATATTCTTATAAAAAAAGAAACAAATGTTATTTAAAAAATATATATAGTTTAACCCTACGAATGGTGAAATTCAAGTATTTTTTATAATATTTTTAAATCCTTTTTTATAAGAATTTATTTTTTAATATAAAACACACTTTTTTGAAATGGGATTTTTTAAAATTTTTAAATAAATTATTATAAGAATTTAATTTTTTTTAATTATATAATATTTTTTTGAAAAAAGAATCGAGAGGTTTTTTGGAAAGAAATCTTTTTGGGAAATTTTGTAAATGTTTTAGGTCAGCATGTATTTTTTAAGTTAATTATTTTAATATAAAATACACTTTTTTGAAAAGGGATTTTTTTTTTAAGTTTTTAAATATATTATTATAAGAATTTAATTTTTTTAGTTATAAAAAAAAAATTTTGAAAAAAGAATCGAGAGGTTTTTTGGAAAGAAATATTTTCTAGGAATTTTTTAAATCTTTTATGTTGTCAAGTATTTTTTTTAGTTAATTTTTTTTAAAAATAAGGTAACTTGCTAAGTTACCACTTTTAACAGGTTACTCAAACATGAGTAACGTAAACAACCGGCCACCCATACATAAGTACCCTAGAAACACAAAATGAACGTTTGTTACCTTAGGACAAATTTTATGGAACGTTTAGTAACATCTTTGTATATTACCCGTCGAGAATATATTGTAGGCTTTTATGATCGGTGAATACCGTACATTTGGTGCCATACAGATAATGTCTCCACAATCTAAGAGCAAATACCAAAGCCCCTAGCTCTAGATCATGCGTAGTGTAATTTTCCTCATTTTCCTTAGTTGTCTAGAATCATAAGCTATTACCTTTTCTCGCTGCATTAAGACCGCTCCAAAACCTCTAAGAGACGCATAAGAGAATACCACGAAATCTTCACTTCCGTCAGGTAATGATAGAATTGGTGCATTACATAATTTTTGCTTCAATATCTGAAATGCTCCATCTTCTTCACTTCCCCAAATGAAAGGTTTATTTTTCTGAGTAAGCTTAGTCAAGGGTTTAGCTACTAAAGAAAATTCTTTAATGAACCGTCTATAATAGCCAGCCAATCCCAAGAACCGTCGCACCTCCGTTGGTGTTGTCGGTGCAGGCCAATTCTTAATGGCTTCAACCTTTGTTGGATCAACATGAATTCCATCCTTGTCAATCACATGACCAAGAAATTGAACAGAGTCCAACCAAAAATCGCATTTTGAGAACTTTACGTACAACTTTTCATCCTTTAACAGATTCAAGATGTCCTTAAGTGTTCTCCATGCTCTTCTTGATTCTTGGAGTAGATTAGAATATCGTCAATGAATACTATCACAAATTTATCCAAATAGGGTTTGCACACACGATTCATCAGATCCATGAATACAACCGGTGCGTTAGTTAACCCAAATGGCATCACTTGAAATTCGTAGTGTCCATAACGAGTTCTGAATGCAGTGATTAGAATATCTTGTTCACGGACGCGAAGTTGATGATATCCAGACCGCAGATCAATCTTAGAATATACACTAGAGCCTTGTAGTTGATCAAATAAATCATCAATCCTTGGTAAAGGATATCGATTTTTAATCGTCAACTTGTTTAGCTCACGGTAATCAATACACATATGGAAAGATCCATATTTCTTTTTAACAAACAAGACCGGGGCTTCCCAAGGTGACGAGCTCGGTCGAATAAAACCCTTATCAGACAACTCCTTAAGTTGTTCAGATAATTCTTTCAATTCATATGGTGCTAATCGGTAAGGCGCATGCGCCACCGGTGCATCACCAGGAACTAGATCGATTCGAAACTCAACTTGTCTAATCGGCTGAAGTCCGGGTAAATCGTTGGGAAATACCTCAGGAAAATCACAGATAACAGGAACGTCTTCTAATCGTTTCTCCTTAGACTCATTCCCGGTCACTTGAGCTAAGAACAGCTCGCAACCGTTCCTGATGTACTTTTGGACTTTAATACATGTAACGATTTTTAAATGGGATTCACCTCGATTACCATCAATTAATAGTGTTCTATTCTTAAGAGGAATTCTAACCTTCTTTTCGTCACATAAAATTTCAGCATTATTCGAAGATAACCAATCCATTCATATGATAATGTCAAAACTGCCTAGTTAGATTAACATCAAATCAATCCGGAAAGAATGGTTCAAGAGATTTAGAGAGCATCCTTTTAATAACTTATTAGTTTTTACCAATTTACCATCAGCCAATTCTACTTCATAACTGCTATCTATCTCAACAGGTTCAATGTCAATAAGGGCACTAAATTTTGTAGATACAAAGCTCCTAACAGCACCCGAATCAAATAGAGCAACAGCATAATGATTGTTGAGTAAGAACGTACCAGTAACGACATTCGGGTCCTCCTTCTTAACGTCAACCATTCCAAGTTGATAAGCACCACCCTGGTTGTTTGTTCCTGGTCCAATCCTTTTCAACTAGGGGCAATCCGGTTTCTTATGACCCTCTTCTCCACAGTTAAAGCAAATAACTCCCCTCTTACACTTTTCCACTTTGTATCTTAGCTTTCCGCAATTTCGGCACTTCCAGAAATCGCCAACATGCCTCTTATTACCACACTTGGGACACTTTTCATCATTGCGCGGTGTGTTGTTGGTAAGAGCATTTGCATTCCCCCTTCTTTGGTTGACGGCGATTGAAATTCTGCCTATTGTCACCTCGACCTCCACGATCTCCTTCACCCTTTCTTTTCTCACCAGCATGTGTTTCATCTTCCCTATCCTAAATGATTTGTCCAATGAGTTGATAAGCCATTCGAACCGCATCATCAATGGTCAATGGCTTTGATGATGTCACATCTCCTCGGATATTTTTGGTCAACCCCTTAATGTATTGTTCAATTTGGATCTCCTCGGGTTCAACCAATCGAGGCCACAACAAGACCAACTCATGGAATCGGTTTGTGTAGCTATCAATGTCCACACCTTTCATTTTCAAATGAATCAACTCTTGTTCCAACTGTATGATCACACTACGGGGACAGAACTCCAGAGTCATCCACTTTTTAATTTCAGCCCAAGGAGTAGCATTAGCAACATCAATGCCCATGAAAGCAATTCTCCCATTCCACCAAGTCAAGGCACGGCCTCGGAGAGTAGCCATAGCAAAAGTCACTTTATCTACCTCCTTACACTTACTGATACGAAACACATATTCAATCTTTTCAATCCATTAACTTAATCCTATTGTACCTTCAGTTCCATTAAAAGGGAGTGGGTCACACTTCATGAAAGTCACATAAGTACAACCATCGACTTTGGGTGCATTAGGTCCAGGTCATCCAACATTTCCTCCATTATTAGAATTTGCATTGTTAGCAACATTAACATTTGCACCATTACCGGCAACATTTCCAGCTCCATTACCGCCAGTTCCACTACCGCCAGCTCCACTACCGCCAGCTCAACTACTGCCAGCACCATTCCTAGTATTTTCCATAAATTCAGCCATGGACACGGCAACTTGTTCCGCAATGATCTTGCGCATTTCTGCCTCTGTCATGGTTTTCTTGGGCGGCATAATTCTATTATCACACAATTCAAAGTATGATAAGTATTTACTCAATGTTGGATTTATATAAGATAGATTGAATTGCTAATCAAGGAAGCAAGATACAAATAAGGCACGATATGGAATTCAAGACAAAAGATACATATTTCATTAGATTATAAACAACCACATCGTCTAGTTAACATTCCACATCAAAATTCCTAGCACTATACAAGCCCAACATTTGTGCCAGATCTACTAACCCATATGTCAGTTTAGTTAAAGTTTACAAAAGATACAAAGATACTACTAAAGCTAGACTGTTCTGCTGAGAACTGCCAGGAGGTCCATCATCCATCGTCTTTGGTATCTTCCTCGGACGATCACAAGACACATCTTCAGTTGGGTGCTTACGAATCACTCCTTTCTCAACCATCTCAGTATAAAACCTACTGTTCTAACCAACAGATATATGCAACTCCTTCTCCGCCTTATCATGCATTACGCGAGCCACATTTAACTAAATCTCCATTGAGTCCACCTTTTTCTTCATCTTAGCATACTCACCACTTTCCAACACAGACAATATCCTAAACACCTCAGTCAAACTAGGTTCCACATCAGTTAATCCCAAATCAAGCAACTCTCGCTCTTTCTCACCAACCTTTGTCTTCGAATCTAACAAAGCAACATGAGTATGACAAACACCTAAACCAATCTCTGTCACACGACCTTGAACACGGGAAGCATCTAAATCACGTCTTAAGGCCCAAGGTGCAAGTCCATCAATATGAGTAGCCTCTCGAACCTTAGACGACCCTCCTAACACATGTACACTACCCTAAAAGTCATCCATATCAGTCAGCCTATGAGTAGCAATCCCATCAGTGCCATCAGGTGCATCATCATCCTCATCATCCTCTGATTCAGACTCAGATTCAGACGATTCAGACAATTCATCTCTAAGTAACTCAAACTCAGAATCAGACCAATCAACTAGATGGGGTAAGGGCTCTGATAGGTGTGAAAACGCCCATCTTTTTACCACTTAATTTCAATTAAAACGAGACCATAACGTATATTTTTATGTCGTAAATGTCAGAATTATGCGTGGTTTGTGTTTTTGTTGTGTTTTAGGACCAAAAGATGAAAAAGGAAGAAAACATGGGCTTTTATCAAAGAAAAAGACAAAAGACAAACTCAAAAGATCAAAGGTACAAAAAGAACGGAAGTCCAAGGCCTATTCTAAAGATTTATCGAAGAAAAAGTCTAAAGACGGAAGTTTAATAAAGCCGAAGAACTCAAGTCTAATTTATGAAGAAATTACAAGACGAGTTTAAACTAATCCCGAGACAAAGTCGAAAAAAGTCGAAGAACTTAGAAGACAAAAAGACGAGAAAGAAAGAAAGAAAGAAAGGAGGAAGCCACCAACCACTCCCCTCTCCTATATATACCACCCTCATTTGTTAGAAAAGGGTTGGTTAGTTTTATGAGTAGATTAGGAATAGTGTAGTTTATGCTTTCTCTCTCTAGATTAATTTGTGGATCTTCAATCTTTAAGTTTTTGTTATTGAATCTTCACTTTTTAATCAAGCTTTTTAATCATCTACTTCTTCCTTTCTTGTTTAATCTTCGCTTTTGATTACGGTTGTGTTCTTGAGTTTTTCATAATTTTAATCAAGTGGGTTTTGATTGTTTTGGTTATTATTGTTAGTTTTATTGATTTGGTTTGATTGGTATTTGTTAGTTGATCATTAGTGGTTATTTAGGTTTAATCTTTAGATTGATTATGGTAGATTTTGGTAAAATTCGTGCCTTATTAGTTTTCCCCTGTTTTCACTGTTCTTGATATGCCCAGGTTTTTCCGAATTACGGATTCCGGATAAGGCTTCAAAGCCTTATTCTGGATAAGAGTACGTAGCATCGATTCCGGATAAGCTTTCTGAGTAACATTCCGGATAACGTGTTTAAACACGTATTCCGGATAAGAGGGTATTATCGTATTCCGGATAAGCATTAGAATACTTATTCCGGATAAGAACCTACAGTATACATTCCGGATAAGCATGATAAGCCCCTTTCCGGATAAGGTCATCAAACCATTTTCTAGATAAGCTGTGGAAAAGGGTTTCCGGATAAGGATTTGAATAACGTTTTCCGGATAAGGAGTTTATAGAGTGTTTTCCGGATAAGATAGTTAAGGGTCTTTTCCGGATAAGGATTCTAGGGTAAATCCCGGATAAGCCTTTCACTTGTTTTCCGGATTAGAATATTTAGTTTAGTTTATTCTGGATAAGCTTAGGATTTCGTTTTCCGGATTAGGCCTTAAGATGGATTCCGGATAAGTGACAATCTTGGATTCCGGATAAGGCCTATTTTGGGTTAGTTTTCGCACTTTTTCTAGATAGTTCTAGATAGTTTTTAGCATTTCACTTTTCTCGCCTTTTTCCTTAGTCACACTTTTAGTTTACTTGCCTTAGATTTAGTTTAGGTTTAATTTTAAGTTTGCCTTTAGGATAGTTTTAAGTTTGCGTTATTTACTTCAATTACCTTTTAATTTCTAGTCATTTATTTTTATTTACTCTTAGCTTTATTTCACCTTGTTTTTACTTTAAAGTTTTGTAATTTTCCCTTTACTACAACGACCAACCCTTTTATTTTCCACCAAAGACAACTGAGTCGTACGCATTCAACCAATAATCAATTCGAAGAGATCCGTGAACAACGAACAATTTCAACTAGTAAAAATTCTGTTATTAAAATGGCACCGCTGCCGGCTCTTTTCGTGAAGATTAACGGTTTTTTGTGAGAGACGCGTTGGATTTTGGGATCCGTTCACTCGTGAACGTTATTTTTCGTGTCAAAAATTTTCAAAAATCCAAAAACATTTGAAAAATCATAAAAAGCATCTCTTTTTCAAAGTTTTGCACCAAAAATATTCTTCTTGCTTATCTATTGTTCTTTATGGATTCTTATGTCCATTGCGTCGGGTGTTGGAGACGATTATATAGGGTCGAATCATGTCAATGGTGTTCATGCGAGCGATGCGTACGAGATCTTCCTCCTATTTCAATCGATTCACAAATAGGATTTTGCCCATCGTGTAATTCAATTAATTCATCCTTTACTTCTAATGAACTTACTCCCCCCTATTGCATGTATTGTGGAAGCGATTCTCATTGGCATGTTTCGTGTCCGGTTCGATACCCGTATGGTCACGGGCAAGAACCGGGTTACAATTATGACAATGGTAATAGTTATCCACAAGACACACCCAGTTTTGCTCCATACCCGTTTTGCAACAACTGTGGGGGCCCTAACGACACTTCTTATTGTCATGCAATGAATTATTATGAGCCAAATTCGTGTCCTCATTTCTCTTCACCGATGGATTATTATGAACCACATCAGTGTTCTAATTCTTCTCAACTGATGAATTATTATGACCCACATCCGTTCTATAATTCCAGTTTTCAAAATTTTGAGCCCCCAACGCACTCCCTCGATCATCAACCCTCTTTTGTAGATCCTGCTGAGCTAATTGCCAATCTTTCTGACAGCTTTCAACGATTGCAAGCAGCTTTCAATAAATACAAAGAGGATCACCGACAAGAGCAAGTAGCTAATCTTAGTGCTTACACCCCTCCTCTTGTGCGTCCATACTACTATTATGATGATGACGAGGATGATATCTATGATCTCAACCCATCTTCTGAGATTACTGCTCCTACTCTTAATATCCCTAATGCATCTAACGATAGTGATACATCGAGTGAGATTAGTGATTTTGGTCTTGATAAATTCTTTAATGAGGTTTGTGATGTACCGACTTATGTAGATCTTACGGAAGAGGTCGATCTTAATGATGATGATTTTTCTCCATGCTATGAGAATTTCACTTTTGAAATTTCTCATCTCTCCTCATTTCCTCTGGGCGATGAGGACGATGTTGATTTATTTTCTCCGACATCCGAGAAGTTCACCCTTGAACTTGATCTTGTAGATGAGGTGGAAGACGTAATTCTTCGTGACAAATTACGGAAAGTTCATCTTCTTATTGCTCAAATTGAAGCGTTTAATCTCCTCCTCTTTCCGAGTCTTTACCTCCATCTCTTACTCTAGTCGAGAGTAATGATACAGCTATGGAGGAAATCGATATTCTCTCAATACCTCCGGGTATTGATGATGATGACATGGAGGGGGATATTCTTTTTGATACTTTGCTACATGAAGACATTGTCCCGAGTCCCCCTCTCGAGCACCTTTCATCCACTCCCTTAGAACCCATCGCCGAGGATGAGTGCTTTGACCCGGGAGGTGCCATTGTCTTTGGGGGATGACGACGTGATTCCTTTACCCACCCCACCTCCCGTGGATCATGCTTTCACATACTTTTCGTATGTTGAAAGGACTTTTCTCCCTTTCAAGACTTATCCTCCCACCTCCCCTTTATTAATGTCCTCCGGGAACGAGGACAAGGTCTTTGATCCCGGTATTACATTCGAGGCTTCCCCATGGACCATTTAATTCAGGGACGAGTCAGGATCGTGACTCGTTTAACATAAACAAGCGCTCTTCGGGAGGCAACCCGACTATCTATCTGTCTTTATCTGTTCTCATCATAAGTGTAGGGGAGCCCCGTTGGTGTTTCTTGTTTTCTTTCTTATGATGTGCAGGGATTGGAGCTTTCAAAGATACATTTTTGATGACTTTTGACGACCCGTGATTCCGTGTTCCCATCTTCCCGGTTCTATCCTAAACTCTTTCTGATTCACTATTTTATAGTTTCCAATATTAAAATAGGAATCACTTTAGTTGTCTCTTCCTTAGCGAGATTTAAAAAAAGTGCACAATGTCCTAAGTGTAAGGGAGTTTACTCCCACATGCTTAAATATTGAGGAAAATGTTTATATCAAGTGTACGGGGGACTTCTATCGAAGTTAAGTGGGCTTTTCCATGAATTTGACCTCATTTTAATCGGAAATTCGATTTTTCGACATTTTTCAAAATTTTTAATCTATTTTGGCCTAGTTGTAGTTTCCTTTATTCTTGTTATTTTCTCTTATTTAATAAAATGGTTTTAGCGAGTTTAGATGTCTTAGATATATTAGGCCCGTCGTGAATATTTTGACTCACCCGAGTTTACTTATCCAAGTTTACTCTAGCTAGTATCCTTAACCATGTAGACCTTAATTGTTTTATTAGGCTAAGCATCGACGAGTCTCATTCCTTGAGATTTTAAATTGTGGAGAACGAGAAATGATAGAGTTAGTTATAAGTTTGGTATTCTTTCATTAACTTATGTGAGTTAATTATGATCTTTTTCTCCCATCGCTTGTAAATAAATAATTGCAATAAGTAAAGTCGTACGATTTGAAAAATTACTTAGCTTCTAGCCCAAGATCGTTTAAAAGTTGCTCGGTATTAATTAGAGTTCATAGCCAAGGCATAACTTATTGAAACGGGACGCGAAGCTTGGCGAGTCCGAAAAGGCCCTAACAAGGCATGAGGATTCCATTTTGTTGCTAAAGATCCAAGATGATGTGAAAAGCATTATTCCAAAATCAATATGAAGGATCAAGACACACGACGAAAAGCAATCAACTCCCATAAAGATCATGGAGAAGTCTATCCGAAAAGACCCTAACAAGGTATGAAGATAAATATATCCAAGTCCGAAAAGGAGGCGAATCGTTGTATATCAAAATCCCAAATAAGGATTGAAGAAATAATGAAGAAGTCGTGGTCAACATTTGAAGAAAATATCTCAACTACTCCAAGTGAAGATATACACTATAAACGAAGAGAAGACCATAATTTCAAGATCGTCTTCTCAAGATTCGAAGTATGAAGTAAATGCCAAAGATCGGACCGAGAAAGGTCTCAAATCGTGAAGCGAGTTATGCCAAGATATGAAATTTATGAGGTCTCGAGAAGCAGTTTTAAAAGATTTTGTCCTTTAGCTAACTATGGATTAGATCGTCCTACTTTATTTTCAGCCCTAATAAACTATCTAAATAAGTCCAAAAATGCATCTTCATGATCATTCTAAGACAAAAATAAAATATAAGAGGTACCCGTAGGAATAAGGGAGTCTAAGTGATTAATTAAACCGCATGAGTAAGTGATAGTTGTGCTAACTTGTAATTACAATGATCTCGTTTTTAAGCTTGGCATGGGGAACGTGAAACTTGAGGATGATTAGTATTCATGACACACAAGCCCTAATGAAAGTCTTAGATTTCTTTACAAGTTTCTTCCATCTAACGATTTCAAGTAAATAAATAAGTGAAAATTGTTTTATCTTTTGTTTCCTTGATTTTAGTCTTATCGTTTCTTCGTTATTTAGTTTAGTAGTAATAATTTATCTAATAAAGGCCAAGGTGGGTTGATTATGATGGAGAGTGTAAATTTGCTTTGAAACTAATGCATTGCATGAGGTCATTGCAATGGTCAAGTGTAGGGATTTGATAGGTGTGAAAACACCCATCTTTTTACCATTTAATTTCAATTAAAACGAGACCATAACGTATATTTTTATGTCGTAAATGTCAAAATTATGCGTTGTTTGTGTTTTTGTTGTGTTTTAGGACCAAAAGATGAAAAAGGAAGAAAACACGGGCTTTCACGGGCTTTTATCGAAGAAAAAGACAAAAGACGAAGTCAAAAGATCAAAGGTGCAAAAATAACGGAAGTCCAAGGCCTATTCTGAAGATTTATCGAAGAAAAAGTCTAAAGACGGAAGTTTAATAAAGCCGAAGAAATCAAGTCTAATTTATGAAGAAATTACAAGACGAGTTTAAACTAATCCCGAGACAAAGTCGAAAAAAGTCAAAGAACTTAGAAGACAAAAAGACGAGAAAGAAAGAAAGAAAGGAGAAAGCCACCAACCACTCCCCTCTCCTATATATACCACCCTCATTTGTTAGAAAAGGGTTGGTTAGTTTTAGGAGTAGATTAGGAATAGTGTATTTATGCTTTCTCTCTCTAGATTAATTTGTGGATCTTCAATCTTTAAGTTTTTGTTATTGAATCTTCACTTCTTAATCAAGCTTTTTAATCATCTACTTCTTCCTTTCTTGTTTAATCTTCGCTTTTGATTATGGTTGTGTTCTTGAGTTTTTCATAATTTTAATCAAGTGGGTTTTGATTGTTTTGGTTATTATTGTTAGTTTTATTGATTTGGTTTGATTGGTATTTGTTAGTTGATCATTAGTGGTTATTTTGGTTTAATCTTTAGATTGATTATGGTAGATTTTGGTAAAATTCGTGCCTTGTTAGTTTTCCCCTGTTTTCACTGTTCTTGATATGCCCAGGTTTTTCCGGATTACGGATTCCGGATAAGGCTTCAAAGCCTTATTCCGGATAAGAGTACGTAGCATCGACTCCGGATAAGCTTTCTGAGTAACATTCCGGATAACGTGTTTAAACACGTATTCCGGATAAGAGGGTATTATCGTATTCCGGATAAGCATTAGAATACTTATTCCGGATAAGAACCTAAAGTATACATTCCGGATAAGCATGATAAGCCCCTTTCCGGATAAGGTCATCAAACTATTTTCCGGATAAGCTGTGGAAAAGGTTTTCCGGATAAGGATTTGAATAACGTTTTCCGGATAAGGAGTTTATAGAGTGTTTTCCGGATAAGATAGTTAAGGGTCTTTTCCGGATAAGGCTTTTAGGGTGAATTCCGGATAAGCCTTTCACCTTGTTTTCCGGATTAGAATATTTAGTTTAGTTTATTCCGGATAAGCTTAGGATTTCGTTTTTCGGATTAGGCCTTAAGATGGATTCCGGATAACTGACAATCTTGGATTCCGGATAAGGCCTATTTTGGGTTAGTTTTCGCACTTTTTCAAGATAGTTCTAGATAGTTTTTAGCATTTCACTTTTCTCGCATTTTTCCTTAGTCGCACTTTTAGTTTACTTGCCTTAGATTTAATTTAGGTTTAATTTTAAGTTTGCCTTTAGGATAGTTTTAAGTTTGCGTTATTTACTTTAATTGCCTTTTAATTTCTAGTCATTTATTTTTAATTACTCTTAGCTTTATTTCACCTTGTTTTTACTTTAAAGTTTTGTAATTTTCCCTTTACTACAACGACCAAACCTTTTATTTTCCACCAAAGACAACTGAGTCGCACGCATTCAACCAATAATCAATTCGAAGAGATCCGTGAACAACGAACAATTTCAACTAGTAAAAATTCTGTTATTAAAATGGCGCCGCTGCCGGCTCTTTTCGTGAAGATTAACGGTTTTTTATGAGAGACGCGTTGGATTTTAGGATCCGTTCACTCGTGAACGTTATTTTTCGTGTCAAAAATTTTCAAAAATCCAAAAACATTTAAAAAATCATAAAAAGCATCTCTTTTTCAAAGTTTTGCACCAAAAATATTCTTCTTGCTTATCTATTGTTCTTTATGGATTCTTATGTCCATTGCGTCGGGTGTTGGAGACGATTATATGGGGGCGAATCATGTCAATGGTGTTCATGCGAGCGATGCGGACGAGATCTTCCTCCTATTTCAATCGATTCACAAATAGGATTTTGCCCATCGTGTAATTCGATTAATTCATCCTTTACTTCTAATGAACTTACTCCCCCCTATTGCATGTATTGTGGAAGCGATTCTCATTGGCATGTTTCGTGTCCGGTTCGGTACCCGTATGGTCACGGGCAAGAACCGCGTTACAATTACGACAATGGTAATATTTATCCACAAGACACACGCAGTTTTGCTCCATACCCGTTTTGCAACAACTGTGGGGGCCCTTACGACACTTCTTATTGTCAGCCAATGAATTATTATGAGCCAAATCCGTGTCCTCATTTTTCTTCACCGATGGATTATTATGAACCACATCAGTGTTCTAATTCTTCTCAACCGATGAATTATTATGACCCACATCCGTGCTATAATTCCGGTTTTCAAAATTTTGAGCCCCCACCGCACTCCCTCGATCATCAACCCTCTTTTGCAGATCCTGCTGAGCTAATTGCAAATCTTTCTGACAGCTTTCAACGATTGCAAGCAGCTTTCAATAAATACAAAGAGGATCACTCACAAGAGCAAGTAGCTAATCTTAGTGCTTACACCCCTCCTCTTGTGCGTCCATACTACTATTATGATGATGACGAGGATGATATCTATGATCTCAACCCATCTTCTGAGATTACTGCTCCTACTCTTGATATCCCTAATGCATCTAACGATAGTGATACATCGAGTGAGATTAGTGATTTTGGTCTTGATAAATTCTTTGATGAGGTTTGTGATGTACCGACTTGTGTAGAGCTTACGGAAGAGATCGATCTTAATGATGATGATTTTTCTCCATGCTATGAGAATTTCACTTTTGAAATTTCTCATCTCTCCCCATTTCCTCCGGGCGATGAGGACGATGTTGATTTATTTTCTCTGACATCCGAGAAGTTCACCCTTGAACTTGATCTTGTAGATGAGGTGGAAGACGTAATTCTTCGCGACAAATTATGGAAATTTCATCTTATTATTGCTCAAATTGAAGCGTTGAATTCTCCTCCTCTTTCTGAGTCTTTACCTCCATATCTTACTCCAGTCGAGAATAATGATACAGCTATGGAGGAAATCGATATTCTCTCAATACCTCCGGGTATTGATGATGATGACATGGAGGGGGATATTTTTTTGATACTTTGATACATGAAGACATTGTCCCGAGTCCCCCTCTCGAGCACCTTTCATCCACTCCCTTAGAACCCACCGCCGAGGATGAGTGCTTTGACCTGGGAGGTGCCATTGTCTATTCTATGAGTGATAACCTTCCGGCTTTGCCGATTGGTCCAAATCCATTGTCTTTGGGGGATGACGATGTGATTCCTTTACCCACCCCACCTCCCGTGGATCATGCTTTCACATACTTTTCGTATGTTGAAAGGAATTTTCTCCCTTTCAAGACTTATCCTCCCGCCTCCCCTTTATTAATGTCCTCGGGGAACGAGGACAAGGTCTTTGATCCCGGTATTACATTCGAGGCTTCCCCATGGACCATTTAATTCGGGGACGAGTCAGGCTCGTGACTCGGTTAACATAAACAAGCGCTCTTCGGGAGGCAACCCGACTATCTATCTATCTTTATCTGTTCTCATCATAAGTGTAGGGGGAGCCCCGTTGGTGTTTCTTGTTTTCTTTCTTATGATGTGCAGGGATTGGAGCTTTCAAAGATACATTTTTGATGACTTTTGACGACCCGTGATTCCGTGTTCCCGTCTTCCCGGTTCTATCCTAAACTCTTTTTGATTAACTATTTTATATTTTCCAATATTAAAATAGGAATCAGTTTAGTTGTCTCTTCCTTAGCGAGATTTAAACAAAGTGCACAATGTCCTAAGTGTAGGGGAGTTTACTCCCACATGCTTAAACATTGAGGACAATGTTTATATCAAGTGTACGGGGGACTTCTATCGATGTTAAGTGGGATTTTCCATGAATTTGACCTCATTTTAATCAGAAATTTGATTTTTCGACATTTTTCAAAATTTTTAATCTATTTTGGCCTAGTTGTAATTTCCTTTATTCTTGTTATTTTCTCTTATTTAATAAAATGGTTTTAGCGAGTTTAGATGTCTTAGATATATTAGGCCTGTCGTGAATATTTTGACTCAACCCGAGTTTACTTATCCAAGTTTACTCTAGCTAGTATCCTTAACCATGTAGACCTTAATTGGTTTATTAGGCTAAGCATCGACGAGTCTCATTCCTTGAGATTTTAAATTGTGGAGAACGAGAAATGATAGAGTTAGTTATAAGTTTGGTATTTTTTTCATTAACTTATGTGAGTTAATTATGATCTTTTTCTCCCATCGCTTGTAAATAAATAATTGCAATAAGTAAGGTCGTACGATTTGAAAAATTACTTAGCTTCTAGCCCAAGATCGTTTAAAAGTTGCTCGGTATTAATTAGAGTTCATAGCCAAGGCATAACTTATTTAAACAGGACGCGAAGATTGGCGAGTCCGAAAAGGCCCTAACAAGGCATGAGGATTCCATTTTGTTGCTAAAGATCCAAGATGATGTGAAAAGCATTATTCCAAAATCAATATGAAGGATCAAGACACACGACGAAAAGCAATAAACTCCCATAAAGATCATGGAGAAGTCTATTCGAAAAGACCCTAACAAGGTATGCGGATAAATATATCCAATTCCGAAAAGGAGGCGGATCGTTGTATATCAAAATACCAAATAAGGATTGAAGAAATAATGAAGAAGTCGTGGTCAACATTTGAAGAAAATATCTCAACTACTCCAAGTGAAGATATACACTATAAACGAAGAGAAGACCATAATTTCAAGATCGTCTTCTCAAGATTCGAAGTATGAAGTAAATGCCAAAGATCGGTCCGAGAAAGGTCTCAAATCGTGAAGCGAGTTATGCCAAGATATGAACTTTATGAGGTCTCGAGAAGCAATTTTAAAAGATTTTGTCCTTTAGCTAACTATGGATTAGATCGTCCTACTTTATTTTCAGCCCTAATAAACTATCAAAATAAGTCCAAAAATGCATCTTCATGATCATTCTAAGACAAAAATAAAATATAAGAGGTACCCGTAGGAATAAGGGAGTCTAAGTGATTAATTGAACCGCATGAGTAAGTGATAGTTGTGCTAACTTGTAATTACAATGATCTCGCTTTTTAAGCTTGGCATGGGGAACGTGAGACTTAAGGATTATTAGTATCCATGACACACAAGCCCTAATGAAAGTCTTAGATTTCTTTACAAGTTTCTTCCATCTAACGATTTCAAGTAAATAAATAAGTGAAAATTGTTTTATCTTTTGTTTCCTTGATTTTAGTCTTATCGTTTCTTCGTTATTTAGTTTAGTAGTAATAGTTTATCTAATAAAGGCCAAGGTGGATTGATTATGATGGAGAGTGTAAATTTGATTTGAAACTAATGCATTGCATGAGGTCATTGCAATGGTCAAGTGTAGGGGATTTGATAGGTGTGAAAACACCTATCTTTTTACCACTTAATTTCAATTAAAACGAGACCATAACGTATATTTTTATGTCGTAAATGTCGGAATTATGTGTGGTTTGTGTTTTTGTTGTGTTTTAGGACCAAAAGATGAAAAAGGAAGAAAACACGGGCTTTCACGGGCTTTTATCGAAGAAAAAGACAAAAGACGAAGTCAAAAGATCAAAGGTGCAAAAAGAACGGAAGTCCAAGGCATATTCTGAAGATTTATCGAAGAAAAAGTCTAAAGACGGAAGTTTAATAAAGCCGAAGAACTCAAGTCTAATTTATGAAGAAATTACAAGACGAGTTTAAACTAATCCCGAGACAAAGTCGAAAAAAGTCGAAGAACTTAGAAGACAAAAAGACGAGAAAGAAAGAAAGAAAGGAGAAAGCCACCAACCACTCCCCTCTCCTATATATACCACCCTCATTTGTTAGAAAAGGGTTGGTTAGTTTTAGGATAGATTAAGAATAGTGTAGTTTATGCTTTCTCTCTCTAGATTAATTTGTGGATCTTCAATCTTTAAGTTTTTGTTATTGAATCTTCACTTTTTAATCAAGCTTTTTAATCATCTACTTCTTCCTTTCTTGTTTAATCTTCGCTTTTGATTATGGTTGTGTTCTTGAGTTTTTTTATAATTTTAATCAAGTGGGTTTTGATTGTTTTGGTTATTATTGTTAGTTTTATTTATTTGGTTTGATTGGTATTTGTTAGTTGATCATTAGTGGTTATTTTGGTTTAATCTTTAGATTGATTATGGTAGAATTTGGTAAAATTCGTGCCTTTTTAGTTTTCCCCTGTTTTCACTGTTCTTGATATGCCCAGGTTTTTCCGGATTACGGATTCCAGATAAGGCTTCAAAGCCTTATTTCGGATAAGAGTACGTAGCATCAATTCCGGATAAGCTTTCTGAGTAATATTCAGGATAACGTGTTTAAACACGTATTCCGGATAAGAGGGTATTATCGTATTTCGGATAAGCATTAGAATACTTATTCCGGATAAGAACCTAAAGTATACATTCCGGATAAGCATGATAAGCCCCTTTCCGGATAAGGTCATCAAACCATTTTCCGGATAAGCTTTGGAAAAGGTTTTCCGGATAAGGATTTGAATAACGTTTTCTGGATAAGGAGTTTATAGAGTGTTTTTCGGATAAGATAGTTAAGGGTCTTTTCCGGATAAGGCTTCTAAGGTGAATTCCGGATAAGCCTTTCACTTGTTTTCCGGATTAGAATATTTAGTTTAGTTTATTCCGGATAAGCTTTGGATTTCGTTTTCCGGATTAGGCCTTAAGATGGATTCCGGATAAGTGACAATCTTGGATTCCGGATAAGGCCTATTTTGGGTTAGTTTTCGCACTTTTTCTAGATAGTTCTAGATAGTTTTTAGCATTTCACTTTTCTCGCCTTTTTCCTTAGTCGCACTTTTAGTTTACTTGCCTTAGATTTAGTTTAGGTTTAATTTTAAGTTTGCCTTTAGGATAGTTTTAAGTTTGTGTTATTTACTTTAATTGCCTTTTAATTTCTAGTCATTTATTTTTAATTACTCTTAGCTTTATTTCACCTTGTTTTTACTTTAAAGTTTTGTAATTTTCCCTTTACTACAACGACCAAACCTTTTATTTTCTACCAAAGACAACTGAGTCGCACGCATTCAACCAATAATCAATTCGAAAAGATCTGTGAACAACGAACAATTTCAACTAGTAAAAATTCTGTTATTAGGCTCACCATCCTCTACATCATAAGGAAAAATAAGCTCAGCCTCATCATCACTAAAGACATATACATGAAGTCATTGTCAAATGACTTAAAACGCATAATGGAATTATGTTTTAAGGACATGAAAATGAAGTGACTTTGTATTGGAAGTACTTGAGTTATAATGCATGCAAAATGGTTAGGAAATCTATTATACCATTAACATGATTTAGTTGGTATATAGGTAAGCCAAAAGATATATATATTTATCTTAAATATTTTTAGATTGACTTACAATATTAACCCTAATGAAATACAACATTTTTATGGTATGTTCATTAGGAGAATTGAAATCTCAATATGATGATTGATTCAAGATAACTATATCTTCCTTTTCTTTCAAAAGATACCAAGGTTAGAAAGTTAAGTATGACTTGATCTAAGAAGATTAATAAGATACCATTATATATGGAATGTGATGAATCACATTTTATCTTAAATGAAGTTCATATTTTGCTAAACTACTTATGAAATGAGTTGTTTAGAAAATAAAGAGTTAGGAACAGTCATTATATTTTATAAAGTCCCAATAGATAACGTTGGAGTGTTGATCTATTTGCTATATATTTAAAGATTAACTTTAAATTACTAAAAGCAAGTGGGAGTTTTAATCTTTAAAGATAAAATTACAAAATACACAATTTTCTTAAATACACTAGTAATTATCATGAGGTAGGCATGTAAATGCTAACTCTCAAGATAAAGGAATTTGAGTCATAGGTCCGCAAGGATATCTCGGATATATGATTTATATGCTGAGAATTATGAGTTACAAATAATCGTTATGATTTATTACCAAATATTGTTTTGGGTAAATACACATACTATGAATGTTATAGATGTTGTCCAACAAGGTAATCAATTTTAGATTTGGTTTATTTAATAGTTTGACTAGAAATTAAAGAAAATTTTCTTCAAAGAAAGGTAGAAACGACCATAGTGGTGGTTTAAATCCTTGTGTCGAAATTATATGGACGAGATTGTACACATATTTAATGTATGTATTAAGAATAGATTATTAATCACACTTAAGTAATTAATTATGATTGAGTATTCTTTCCTAAACGCATTAAATATATACAAATATTTTGGTGGTCATATTTTAATTGACAAAATTGGATATATATGAACTCTTTCTTGAATGACTACTTAAGGAAGGACTTAAGAAATCGAAAGGAGTTTATTAATTCAAATATAAATCTTTGGAAAAGTACAAAGGACTTAAGATAATTTCTGAGTATTCCTAAAAGCTAGTGGGAGTATTATGGTTATTTTCTTAAATTATATATGTTGGATGGACATATAAAAGTAAATTTCATTCAAATTAAATGTTGATTTGGTTTAGATTTGAAAAAGAACTTTGCTTTGAAGATTTATAAAATAAGAGATATATATAACCTTGGAACAAATAAATTGTTTATTTATGCGGTGGAAATACAACATAATATGCCATGTAGTAAGTTTATATGGATATCTAGAACATGAAGAAATCTAAATCTGGTTTGAGAAATTTTCATGTGTATCACGTTGTATTTATATCATGCTTAAAATGCAAGATGATTTGAATATATTGATCTATTTGAAAGTTATAAAATAACTTCTGTAATGAATATTATGAAAGAATATGTTTGGATATAGAATAACATCTTTGTCTTGGATCAGCTTCCATATTCTATAGATGAGTAATTTGTCAATAGTTTTGCAACTTATCATAACCAACAAACTTTAGTGTTTGGTTGGAGTCAAACATTACATAATAGATATTATAGGTAACATATTTATATCTTTAAATGACAAGTTATCAAAAACTTGAAAAGATATAATTGAGGTAACACTCAATATTAGTCATGGTATCCTTGGAGATAACATGTTCATTAAAATTGCATATACATTAAAGAATTAGAATTATTTGAACTTCAAATGTGTTTTGGAAGTTTAGTGTAATAAATTGGTAATCAAGGATATTTCACAATTTTGGAACCATGTGGCAATATCAAACTATTTGAAAGCACATGTGCAAGAACTTCAATAATTGAACTATTGAAGAAAGTATTCTCAAAAATCCAAACAGGTCAAGATTGGTTGTTTTATGCTTTTCCAAACAAGTGTGAAAGGTCACTAATAGAGGCATGATGCATCGACCATGTTCTTTATGCATTGATCTATTTAGTATTTGGATAAAGGATGTTAAGACATTATTATTTAATGAAATAAAGATTGAGTTTCTTTTATTCTTGTTATTTAATTTTGTATCCTATTTTACATGTTTTAATCCATGAATAATTCGTTATGCTACATGTCCGTTGTCGATTAATAATATGTGAATATTATTGAACTAAGACAATTCGAAATTGCGATAGAGTATACTTGAAAATATATTGATCGATTTTGGATGATATTCGATGAATTGAATATTGGACTTATCCTAACTATATGATTATACTTTATGGATCTTTGTCATTAAGTATATCATAAAATAGTTATCCTCAGACCTGAGATACCAGGAAACTGACGTGAATCTAGTGCATTTGTGTGGAATAATCTAACGCTAAACGTATCTGGTAGCTATAAGGGTTATTTTCATAAGTGTTGCAAAATTCATAAGTTTTGCTTGTAGTCAATATGGAATTTGTTTCCTTTAAATTTATTTTGAAGTTTAATATAGATGGGCCCCTTGTGGGATTAGTAAGATGTTTGTATGGCCGTACCCACTGTCTCTCTAAACTATGTTTAGAAGTTTTGGTAATCTTGCTTGAATATGATGAACTAGAAACAGAATGGTTAAAGAAAGGAATGACTAAGATCCATATCATTATTTATTAGAAACGAAAGGATAAAAATAATGATGAATCATAAAAAGGTTTTATCCAGGAGACCTTACTCGAGTTGTACTAGAGACGTTGCTAGTGTAACTAAACGCTAGTCAATGTAATCACGATATTCAAAATATGTCTAAGTGGGAGTTGTAAGTTTATGGACTTATATTTAATAGTTGTGTGATAGGATCGTACTCGAGATTACGGGATTGCACACAATACGTAAACAGTTAATTTATTTAATAAATATATTTATTATATTTATTAATTTATTTAATAAATATATTTATTATATTATTAAATTAAACTGAGCTATAACTTTAACGATCGTTAAATAACTAAGAGTTAAGTATTAACGAGCGTTGTGGAATAAATAGAAAGAGGAATAAATAGAAAGAAGAATGGAAGGTTCCGGAACACCCCTTAGGGGTGTTTGGGCCGTCGGCTACACCAAAGGGAAGGGAGAAAGAAAACTTACCTTATATTCGTTTCATTGGGCTACAAGTTTATTAGGCCTATATAAGGACTCCTTAGCCTTCATAATTCGTCACCCCATAATCTTTCTTTCTCTTCTTTTGCGATCAACAAACCAAACGCAACCTTAGGGTTGTTTGGTTTGTTTGGTTTCTTTCTTGCTATCAACACCAAAGGAAAAACACCTTTTTTTAGGGTTCCTTTTGTCCTTTGGTTTTGGTTTAGCAATAATCTAGTCCTAGCCCCTCTCTAGGGTTGTTGGGTAGATTTCCACTATATGTTGAAGCTCGGTTTACACGTGCTAGAATCATGGTTAGCTCGTTTTACTACGTGTGTACAAGAACGTAATATAGCCTTACTTTAGACTATATCTTGGTGATAAGGTTTTATCGATATTTGGTGCTTCGTTCTTTATCTTGTGGATCTTCGCATTGGCTAAAAGGTATGTAACTCTAATTCGATTAATTATAATTGTGTTAATTTTGATCTTGTTAAATCGCTTCCGCTATATGTGCTTTGATCTTGTTTAAGGTCTTATGTAATTGTTATGATGTTTATAAACCGTCATCCAATACCTTTCATTCACTCTAAAACCGTTGCTTTCATGAGGGTAGAGTTGTCGAAGAGAACATTGGGGGTTATACTTACATAAAAACAATGTTTGCTTAAATTGGCTTTGATTTTTTGTTATATATCAAAGAAGAGATTTACCCCGAATTTCTCCTGGAGTTCTTTAGCGGATATTCCCTTATCTATAATGATAATGGAGTATTTTTTAGGTTCACATTAAATTTTAAACTCATCCAATACTCTATCGAGGCTTTTGGCGCGGCTCTTCGTGTACCATTTGTTGGCACTTGTCGGTTCACGGATGCTTGGAAACTTGATGCTCTAATTGAGTCTGCCGATAGTGCTCCAAATGATGACGAAGAGCTAGACCTTGACCTCACCCTTGATGTCATTACCAAAGAGCGTATCTCAACCGTTGTTCGAAGTATCCACTCTTATAAGCGATCTTTAAATCGTCATGAGATACTCGAAAGCGACCTTAATGATTGCTTGGTCCGATAGGCTGACATTCTTAGGGAAAATGTGTTTTGTCTTGGTCGAAACCGGGATCATATACCGACGTGTATGGCACATATGTTATGTTGCATATTTACCAACACCAAGTACAATCTTGCATTTTACAATTCTCGACGGATTAGCTATGCTCTCTCTCGACCAACCACAAATCTCCCATATGCCATGCTCCTCACTCGTCTTTTCAAAAAGGTTGGTGAAGACTTTCCCGAGCTCGATCTCTCTCGCTTTCGTCCGGTCAATCGTGTCATGATGCCTATTCGAGAGGTACAACCACGAAAGCCGAGAAGTGATCGTGGTACGAGAAGGAATGAACCACAAGAGTCCGATGATGAGGACACTCCTATGTCACCAAGTGATGGTGGTGACGAAGGTACAAGTGCTCATTTCGGCTCTTCGAGTGACTCCACCCCATCTATGAACACTTTCATGGACGGGTTAGGCCCTCTTGTTCCTCCACCTCACTATGCCACTAGTGAACTTTCGGAAAACCTCTCACTTGAGCATGTTTATTGTTGAAACCTTCAAACATGTGGTGAGTTACATGATCTTAGATTGGAGCAAAGGGGAACATTCAAGAGCATTGGGAAGATGATCAAGAGCCTTGGTAAGAAGAAGAAAGGAAGAAATGGTAATGTTACAAGGATCAACATGTTTGTAAACATGTTTTGAAATGTTGAACAATTTAATCTCTTTAGACTTTGTTTTATGTTTCTTGTTCTTAGAATTTGATTTTAACTTACTTATACTTTGTGTTGGATTGCTTAGTATTTTAATCCTAAGATGGTAATGTGATTGTTATGGAGATTCACATATCTTTGTGCATAATATGTGTTAGCTTTCTAGATTTTGGTTTATTATCTACTTTGGCTTGACATAGACTTGTGAAAAATCTGGGGTTTAGAAAATTGCTGGAGCGTCATTTTTCTGAGGCCACTGTCCACGGTCCCTTAAATACATGTGGTTCCTTAGTGGTAAAGAACCGTAGTCCTATTTAAGGAACTACAGGCTCTGGTCATGATAGAATCTTTGCTTTACACTGTTTTCTCTAAATTTTTGTAAACATTGATGAAATTTTTGCTAAAAACAGCTTTTTCCTAAAGTAGCCTACCTATTTTCATTATTCACCAAAATGATTTTTAACCCATTACTAGTTTGGATCACCTCCTTCCCTTCTTAAACCTCCCTTGTTTGATCTTTTTCTCCATCCATCAAATATTCTTCCAAACCTAGACACACAACCATGGTGTCCACAAGATCATCTAATTCATCCAAACAATCCACATCCAAAAGAAACCTTAAGATCAAATTCAAGTTTCCTAAACTTGGCTCTCTGTCTACTCACATACCCAAGAGTGAGATTTCTACAATTCTCAACTCTTCATCACCCTCACCACCTCTTGCACCATGCAAGACTAATTCAACTCATGGTACTAACCATTCTCATGGTTCTACCTCATCATCATTCCAATCTAGGATGAATGAGTTGTCCTCACCCTTCACTCCTAGTCCTCCCTTGGATGTGAACCTTCAACCTCTTCAAAGCATTCCCATTGTGAATGACTTTGTTGAGCCTCTGGTCACCTCACCTTTCACTCCACCAAATTCACCCATCTCACCATTGGACAGCATGACTCCTCGTCCCTCAAACACTCCAATTTTGGGTGTTCCCATTTCCTATTTCATGGGTGATCCATACTTCTTTGGTTTTCTAGAAGCCCATGGTGCTAATTGTCCATGTTGCCTCTATAACAACTACATCATTCAAAACCTAAGAATGGAGATGTTTGGACTTCATAGGAGGTTGCAAGACTTCTTTCTTACCTTGTTTTCCATGGCTCCACCTCCTAGGAGATGAATGCTGATTTTCTTAATAATTTTTTTAATGAAACATCAAGCCAATGAAGATTATCTATCAAGAACTATTTTAGCTAACTCTGTAATAGTTAGTTGTTGTTTCATCTCTTGTATTTCCTTTCCTTCATGAGTTTTCATGAAGATGTGTTATGGATTTAGCTTTTGTGTGTTTCAATCTATGTGCTCACACTAATCAACCTTAAATTATTTAAAATTTAACCTAAATCTATCACAACCTCTGAAACTTGACTAAATTTGAATCAAAATGCTATTTAAATATTTTGTCACCTTTTCTCAAGACACTCTTTGTGAGTGTGTTGCCTTTTGTGCAATCAAATCATAATCTAGTGCTAAAAGAGGCAAAAATCCAAGATTTGCAACTTTTTGAAAAAATCTTATTTTCTCTCAAAACCTTGTAAAATCACATTGTCACGTCCATTGTATGCGGATCTTTTAAGGTCGCACGATTCTTTATATATAAGGAATCGCAGGTTCAGTTAAAGAACCGCGGACAACAAGCCATTTTTTCGCTCGTTTTGGTCTTTCTTCTTTGACCACAGTCTTTTACAAGATTATTCTTTGATCTAGTGGCAAAAAGGTTTGTGGCTATCACTCCAAAGTGTGTAAGGTCTCAAGTTCAATTCTTGCTAGGTGCAAACAACCTTGAAGTAGCCACGCCAACCTCTTGAAAAGGGAGGGCTTTACCTGGTTTGAGTCTGTGTGACGGTGGGCTCAAACCCCGTGGATTAGTCGACCAATGTGTCGGATATCACGGTTACAAAAAAAAACTTTGGATAAACATTACTTAAAACTTTTTGTTTTCATTTCAAATCTTTAACATGTCTATTTTCTCTAAATTCTCTTTTTTGGGAGTTCTTCTTCTCATCCCTCACAATGTCTAACTCCTCTAATCTTTACCTTGACATCTCTTTGTCACAATCTTCTAAACCTAAAGCTTCTTCTTCTAAGCTTTCCAAGAAACCAAAAATCTCGGTTCGACCCGTTTGGATCAAGAAGAACAAGGATCATCATGATTCCTCTTCTCCCAAACCTTGCAATACTTTTCTCTCGTGTTATGTATTGGAATGAGACTTTCTCAATCGATCCCATTACCGGCGAAAGAGAAGTTCTTCCACTACCACCTAAACCTTGCAACATTCCACCTCTCTTCTTTCCCAAATATCACTAGGCATTGTGAAAATATTTTGTATCCATTATCTCCCTCTCCACCACCAACTTCTCATCTGGATGGTCCTCCCCAATCTAACGGCTTTGTCTTGCATCATGGAAGCCCGTGTGCTTGTTGTCGATTTCAACAAATTTTTTTGCTCATGTGTATGACAAGTTAAATTTTCTTGAATTTCTTCTCACTCGACCTCCTCTCAAAGTATTTGTTCCTATGAACAAATCTTCGAATGATGCCTCATCGTCTTATTTTTCCAATTAAAGCACACTTTGTGTTTTAGTTGTTTGAGTCAAATAAAAACTTAAGCAAATCTTGGAAGAGTATCATTACTAGAGTAGTTTATGCTTGTGTTCATTATGTGTTGTTTTTAATATTCATATTGTGTGTATGAATATATTTTTTATGTTTCTTCATATTTTTGTAATATGAATGTTATGTGTGTTATTCCATTTCTCATCAATTCTTTTTAACACATTGTTTAGAGTAGATCATGGTTAAAACCTACAATTGTTTTTGGGTGGTTCCATCAATTGTAAGTTTCTAACCTTTGACATATTATCACTTCAATTGGTATGAAATCTAAGTCATAATTAATTAATTTTCCAGTTTTACTCATGCAATTATTTTCTTATAAGGAAACTATTAATGTAGGCAAAGGATAAATTTGTCTTTCTCAAACATAAAATGTTTACATTCAATGAATCTATCATAAATCAAAAAATATTTGTCTGGGGACAATTAAAACGGGACGGAGGGAGTACGTAGTTTGGATTAGTAAGTTTTTTAGGGTGAAAAGAGATAAAATTAAAAGACGAGTTACGCTAATATTAAACTACGACGAAATTAAACGTAAACGTAAAAACGTAACGAATTAACAAATTTAAACTAAAAATTAATTAAAAATAAAAAATAAATTCTAAATAATATAAATAAGAATCAAAATTCAATAAAAATATTTTAAAACTTATTATTAGTCTAATATTTAATTTTAGATGCTAATTAAAGCCCCAAAATTAAACAAAATCAACAAAAAGTCCAAAATATGGTTTTATCAAATAAATATCTTAATTATATTAATTTAAAACTAAAAAGTATTTTCTAGTATTTTTAAAACTAATTTTCTACTTTTAATTCACTAAAAAATAATTTATTGTTAAAATAATGATAAAAAATTATGAAATAATGGAAAAATTATAAAAACTTTTCTAAAAATTATATTATACTAAAAATAACCTAGGAAAAATAAAAATTACAAGAAAAGATCAAATTAATCCTAATAGGACAAAAATGTAAAAAGGTGATAGTGACATGTTGTTTGGTATAACTAACAGTGGGAAAACAAGAACAGTCAGTGGGTAGATTGTTCCCACTGATCCTTAACAGAAACTAAAAATGGGGGGATTTGGAGCCCGTTCTTCGGTAATTGCTGGGCACCAGGGCACCCCTGAAACTAGTAGGTTTGTAGGGAGTCAAATCAAACAACAACAACAAAAATTAACACACAAACAAGCCACAAAATCACAAATTGTGGACTAAAATGGGGTCTGCTGGTCTACAGTGGGCTAACAGTGAGCTTAAATACAATCAAAAGCTACACTAAAGCTACCAAAACACAAGTACTAGATAATAGGGCCCTAGACTAACCTAAGATATATAAGTGAACAAAAATCAAACTATAAAACCCATGAACAAGCCCTGAATGCTTGTTGATATGTATTGTACACAGAAAGTAGGGGTTTTGCTGGTGTGTTTGACACACCAGTGGGTTTCTACAGTCATGAATAGGCTCAAATGCTCACAAATACTTAAACCAACACCTTGCAAACCTATACTAACCTAGAATCTAGCTGATGTCCAAGACTCAAACACAAAACACAAGAATCCAAAGCCTATTTTGACCTACTGATTTTATGGCAGTATTTATGCAAAACATGGTGAAACAAATTTTTAACCACAAAGTACCAAAACAAACTTACCTGGACTACTTAGAGATTGTTTGATCCGAAATGGCAGCCCACTGTTGTCACTACAGTATTCTAACAGTAGACCCAAACACCCCTTTAGTTATGAAAATACAAGATTTTTCAAACAAACCTAAACCAAATCAACTTAAAGCTTAATGAGACTAATAAAAAACATTTTATAAACCCTAAACTAGCATGTCTAGGCTTATAAACAAACCAGAAACAATTGATAACAACGAATCACAAGTACCCTATTTTAAACAGAAACATGAGAGAGAATGAGGGTTACCACTTGTTGGCTTTGTTCAAGCCAACAAACACACCAATCTTAGACCCCCAAAGAATTTGCAAATGAAGGAAATTGAAAATACTTTGCGGGTAATTTATGAGACTTTTCAATCATGAGATGTTAATATGCGGCATGTGAATCATCTACTTTGTACACAAGGGTTTGGTTATCACATCTCTTTTTTCACAAGTAATGGCTCTTTTATAAAAATTTAATTTTCTTTTCATTTTGTTCATATTATGAAATAAAAAAAAGAGTGAAAATTATAATGTTTAATTAGTAAATAGTAATTAAATATAAAAAATGCGGAGCTGTAAGCTGTTTTCTTCTCCTAGTTAATAAAATGAGTAGAATTGGCAAAATAAAGGTAAAGCAAAGATTATAGAATTTTACAGTTTAAAAATCATAGAATGTGAAAAATACATAACGGAAAATATAAAAAAATATCTTCTCCTAGTTAATAAAATAAGTAGAATTGGCAAAATAAATGTAAAGCAAAGATTATAGAGGGGTATTAATGGTAAAAAAAAGTATGACCCATACACAAACTATGGGTAGGAATCGGGTTGGGTTGGTCAGGTTCGGGTTATTCGGGTCGGGTTGAATTCGGGTTAAGGGTAGAAATATTTTACCCGAACCCGACCCGAGTAGAACTCGGGTTGGTCTGGTTCGAGTCTATTCGGGTCGGGTCTACTCGGGTCGGGTCTATTCGGGTTTGGGTCAACCCGACTATGGGTAAAATATAAAAAAAACTTTTTTTTTTATTTTTTAATATAATTTTTAATTAATTTAAATTTTAAAAATAATAAAAATAAAAAAATTTCTTATTCGGGTCAATCGGGTTGACCCGAACCCGAATTAGACATAAATATTTTACCCGATGTCCGATCCGATTTCGAATTCGGGTTAGCTGGATTGACCCGACTGTTGGAATTTATAAAAAAAACCTTTTATCATATTAACACATTAATAATCACGAGTACGCAGCGGAATATAGGATCACGTATAGACAAATAATTAACATAAACAATAAAGAAAACGCGTACCTTTTAGCGATGGATTAAACACCTTTATCGAACCACCAATATAAACGAAAACCCAAAAGATCAAACAATGATCTCTCTAAGAATATGCACACAATACGTTATAGCAAACAATTAAGTATGCTAGTACCGATAGTGATAAAGCTAATTAATATTTGTTTTCATAAAACAAATATACACAAACATTGATCGCAAAACAAACCCATGTACTAATATGTGTGGCTTTATGTTTCTTTTAAATCGTAGTCAAATATCATTGAACATAAAGCTCATTATATAGTACATGCATACTATCATATGTCGGTATCCTAAATCAATTAGGATTAGGAATACCAATACTACGGCAAAAACAAAAAGCATTAATTCCGAATTCACTTTTATTTGTTTTTAAATACAAGTCCCTTTTGTTAACATTTAACTATCGTTTGTCAAAACCCGTTAACTAACTATTAGTTAACGTTCGTAATAGCTTATCACTAATTAATATATTACGCCTAATATATTAACGTCTAATTGTTTTACGTATTAACGCGTGCGTCTCCTTAGGCTCGGGACGACTTCCGGACATATATTATTTACGTGTACATATTCCTTCAGCTCCCACTTGGACATGTATAATAATATAATATAATAACATTGGTTAGCGTCTAGCAACACGCCAATGCTCCCGGAAGTTCTCGAGTGTAGTTTTCCATAAAGTACATTTAAATGACTTAAATATTTACAATCCCTTTGTTTCTCAAATGCCATGTTAATAATGGATATGGATCAAAGTCATTCCATTTTAACTATTTTGTTTCTCGCATTACATAATTAATATAGATTACCAATCTAATCGAGACATATCTAGATTACCATTGGGTATGGCCATACAAACATCTAATTAATTAACGAGGGGCCCAGTAGCATTATTCTTCAATCCTAGTTGAATGAACAAATTCTATCTTGACTACACGTGCCTCTTACATGCTTCAAGATACAAATGATTATAGTCTTTATTACTACCTTATTCAGGATAGCGTTAGATCTATAGCAAAAAGTACCATCCACATATATAAGACCTGCTTGCATCTCAAGTCAAAGGATTTAGTAATGTAAATCATTTACAAGTTTCACTTAAAGACTCCAATCCATAAAGTGATTGACTTGTTAGTAGGAGATGTCCAATATACAACTTTTGGATATCGTATGAGTTGGTGAACCGTTCTTGCATATTCTACGAATATTACCATCTCTCATATATGTCTTAATTCAATTATATTCCCATATAATCAATCGACATAGACAATTTAGAATAACATATTATTCAAGGATTTAAACATGCAAAAATAGGACTAATAAATATTAAAGAAAACGAATATATCCAATACTTCAATTCATAAAATAAATATTGTTTAACAATATCATTTATCCAAATACTAAAACAGATTACATGAAACTACCAGCAGGACGAAGTCCCATGCTCCTAGCATGTTGAGTAAGCTTTTTACCAGGTAAAGCCTTCGTAAAAGGATCTGCTAGATTATTATCTATATGAACTTTAACTAGATCAATCTCACCCAATTCGATACATTCTCGAACATAGTGATATCTCCTTTGGTAGTGTCTGGCGCCTCTCTGAACTCCCGGTTCATTAGCTATGATGATTGCACTTGAATTGTCACAATACATCTTTATAGGTTCTTCATTGGTAGGAACTACACCAAGTTCACCAATAAACTTCCTCATCCAAACAACTTCCTTTGCAGCTTCAGAAGCAGCGATATATTCAGCTTCTGTGGCAGATTGTGCAGTAGTACTTTGTTTGGAGCTCTTCCATACTACCGCGCCTCCGTTCAAAACGAAAACATACCCAGTTTGAGATTTAGTGTCATCTCTATCGGTTTCAAATCCAGCATCACAATAACAATTAACTTGCAGCTCAGTAGCTTCAGGATTTCCACCATAAACCAAAAACGTATCCTTAGTATGTCTTAAATACTTAAGAATATTTTTCACAGCAATCCAGTGACTTTCACCTGGATTTTGCTGAAATCGGCTTGTAATATTCTGCGCGAACGCAACATCAGGTCTTGTGCATCTCACAGCATACATAATCGATCCTACAGCCGAAGCATAAGGAACATTCTGCATACGCTTCATCTCTGCAAATGTAGTAGCACCTTGTGTTTTATTTAAGTCGGTGTGCACTTGCATAGGAATGAGACCACGCTTGGAATTATCCATTCTATACTTCTTCAAGATTTTATCAAGATATGCATTTTGACTTAGTCCAATTAACCGCTTCGATCTATCTCTATAGATTTTGATTCCAAGAATAAATGACGCTTCCCCTAAATCTTTCATAGAAAAACACTTTCCAAGATAGGTCTTTACCTCTTGTAAACTTGGAATATGATTTCCCATAATGATTATGTCATCAACATACAAGATTAGGAAAACAACATTACTCCCACTAGCTTTTTGATATACACATGGCTCATCTAGATTTTGATCAAAACCAAAATTTTTGATTTCTTCATCAAATCTTTTATTCCAGCTTCTTGATGCTTGCTTAAGTCCATAAATGGATCTGTGAAGCCTACATACTTTTCTGGGATGCTTAGGATCAACAAAACCTTCCGGTTGTTCCATATAGATTTCTTCTTCCAAGTAACCATTCAAGAACGCGGTTTTTACATCCATTTGCCATATCTCATAGTCATAGTACGCTGCTATAGCTATGAGAATCCTAATAGCTCTCAAATCTGCAACAGGAGAAAAGGTTTCCTCATAGTCAACACCATAAGTTTGTGTAAACCCTTTTGCTACAAATCGAGCTTTATAGGTGTGTACAATGCCATCCATGTCCGTCTTCTTCTTGTAAATCCATTTACCCTTTACGACCTTCGCATTGGGTGGTAAATCTACAAGTCTCCAGACTTGATTATCATACATAGATTGCATTTCCGCATTCATAGCAACAATCCACTTATCGGCTTCAGAATCCAATATTGCATCTCTATAGTTAGTGGGTTCATTAAGATCCCCTAAACTATGTTCCTCGACTTCTACATTTAGACATAGTCGTTCAGGTGCTTTGATTGTTCTTTTTGATTTACGAATGGGGACAACATCCTCTTCTTGAGTTACATCAGGTGCAAGACTTTCTTCCTCAATTGGATGTTCGCTAGTAGTTTCAGAAGGTAAAATATCTTCATCCTCTAGTTCTACAATCCTCCCACTCTCTTTTTGAACTATGAGATTCTTTTCAAAGAAATTTGCATACCTCTCAACAACTATTTTGTTTTCAGGTGGGTAGTAGAAATAGTAACCCATAGTTTCCTTAGGGTAACCTATGAAGACACACTTAACCGATCATGATTGAAGTTTGTCAGGCGTGTGACGTTTCACATGAGCCTCACAACCCCAGACCATTAAGTAAGACAAGTTAGGAACTTTTCCATGCCATAGTTCATATGGAGTCTTGTCAACCTTCTTGGTTGGAACCATATTGAGAATGCGTGCAGCAGTCTCTAGAGCATAATCCAAAAGGATAGTGGCAGAGTAGAAAGACTCATCATTGATCGAACCATGTTTAGCAAAGTTCGATTTCTCCTCTCAGAAACACCATTGTGTTGTGGTGTGTAAGGAGGAGTCAGCTGTTGGACAATTCCACTAGCCTTTAGATAATCTTTAAATTCTTGACTAATATATTCACCACCACGATCTGATCGAATGGCTTTAATAGTCTTCCCAAGTTGATTTTCTACTTCATTTTGAATACCTTGAATGTTTCAAAGACTTCATGTTTATGTTTAAGCAAATAAACATAACCATAACGACTATAATCATTAGTAAAGGTAATGAAGTATGTAGCACCTTGCTTTGACACATGTCTAAGTAGACCACATACATCAGTATGGATTAGTCCAAGTACATCTTTCACCTTTTCCGTTTTATGCGGAAAGGATTTCCTTGTCATCTTGCCCGATATACAAGAAACGCATTGATCAAACGGTTCATTATCCGTTGAGTTTAAAAGTCCATCATGTTGCAACTTTTCAATTCGCTTCTTGCTAATATGAGCAAGTCGACAATGCCAAAGATAAGTCGAATCTAAACTTGCTTTAGATTTCTTATTGCTAATCGAATACATTGAATTCACAATTTGCAAAGTAGGATCATGCATATCAATTTCATAAATACCATTAACACGGATACAATTAAAATAAATCATATCATTAAAAGAAACGGTCATACCAGAATCCGTAAATTTATGAATAAATCCTTTATTATGCAAACAAGAAACTGAAACAACACCTCTAGTAATAGTAGGTGCATAATGACAATCATCCAAAACAAGAATTAAACCATTAGGTAAAACTAAGTCAAAACTTCCAATAGCTTCTACTTCAGCACGTACGCCGTTTCCAACATACAAGTAGACAGCACCTTGCTTCAGCTTCTTTGCTCCTCTAAGTCCCTGTTTTGTGTTACAAATATTAGTACCACAACCAGTGTCATACACCCAGGAATTTTTAGAACAAGCAAATAATTCAATAGTATAAATACCTGAAGAAGTGGACGATCCAACTTGCTTCTTCTTTTTCATCAACTCAGCTAGATAAACAGGACAATTCCTCTTCCAATGTCCAACCTCTTTGCAGTGGTGACATATGGAATCTTTTGCCGGATGCTCTTTCTTATAAGGTTGAGGCTTTTTAGGTATAGGAGGATAAGAATTTTTAGGACCCTTATCCTTACCTTTACCTTTAGCCTTACCTCCTTGCGGTTTGTACTTCTGGATCCTACCACCTTGGATCGCCATCACTTGTGGTGTAGAAGAAGATGCAACATTTGACTTCTTGTTCTTCTTAACTCCTTTCTCAAATTCAATAAGCAAAGAATGAACTTCACTAATTGTCTTCCCCATGCTTTGCATATTGTAATTTTGCACAAAGCCCTCAAAATCACTCGAAAGTGAATTGAGGATCAGGCTGACAGAGATAGCTTCTGGAAGAACATAGTTGAGAGTTGCCAAATGATCCAAATAGCTTTTCATCAATAGAACATAATCGCTAACGGATTGACCCTCTTCCTGCTTGCATGAATGGAAAGTGTGTACTAACTCTTGTAGTTCGACACCAGGAGGCTTTCCATACATCTGTTGGAGCTCAGTTATCATGTCCTTAGGACTTTTGTATTCAAATTGCTGATAAAGCGACGGAGACATAGTTCCAAACATTAAACAAGCAACTTCATTATGACGATCATAAAGAGCATTCCATTCTACTAATTGTTCATTAGTAGCATTAGCACCAGGATGGTCAGGCAAAGGATTGTCATACACATCCTCTAGTTTCTCCACACGCACAACTAGTTTGAGCGCGCGTAACCACTCATTGAAGTTAGGACCAGTAAGTTGTTGCTTCTCAAGCATCGACCTGAAAGCCGAACTGTTTTGTTTGGTTTGGGCATTATTCATTGCCATCTACAAATAAACAAAGTTCAATAATTTAGTATTTTCGATAATACTCCCTTTATAGAAAGTTAAATACCCATGTCTATAAATAAACAATTAATTTTCTAAAAGCTAGAATCCACCAAGACATACCACCACTGCATCAGTTGATCTGCTAGTGATGATGATATTCAAGGGGTAATTGACTTTCAACAATTGCATCCAATACAACTTCTAGAATTATGGGACTCAACTTTATATCCATCACTTGTGACAATTCAAAAGTGAAAAAGTGAGCATGTTTATCCCATCTATTGCCACGAGTTAAGGTCTCACCTATCTTAACTTGCTTAAGTCGTCCAACTAAAAACCGTGATTATATAGCACCGACGTCTCACAATCGAGTGTATTATATCACCTTGGGTTACAAAATCACCACAGTCTCACGTATGGTGAAAGAGTAAGTGCAAGTGCTTTTACACGTTGGATGGCAAATAAACTTATTTCAAAGGGTATAAATTTTGACAATTCAAAACATGTACAAAGAAGCATGTAACATCTTTGTATCATGATAATTTATAAAATTCACTCAATTTGTTAATTATAAACATCACTTATTTAACTTACAATTCAATTGTATAAATAGTGATATCATAAAAATTGACGATTCAACATGTATTCTATTTAAAGAAGTTTAATTTTATCACGGGAAAAGATTAAAGAATGATTAAAATCATTCAAACCCTAGACCATTTGCGGCTTCCTAAATAGTATGCAAGATAAGGAGACTACAAGTAGTCAGGCATTATAGGGCAATGGTATCTACAAGACCGAAGTCTTGATGAGTCTTCCCGAACCTTAGCCTTGCAACTAGATAGTACTTTTGCAAATTACTTCATTAATAAAATTTTACAACTTTAAAGTAGAAGACAAATTATAAACTTGATTCTTGCTAATCACGGCGTGAGTTAGATTTAAAACCATGTAAGGGCGACTCATTTGTTGCCACATATGATCGTGCAAGAACGAGATTATAATAAATCAAATTTCATATAGTTTTAGTCCGGTTTATTTTTATTTTTTGAAAAACCCTTTGCTTGAACCATGATATAACAATTATAATCAAAAGCAAAACAAATAAACATTAACCTAAAACATATACCCAATTAACAATTAATCATATACTTCATTCATACCACATCTATCATGACTTCAATTAAATCAATTAATTAAGAACACATGATCCATGGTAAACTTGCATGATTCCCATGGATCGAACCATAAATTTAACAATTAACAACGTGATAAATAAAGACTAATTAACAATTAACAACATATTTATCAACAAAAATTGCATACAACTTAGGGTTTGTCTAATTAAATTTATTAACCCTAATTAGGGTTTATGAAAAACTAATCATCAAATAAAATAATTCAAACGCCATCATATTAAGTTTACACAATTTTATCTCTTTCGTTATTTTTAATGTAATTAAAAGCTATACGAACGGCTCGTGATGCCACTGTTGGAATTTATAAAAAAAAACCTTTTATCATATTAACACATTAATAATCACGGGTACGCAGCGGAATATAGGATCACGTATAGACAAATAATTAACATAAACAATAAAGAAAACGCGTACCTTTTAGCGATGGATTAAACACCTTTATCGAACCACCAATATAAACGAAAACCCAAAAGATCAAACAATGATCTCTCTAAGAATATGCACACAATACGTTATAGCAAACAATTAAGTATGCTAGTACCGATAGTGATAAAGCTAATTAATATTTGTTTTCATAAAACAAATATACACAAACATTGATCGCAAAACAAACCCATGTACTAATATGTGTGGCTTTATGTTTCTTTTAAATCGTAGTCAAATATCATTGAACATAAAGCTCATTATATAGTACATGCATACTATCATATGTCGGTATCCTAAATCAATTAGGATTAGGAATACCAATACTACGGCAAAAACAAAAAGCATTAATTCCGAATTCACTTTTATTTGTTTTTAAATACAAGTCCCTTTTGTTAACATTTAACTATCGTTTGTCAAAACCCGTTAACTAACTATTAGTTAACGTTCGTAATAGCTTATCACTAATTAATATATTACGCCTAATATATTAACGTCTAATTGTTTTACGTATTAACGCGTGCGTCTCCTTAGGCTCGGGACGACTTCCGGACATATATTATTTACGTGTACATATTCCTTCACCGACTAACCCGAATTGAAATTTCAACCCGAGTAACCCGACCCGGATATGCTCGGGTCGGAAATATTGACACCCCTATACACAACCACAAACACGTACTAATGTGTAAAAGATGATAGTCACTAAACTTACTAGAGTACTATACCTATCTCCCAAGTTGACAAAAGTAAAGTACGTAGTCGCAACTACGTAAGTACACATACTTACACACTACGTATTATACATTGAATGCGATCAGCTCAACTACCAAAAATTACTACATGATTAATTTTCTTTAGGAGTTATTTGGTGGTTGTGCTAGGTAAACTAGTTAATATAAAATTTGGTTTTATAATTAGGGCACCACGAAATTTGAGACTTATTTATTACTTAGTATGTTGTTGTATCAATATATCATTTATGTAGATTTGGGATGATTGACGATGATGTTGCATGGTTTCTGATGGCGGAAAACATGAAGGGTTTACTGACGACTAGTGACTTCCCATAGGTGGCAACTAACCTGTTCATCAAACAACAGCCCAGACTACGTTCAATGTTTAGTAATTAACAAACGGTCTAACCGTCTAACAGACAACAATGCTTGTTTGAAATTAAATGAACCAATATACAAAGTATTCCGAGAACGAAAAACTTGAAAGTGCATTGGTGGAATGATTGAAGTATATCTTAGAATACAATTAGCGGTATAGAAAACGCACATCGACGTGGCCTCTATGAAACCCTCAAGGCCTCAACGTTCAAAATATTCAGAACTAGAGTGAATACTAAGATAAACAGTTCAAAATTCATTAAGTTGTTTAAATTTCAGTGACTTCTTTTGGTACCTGCAAAAATAAGTTGATTAGCACAGATAATCTTTTTTACTTTTGGTGATTTGGTTTAAACTTTATACCAAATGAAAGTATTTATTATGTAGCTACAAACCAAAATTGTGTTGGTTAGTTCAGCCCATAAAATGTGCTAGTGCCAGCCCAGCCCAGCTGAGACAGCCCAAAATCTGTCAAGATAAGATGAAATCCGAACAGATAACACACAATCCGGTACCAGGTATAAAAAACCGGTACCGCGTATAAAAAACCAACACAAAACACAGTCATTCATTCCTTCAACAAATTTTATTAAAAAAAAAAAATGGGTAAACGACCATTTGAAGGGCCATCATCAGCAGCACACCTTATCGTAGATCTGTACGGAACCCACACACATAAACAACAGATCTCACCACACACCCTGATTCCCCTGTTTAAGTTCTCAGGTAAAATTTACATTTGCTACTTTTTTTTTTAATTTTTATTTGAGCTCATGGATTTTAATACCCATTTCAACATATATTGCTTTAAATGATTTGAGTTTATTGCTATAGATTTAACAGATCTTCGCTATTAACAGTAATAGATCTGCAATCAAATAGGGGTCTAAATGGTTGGATCTGTCTGTGTGCTTACAAATGCTTAATATTTTATAATTGAAAATTAGTACAACTAATAATAATTATGTATGTGTTTACATATAAAAATTTTCAATTTTTCACTTTTTAATAATTTTTAAACTGATTTTGAAATAATCTGGTTTTTATTATTTTTAAAAATAAAAACATGTATTTATTTTTAGAAAAATATTACATGTGCGACTCGATCTTGTCTCTTATTATATATTTTCTTCTCCTTAGGTGTTTACCCTGACATTATCCCTAAAAATGGGAATACAATGGTCTTACACGGAATGCAAGATTTCCGTGACTGCGTAGTCAAGCGTGTTCAAATTCGATCTGAGGTATCCTTCACACTTTTTCTACGCCGCCATTAAGTTGAGATCTTGTAGTGATCACAACAACGTGGTGAGTATCTACGAGACCAAATGGGACGGAGATTATTATAATATCGCCATGGAATCCTGTACGTGTAACTTACTCTAATTCGCCAAGGACGGTGATTGTTATGAGTTGAAAAAGTTGATAACTGATGTATTTCTAGGGCTAGTGCATCTCCACTTCAATGGAGTGTCACAAGGTAGCATCCGACCGTCCAATATTCTAATTAACAAGTACCAAACAGGTCGGGTAATTGATATTTCAAACATTTTCCGGCAAGTCAATCGTTATATTGCATAGGTGATAGTTTTTTCTGGGCGGTATGTACAAAAGGCAGTGACGTAGTCAACGCGAGCTGATGACACACATAGGTGATAGTTTGTCTCAAGTGTTGCGGTTATCAAAGAATACTATGAATCATCCTCTTGAAGACGAAAAATGGAAAGCCATTTTGGCCACTTACAATGGGTTGGAGGATTATATCAACTCTCATTTTCCACAACAGTATGTCTATTTCGATGATTTTTTCCCTAAAAAATCTTAGAAGTGATGTTTTATATAAGTTTTTTCCCTAGAGAATTTTACATGTTTTATTCTATCATGTGTGATTTCCTATATGTGTGCTCTTATATTAACACGAAGAAATTCAACCTAGTTATATGAAAGATCTTACTCCTCCTGAGCCTACATTGCTATAGCAATTAGTGCTGAACAGCATCTTTATAAATGTCCCGTCTATGTTCTTACCATTTGATAGATCCATCAGTTGTAAACAATCTTGCGCTGTTGGAAAAATAGGGACAACAACGTCTTCTCGCTCATCAATTAGCTACTCCCTGTGGTATACAACATTCACATTTGAAAGTTGAAATTAATCTAAGAGAATTTGTTGGCCTAACCTTGATTAATACTTGTCGACTCAATTTCATATTAGAAAGACATAACTAATCACTTTTCATAACCTGGTTAAAAGGCGGTGCAAATTTCTAAGATAAGGCTTTCATTATTCCAGTTACACATGCCAACACAGAAAAGATAAAACTCATATAAGTCAGTGAGAAGGACGTGCCGATATAGGAAATCCGACAACAATTGGCCAAACCAGTGAAAGCCAATGAGCTACCAGCATCAGCAATCATACCCAATTCATAAGCCCCTCCAAGCATAGTGGCAGTAGTAGCTAAAAGACAATTCATCTGCCACGGAAACTGATAACAACCACCACCAAAGCAACAGCGTCATTCGATACTCTTATGCTCCCAACTCCCAAGTATCAAATTATCATTAGGCCCTTCTCTGCCATGATAACCAACTTCCTGCTTCAAATTAAACGATGAAAACCCACTGAATAAAAGACACAATTAAACATGAAATGATAATAATAAGTAGCATTCGCCATCCGAACATCACTAACAAACCAAAATCTCTTATGTTTTTATGGCCAATAGCCAACGGTTCCCTCGATGCCAAAATTATTACATCGATCATGCTCTTCATAACTCCATTGCCAAAAAAATTAGATGTTCGGTTCTTAAACCGTCAAACCGTAAACACGTTATAACTGAGTTTACATTCTAAAACTGTAGGATACAAAGATCTATAAACTGATAATGGTGTTTCAAAAATGCTGGTGCAGGTCAAACTTCAATTTTGTCTAATGAAATGCATTTTTTAATCTTTCTAAAATGACTATCTACTAGATACAGATGATGTTTCGCATATGCATCTTTCAGACAATATATAAATGCAAAAAAGTACAGGTCTGTATAACTGAAACTCATGACAGTATCCTCAAGAAGCTAACAATTTGCTCCATCATACATATAGCATCAACGATGAAGAATATTTACATTAATGTGCAGAAATCTTTTAAGAAGTTCCCTCAGTCAACTCAAAAGTCTCGTGGTGGAGGTTCTGAAGATGAAGGACCAGAAGCTCTTGGATGCTTGCATTCTTGCTCAGGTGCCAGATTCTCAGGGGCAGCTCTCTTTGGTCTTAACTGCAAATGGAAATGGAAATTCATAAAATTCCACGAAATGGGCAATTTTGTCTTTGTTGCAGTGTTCTAAACTTCACGTTTGCATTCTTAGTGTAAGCATTTGCACATCCACAATGCATGCATCATATGACAAATATACCAACCTATTGGCTTAGTTCAAGCTTTGTACACATAAATAACCATTTATCTTTTGCAAGAATCTCACCTTCTCGTCACTGCGCTGATAAAATTGCCTCAGTAATATGTTTTTGGCTTCAGATGATATTACTGCAGAAATTACATGCGAATCAGGAATACAATACACAAATGGCGGGCTTACCTATCAAAATCACTGAAACAGAAATGGCATTTCAGCAATTTTGCCTAGATAGTTACGGGATTCAGGAAAGTGCCCCTTTATACGGGTCGGATAGATTACATAGCACACTAAAACGTGTATGTAGACCATGTTAAAAAGATGAATAAACAATAAATGGTATAATCAAATTACCTTGGTCAGGTGGTGGTAGAGTCCGTTCATGAGTTGGATGATATGTAATTGGTGTCTTTCTCTGAGAAAAAAAATAAAAACATTTCTATTTTAAGCAAACCATCTTCTGATGCAGGCCATGTTATGAAATGATAAAATGAATCAAATGCAAATGAAATCTTGTATAATCAACCATTCCCTTTTTAATGAACCACATCGACAATTTGTTGGATGTAAAGCCTTATTCAGATTGAAATGTCGTTAAAACTTAAAAAACAGACGGAAACCCGTTTTTTGCTGTATGAGATTTCTGCTTAACCTTGTTTTGTGTGTGTACTACTAAATTCATCACTAATACTAGCAAAAATAGTTAACTCATCGATCACAGCAAGTGGTTTCTTACAGTTCACAAACATAAGCACTAGGAATGAGCAGCTGCACCGGAAAAATGGTACGGTACCGGTACCAGTTTTTTATACCCGGTACCGGTTTTTTATACGCGATACCGGTTTTTTATACGCGGTACCGGTTTTTTATACGCGGTACCGGTTTTTTATACCTGGTACGGTACCGGTACTATGAAAATGGTGGGGAAAAAAACGGTATCACGTATCTTCGGTGCCGGATCATAGCGGGAATTCCAGAAACCAGTACCGGAATATGACAACTACTGAACACAAGGAATGAGTTTCATCGTTGCTTACTGAAAGCTTTTGAAACTGAGAACTTTTAGTATTGATTATGGTGGTCGGAAAAGCATAAAACTTGTGGGTTCTTGTAGATCTTCAAATTTTTGGATTTTCTTTATGTTTTTGATGAAAAAAAAAACCCTCATTTAGTTTAGTTATACACACGTCGTGCATGTACAATCTTTCATTTGCAAAAATGTAAATATATAGTTGGGTTCATTCACCGGCATTGTAAAGGATTTTCTTTCTCAAAACGAATCCATAAATATTTTGGATATGAACATACAAAGACAAAAAACTTGAAAAACGAATCCTTGAATAATGTGGATATGAATGTATAAGAATCAAAAACCAAAACAATGGAGTGCTTTATAGAGACACTGATTTATTGCCTTAAGCGGTTCTTAGTTATTCAAATGCACGTAACTTTACAAACAGAGCTATAATGCTATATTCTTATAAGTTGCCTTGTCCTTATTTTTAGTTTTACGAATTTAACTAGTAACAAGTATAGTGTCGTGAGCCAAGACATATAGGTTCCGCAATCGTTTCGTCTAAGGGTTTGATGATAACAGACGTGATGATGGAATATCTTATATCTTACACCAATGATGTACCTATGCTACATATAGAGAACACAAACAGATGGTATACACGTGACTTCCTTTTAGCCATTTATTAATATAAGATACATAAAAGCACATTACGCTTGTCGGTCAATAATCCTTAAGACGCACAAGTGTACACTGAAACTGCAAACACTCAGCAGAATATATCTGCAAGCATAAGCTTGGAGCTAGAATGGCTTATAGGATCAAACTTATATAATCTCCGTCTCAAGCAGTCCTATATTTACATCTTACATTACTTGGTCCGTTGAGTGAAATTTTATACAAGGTCCGTAGCGGGAGGTCATGGACACAATTTTTTGTGGCCTAACTTTTAGTATTAAATCCAGTCTGTCTTAAAAATTGTGTGTCTAGTCTTGGTTACGCTAATGCACCCGGTTTAAACTTGTTTGATGAAAATAGGTTTATGATACATAAGTTGAAATCGCATAGGCCCAAAAATAAGCTTAAAAACTACCTTGTGTCTCTTTCGGCGTATAAAGCCAGGTTATGACTTATTTGGTTTTAGGCTTACGTTTCATAAGCTCAATTTTTATGGCTTATTTTGAAACTTTTGAGGCTTTCATAAGTTCATTATGTCATAGTGAACTTATATAAGATGAAAATTTTCAAAATTAGCCATAAAGAACTTATATAAGCAGAAAAGTTTCAAAACAAGCTACAAAAGTAACCTTACAAAACATAAGCCCAAAACCAAATAATCCATAAGCCGGCTATATAACACGAAACAAACACCCAAACAGTGTTTGTTTGAGGTTATATAGCGGGCTTATGACTTGTTTGGATTTTAGTTTATGTTTCATAAGCTCACTTTTAGTGACTTATTTTGAAACTGTTCAGCTTATATAAACTTACTAAGACATGATAAGCTTATATAAGCCGGAATGTTTCAAAATCGACCACAAAAACCAAGCTTCTGAAACATAACCCGAAAACCACATAAACCATAAGCTCACTATACAAGCTTAAACAAACACCCCTGGGTGTTGGTTTAAGCTTATGTGTGGTATATGTACTTACTTCTCCTTCAGCTAATATATTATAACCCTTAATCTTCCGGCTTAATTTAATACTTATCTGCTTATATAAGCTTATTATATCATAATTAACTTATATAAGCCCACAAGTCTCAAAATAAGCCGAAAATTGAAGCTTACAAAATATAAGCTGAAATCAAATAAGCTTATAAGCCCAAATAAATGTGACTGGCCAATCAACTTTTGTTCTGGTTTCCGTCCCTGGAAGATTAACTTAACAAGTTCCTAACCAACTATAAAAACAAACCTTAAACTAGATAACAGCCTAACCTCATATATATAAAACATAAATTAGTGAAGGAAAAAAGTACTAACAGAAGCAGGATCATTGGGACGAAGTTGACTGAAGTTGTGAGGATACAGCGAGCATCACTTGTTTGGTTTTCGGTTTATGTTTCATAAGCTCACTTTTTGTAGCTTATTTTGAAAAAATTTCAGCTTATAAAAACTTATTATGACAATATAAGCTTATATAAGCCGGAAAGTTTCAAAATAAACCACAAAATTTGAGCTTATGAAACATAACCCAAAAACCACATAAGCCATAATCTCACTATACAAGCTTAATCAAACACCCAGGGGTGTTTGTTTAAGCTTATATGTAGCGTATGTACTTACTTATCCTTCAGATTATTTATTATAAATCATAATCTTCCAGCTTATTTTGAGACTTCTGGGCTTATATAAGCCCACAAGTCTCAAAATAATCCGGAAAACTAAAGCTTATTAAATATAAGCTGAAATCAAATAAGCTTATAAGCCCAAATAAATGCTGAGTGTGTCAATCATCTTTTGTTCTGGTTTCCGTCCCTTGAACATTAACTCAACAAGCTCCTAACCAACTAAAAAACAAATCCTAAACTACTAGATTACAGCCTAACATCATATAAAAAGCATATATAAATTAGTAGTAAAGAAAAAAAAGATTATAACTAACAGAAGCAGGATCATTGGGACAAAGTTGACTGAAGTTGTGAGGATCAAAAGAAGGCCAATTCCCAACTAACCAAGAAGACCCCATTTCTCCCCTTCTCTTCTCAGATCGAGAAAACACTAGTACTTATGTTTGTTTTGTCTTTAACATGTTTTTAACATGTTGTCTTTTTGTCTAGGGTTGAGTAGGAGATTAAACCGGACCGGACCGGTCCGATCCGAATTTGACCGACCGGACCTGGTCCGATCTATCATTATATCTATTGGTTCATCATTTTTCTCGCTAGTTATTTACGTTTAACTTTAAATGAACCAGTAGATATAATTATAGATCGGACCAGTTTGGTCGGTCAAATTCGGACCAGACCGGTCCGGTCCAGTTTAATCCCCTACTCAACCCTAGACAAAAAGACAAAACATGTTAAAAACATGTTAAAGACAAAACAAACATAAGTACTAGTGTTTTTTCGTTTAACTTTAAATGTGTGTACCAAACAATGGATTTAGTAAATGAATGAGCCTAATCTTGCAAACTCTGCATACCAAACCGTCCCTTAGTATTTTAATAATTGGGATCATATTGTTGGAATTCAAAATTTAACGTCAACATCTACTTTTAAAATTTTAACGTTAACATCTACTTTTGGTTAGTTTTGAAGATGTTTTGAGGTAGTCCACTCAAAGAATACCAGGCTTTATATGTCTTCCGCTCAGGGGTGGACCTAGGGAGGTTTCTATGGTTTACGGGAATTCGATGGATGTTTATCTCGTAATATAAATTTCGTATATTTAAAATATTAAAACTTAGCTAAAATAATAGGTATAACATAAACTTAACTAAGATTTTTTTTTCCTGATGAACACCGTCCTAATTTTTGTGTTACGTAAATGCTTCTTAATCCGAAATATTGGGTACTTATAGATACAAAAAATTTATTCGAAATTTCGGATTTCTGTCATCACAAGTTTCACATATCCAAATTCATGCTATATCTTGTTGTTATTGACAAATCCTTTAAATGATTTAAATTAACAACTAAAATTATCGTCGAAAATTTCTCACTTCATATTTACATTTTAGCCCACAAACAATCATGAGATTACTTTACTTTTATAATATCTGTTTAAATTCACGCAACAATAGTTTGTGAAAGAGATGTCAAACTTGTAGAAGATATGACATTTAGTGAAAAAAATAGTAGAAAAAACCAAGAACCAAAAAAACCAAGCAAAACTTTTAGTTTCAGATTTGGTTTTAAAAAACTTATAGCCGGACTTTTGATTCTATATAAAAAAAAGTCTGAAACCGCCTCATGATTACCCATAATCAAAAATCTCGATATTCGTAAAAAAATTATATACACCTGATAACGTACAAGAATGTAGATGCCAATAAATCAGGTCCAATAACAAGCCTAACTTTACTAAAATGTTTGTTAGATTTTCTCATATTTGACACTTTGGTTTAATAGATTTTCTCAGAATATATGACAATGAAGTTTCCTCGCAATGTTTCCACATGATATATTTTATTTTATAGAGGTACGTTATTGAAAAAAATTCCTAAAAGGCTCATCCTTAATCTCAATATGTATCCTTTTTTCTAGTTTTATGGTTTTACGAATTAAATCTGCTTGACAGCATCTATGTTGGACTAGATAATGTGATTGCCTTGATCAAGTTATGGTCAAGGGCGGAACCATTCACAAAGAATGGATGGTGATGCCCTCAATGGCTTGACAAAAAAATAAGATTTTAATGTATTTTTATAAAAATTTAAGCATTTTTTTAAATGCCCTCCATCAAAAACTAAAATTGCCCTCACTAACATAATAAAACCCACATTCAACACAGTAAACCCTTATAAATCATTCATTTTTTAAGTAATAATTTTTGATTTATTATTTTGATCGTAAATTTTGTCCTGAGTCATGTCGCTAGTGTGTATATAAACGTTATTGACCTCACCGAAAGTGCTTTTGGTGGTACCCACTTTGCACATAGGTCATCGATTCGGTTTCTTAAGTTGTGTGCAAATTTTGATCATTCATTAGACATTATGCGTTGTCTTGCTATAAATAAAAGTATATTTTTTAGTTTTACCATTACATTTTGTCAACATAGAGCTACGATTAAAGCAACTCACACGATTAAAGAAAAAGTTTTGGTTACAATTATTGTAACTAGACCTTTTTCTTAACATAATTAGACCCAATTTAAAAAGGTATAAAATGCAAATAGTTTGTCAATCTTAGATAATGGAGCGTCTACTGCCGTAATTTTCACTTTCACATATTCCCAAAGTTATCTATATCAAGTACAAACCATTAGTTTCTGTTTTTTTTCGTCTTTTTCCTCCACTCCAATAAAACAACAATCAATTAAGGAGCGTATTTAGAACAACACGTTTTATGATTCACATAACTTTTTACGATTTAAAGAGTTTTGATTAGAGGTAATCATGAAGCGGTCTCAGACAGTTTTTGTATAGAACCAAAAGTTCGGCTATAAGTTTTTAAACCAAATCTGGAATCAAAAGTTTTGCTTGGTTTTTCTGATTCTTCGTTTTTTGCTACTATGTTTTCTGTTTTTTCATTAAATGTTATATCTTCTGCAAGTTTAAAATTTATTTCACAAACTATTGTCGCGTGAATTTAGACAGATATTATAAGAGAGTAATCTCATGATTGTTTGTGGGCTAAAATGTAAATATAAAATGGGTATTTTTCGACGATAACTTTTAGTTGTTAATTTAAATCATTTAAGGACTTATCAATGACAAGATATATCATGAATTTGGGTATGCAAAACTTGCGATGACAGATATTCGAAATTTCGAATAAATTTTTGTATCTACGAATACCCAAAATTTCGGATTAAGAAGTATTTACGTAACACAAAAATTAAGACCGGATTTATCTAAATTTCTATTATACCCAATATAACTCCATTTAACCAAAAAAGTATCGCTAATATCTTAACCTCTTTTATCTGCTAATAAATAACATCATACAACAAATAAATTATTCCATATTTGTGTCTACAAATTTTACCCCCAACCATAAAAATACAAATCATACTCTTACGCTTGATTAACAAATTCAACAATATATTTGTTTTGCATTAAAAGCTAAGAATCAACAAGACTATTACAAAAGAAAATGATTATCAACTTGGATTAACAGTTAGTACCTTCAAAGGGTATAAAGTTATAAAAATATTACCCATTTATATCAATTTTCACATAGAGGTTCAAAATATGTGTGGGTTAGGCTTTTGTTTGGTACAGACCAAAGTTTGTTATGTCAAAAAAACCTTTTCACTAAACTGTATCACCGGTTCACTATCATTATATATGTGTATCATCCTCTCAGACTCTATCATTCACATTTCATTCTCTCAAACTCTCTCTCTCTCTCTCTCTATTTCATTCTCTATCTCTTTAGAAATCAAGTTAAAGCTTTAAAGCAACATCCTTTACCAAACCCAACACAATATCCCTATCATGGCCTCAAACGAAGGCATCCAAATCAAGGAGCTCCGTCCAGTGTTCCACCACAACACCACCACCCCCACCACACCACCACCACCACCACACCCCTACCAACCAGAAGGAATTTATGGACAGCCCGAAATGCCATAATTTTGGCATGTTGTTCGATATTCATATTGGCCATCGTTGTTTTACTTGCTATCCACTTCGTCATCGACGTGGGTAGCATGAAAACCACGGAGCTTGACGTACAAGATTTGTACGTCAAGCACATCATCTTGTCTGACACAAGTATCGCATTAGAGGCTAATGCGACACTTGGCTACCGGTTAAAAATGACTGGGGACGTCAACCCGATCCCAGGGTTGGCGGTTTTAAACCTGATCATGGTTGCCCTCGACAAATCCACCCTGAGCACCTTCGCGAACGCGACATACTCCGTGTCGGAGAAGGAGAAGCAGTTTCTCGTGGTTCACTTTGAACCACGGGTGAACCAACTACCAGAGGAGGTGGTCTCGGTTCTTGATAAATGGATCGAGAAGGATTATGCACAGATCCTTCTCACGTTGAAGTTCTACTGGAGGCCAGAGCATGAAGAGCTGCTAGTTGTGACAAAGCCTCCCCGTCATGCAGACTTTACTTGCAGCCTACCGTAGGCAGGTAATCGTGCAACGGCTAGGGGTTTATTTCCACATCGTTGTAGTCGGGTTATTAATTAGTTAATTACTACAAAGTATTGTATTTTTTCTGTTTTTAATAATTAGTTAATTAGTTGCTTTCTATTGTATTTTTTTCATTTTAATAATTATTGTATATATATTTTTCTTTTAATTGTTAGTACCAAATTCATGTCATTTTTGGTGTCATGTTGAAAATTACCGCCCTACGTAGATAGATTACACATCTGAATTGAAATGTATCAATACATTTTGTATAGTCTATATTAAGTAAATCATAAAAAATGAAAAAAGAAATCTTACATATGTTGCAATAAGAGGGGTGACATTATAAATTTTACTGTGGTCGTGTACACTACTGAGTACTCATAGCATGTGCTTCATCACATAGTCCAAGAATATACGTAAAACGCATTGATATAACTACCAAATACAAACCATTAGTTTTTACTTTTTCCGTATTTTTCCTCCACTCCAATAAAACATCAATCAATTAAGGAGAGTATTCAGAACAACACCTTATCGAATTCACATAATTTTTTTACGAGTATTGAGAGTTTTGATTATATGTAATCATGAGGCGGTCTCAGACAGTTTTTATATAGAACCAAAAGTTCGGCTATAAGTTTTTAAACCAAATTTGGAACCAAAAGTTTTGCCTGGTTTTTCTGATTCTTCGTTTTTTGCTACTATGTTTTATGTTTTTCATTAAATGTTATATCTTCTACAAGTTTAAAATTTCTTTCATAAACTATTTTCGCGTGAATTTAGACAGATATTATAAGAAAGTAACCTCATGATTGTTTGTGGGCTAAAATGTAAATATAAAATGGGAAATTTTCGACGATAATTTTTAGTTGTTAATTTAAATCATTTAAGGGACTTGTCAATAACAAGATATATCATGAATTTGGATATCCAAAACTTGCGATGACAGATGTTCAAAATCTCGAATAAATTTTTGTATCTACGAATACCCAAAATTTTGGATTAAGAAGTATTTACGTAACACAAAAATTAGAACCGGGTTCATCTGGAAAAAAAAATTAGTTAAGTTTATGTTATACCTATTATTTTAGCTAAGTTTATGTTATAACAAATGTAACTCCATTTAACCAAAAAAATATCGCTAATATCTTAACCTCTTTTGTCTGTTAATTGATAACATCTTGCAACAAATAAATTATTCCATATTTGTGTCTACAAGATTTAACCCCAACCATAAAAATATAAATCATACTCTTATGACTGATTAACAAATTCGACAATATATTTGTTTTGCATTAACATCTAAGAATCAACAAGACTATTACAAAAGAAAATGAATATCAAGTTGGATTAACAGTTAGTACCTTTAAATGGTATAAAGTTATAAAATTATTACCCATGTTGTATCAACTTTCACTTAGAGGTTCAAAATGTGTGTGGGTTAGGCTTTTGGTACAGACCAAAGTTTGTTATGTCAAAAAACCTTTTTCACCACAACTGTATCACCAGTTTACCATCAATATATATGTATTATTCTTCCAAAATCTATCATTCACATTTCCTTCTCTCAAACTCTATCATTCACGCAAATGAAGTCCAGCTCAGTTGGATGGATGCATCTGGTTATAGTCTCCATGTGTGGAAGGTTATGAGTCCGAATCTTGCAATTCCCCATGTGGGTGATTTTTAGAGAATTGGCAGCCGAGTTCAAATCCTAGTGCAATTCCTTGAAGCCCCTTAACGGGAAACTGAATGGCTAGCATGGGGGTTGATATTCTCTTCGTGAGATGATTCGAACTCGGGTCGCGATACTTGGTGCCTCGATGGCTCGCAAGATACTCCGCTGCTGCCATTAAAAAAGTTTTATCATTCACATTTCATTCACTTTCTTTCTTTCTTTCTTTCTCTCTCTCTCTCTCTCTCTCTCTCTCTCTCTATCTATCTATCTCTCTCTCCCATCATTCCCTCCCCCTCTCTCTCTCCCTCTATCTCTAAACCAATACTCCCATCATCGATCATGGCCTCAAACGGAAGCATCCAAATGCAGGAGCTCCGGCCAGTGATCCACCATAACACCACCACACCCTCCCCCCTAGAAGGAATTTCTGGACAGCCCGAAATGCCATAATTTTTGCATGTTGTTTGGTAATCCTTCTAGCCCTCGTGGTTTTACTCGGTATCCACTTCGCCATCGATGTGGGTACCGTGAAAACCAAAGTGCTTGACATACAAGATTTGTACGTCAAGCACACAGTTTTAAACGACACAAGTGTCACATTAGAGTCAAATGCGACACTTGGCGTCTTGTTTAAAATCACCGGAGACGTCAACCCGGTCCCAGGGTTGTCGTTTTACAACTTGAGCATGGTTACCTCCAGGAACCACCCCCTAAGAACTTTTGGCAGTTCAACCTACTCCATCTATGAAAAGATGGAACAGGTTCTTGTGGTTCATTTCGAGCCACGGGTGAACCAACTGCCGGAAGAAGAGGTGTGGGTTCTCAACCGGTGGTTGGCAGAGGCTTATCCGCAGATGCTTCTCACGGTCGACTTTAGTTGGAAGATGAAGCACGAGAAGCTTCACGCCGTACCATAAGCTCCGAGGCACGCAAAGTATGCATACTCTCTACCGTATGCAGGCACTCGAGCTACGGCTGCTAGGAACGTTTACCCATTAAGGTGTAAACGTTTGAAGTATTAATTAGCTTTAATTTCTCTTGTATTTTCTTTTCTAATTATTATATTGTATTGATGACGTGATCAATTTTAGTGTTTGATTGTAAAATATTAATGTGTTCAATGCAGTGAAATATTACTTAGGTTTTCATTCTGTTGTATTTTCTTTTTTAATTATTATAGAGAGTAATCTCATGATTGTTTGTAGGCTAAAATATAAATATGAAATGGAAAATTTCCGACGATAGTTTTCAGTTGTTAATTTAAATCATTTAATGGACTTGTCAATAACAAGATATATCATGAATTTGGATATCCAAATCTTGCGATGACATATATCCGAAATTTCGAATAAATTTTTGTATCTACGAATACCCAAAATTTCAGATTAAGAAGTATTTACGTAGCACAAAATTTAGGACCGGGTTCATCTGGAAAAAAATTAGTTAAGTTTATGTTATACCCGTTATTTTAGCTAAGTTTATGTTATACCCAATATAACTCCATATAACCAAAAAAATATCGCTTATATCTTAACCTCTTTTGTCTGCTAATAAATAACATCATGCAACAAATAAATTATTTCATATTTGTGTCTACAAATTTTAACCCCAACCATAAAAATATAAATCATACTCTTATGACTGATTAACAAATTCTACAATATATTTGTTTTGCATTAACATCTAAGACTAAAACAAAAAAGAATCAAGAAAACAACCCCTTGTAACTCCTCTACAAGAAACTACCAACAAACCACAGAGAAAACTCGATCAACAACTCCAATCAACTAACTAATCCATTCGACACCTAATCACTCACTAAAACCTAATAAAATGCTGATCCCAAACTCAGATCTTAACCCTTGGCTTGTTTAAGGGTTATAGTAGTGAGAAAGAATTCAAACTACTATGAGAGAAACTTTGCAATACACAAAGTAACTAAACAAGATGCGGAAAGTAATGTTTAGCACAAGAACAAGTATTGAAACAAACGATTAAGCTTTAATATATTAATGACATATGAATACCCAAGATGGTATTAGGGTTTTACGACCTTAAAGCTATGAAATGAAATGATAGAAAGATGTATCAAACATGTAAACCTAATGAGTCCTTTTATAGCACAAGGACCCATGTACAAGATTACTACTAACAAACTAGGAAACTATTCTGGAGTAGTAACAGATACGCGTTCAATATCTCTTCCTAGTTTATCCATGCAGCAGGGTCATTGACTTCTAGCAGGGGGACCAATCCCCCTGCCTTTGTTATTCAGCAGGGGCAACTTACTCTTGCAGGGGGAACTTTGACCAACCAGTAGGGGAAACTAATATACATACATTTATTCCCAACAATCCTCCCTTAAACTTGTGCTTTCATCCAAATTACAAGTTTCTGAATAAATGCTGGTTAATGAGGACGCTTACAAACAGCCTGGCCAAAGTTGACTGTGAATAAACCTAACCAGATCATAAGCAACAGGCTCCTTAACATCCACAATCAAGTCAGTCTGTGCCATCTTCTTCAAGGTCTTTTGGGAGAAAGGATAATAACGATTATTGAGCAGATAGACACTTACACCTTCCATGGCCAGCTCATAGACCCCAGAATTTGTGAACAACTTCCAATACAACATCTTTGCTCCATTCTGTGCATCAAAAAGAGGGTCATTCAACTCATGCTCATACATCCTGTGCATGCTATCCCAAATCACCCAGTCCTTCTCAACACCATCCATAGTAGGAGGATTTGCTGCAAATGCCCCTTTCAGAATCTTCCATAGATCATCTAGGTCTTCTCTATCCAGTATTTGAAGCCGAAGATCTAGTCTTTGGAATGTTTGTGTTGTGTTGTCAGCCCTAGTAAGTTTTCACCAGGACATACCTTTATACCCATGCACTGCATACTTCACTATAGTATACTTCTTCCCGAACTCACTTGGTGCAATTTTATCATTTTCCTCCAAGATTAAATGTTGATCAATTTCTTCATTGGAAGGATGCTGACTTTCCTTAGTGACTGTTCTAATCTTCTCCATTCTCTTCATTCTCTTGGTTGCTCTTTGTGAGTTAAGAGCAGATATTTCACCTGCTAAGGAAGATCCACCTGCTTGGGATGATGCACCTGCTTGTGTAGTTTCACCTGCTTCCCCTTCTGCTTATCTTTTCTTATCCTCTCTAGTCTTTTTCATCATTTCATCCTTCCTTCTAATGTATTCAGCCTCCTCTGCTGTGCCCATACCAAGGAAGTTGTCCACACTAGTTGCTTTCATAACAGGAATGACAGTCTGTTCAATTTCTTCAAAAGTCATTTTTCTGAGGTTAGCATCAGTATACCTCTTGTATCTCTTGACTATGACTTTGTAGTGATCCAACCTCCCCTTCTCAGACCTTAGATACTTTTTCTTTTGAAGCCGAGTTGTTCTCTTCTCTAAAAAGTCCTTTTGAAAGTTGAAGATCAAAAGAGTCAATTATACCTTTCCTCTAAAGAGGCATTAACAAGTTCTTGCCTCCATTGTTCCAAGAATTCTGCAACATTAGGTACCCTATCATACAGCTCTCTATGCATGATCTCAATCTGCTTAAGCAATTCCCTTGGCTGCATATGTACCTCTTTCTGCTCTGAGAGATCCAGTTGTGCATCTTTTCTTCTCTTTTGCACTCTCTCCTCTTGCATGTGTAGCTCTTCTTCATGCACCATTAGAGCTACAAGTTCATCCTGTTCAGACTGAGCCCTTAGTTGTTCAGGTGTTTTGTGCTTGTATTTCCTCTTGGGTTGTTCAATCATTTTCCCCTTTCCTTTGTCTTTTGGATCCAATCTTTATCCCCTTCTGAGCTGTCTGTCTCCTTTTCCTTGCAAAGGTTTGAGAGAAGCTGCTTTTGATGGTGTAATAGTAATAGTAAGGGATTACTTACAGCAGGGGGAATATTGCTAGCAGGGGAAACTTTTGTTGTAGCATGGGCTTCTTCTTGATGACCCAAATTTAACAATGTCTGGGCTACATCCTTTGTTGCACTTCCCTTGTCACTCCCTTTCTCCTCACTAACTATATTCTCTTTACCAAGTTCCTGGTCACTTGGAAAAACATACCACTGAGTAGACTCATCTGTTTGAGGTACTTCCTCCCCTTTGGAAGCATCCTCATCTGTGGAAATGATCAGCTTTGGTCTTCTCCTCCCCTCAAGTGTAGCAAGTCTGGTCTCCAAGCTATTAATGACCAAACATTACTTTTTTGACAGTTTGTACCAGTTGTGTATTTTTCTTTTTCAAGCTCATACACATAGTCGTCAATTCCAATAAGGATAGTGGTTTCAGGCTGCTCTCAACCCTAGAAGGAGATTTCTCTCCTTTTTGGGTATCACTGAGTGTGGAACTAGACTTACTTATGGTGTCACTATCCTGCTCACCCCTTGGGGATGAGACAGTAGTGGCAGTCAAATCCCCAGTTTGCTCCAAACCCTTGGATACTCTCCTCTCTGCTACTTGTGATGGGTCACTAGGCAAGGGAGACCTAGCAAACCTGGTTTTGGTCCTCCTTTCTTGTTGTGGATTGGCAGGGGTAGTTGACTAGCAGGGGCATCAACAGAGGTAGCAAGGGCATCAGCAAGAGTGGTTTGGGCTGCTCTTGGTTGTGAAGCAGCTTCTCTTCTGATCTAGTTCATCATGGTTTGAGTGAGGGGAAAAACCCTGCCAGAAAATTGTGGGGATTTTGCTGCAAGAGTGGTGAATAGCTTGGTAGTGTGGGGGTTAGATGTGAAATGATGTTTATGTCGAATTTGACCATGTTGACTCATATCCAACACAAGTTCTATAAACCTTAGATACATACAAAATTTTGAGTTGCTTTTAACATTTTTGACCATACCTTCAAAAATCATTCGAGAAAAACAATATTTTCGCCCTATTGCCAAACAAATCAGAGCAGAAGCAACTTGACTCCCAAATTCATTAAAAGCAGTAGTTTTTTATGACAAACATTATAAAATGGTATGAATCAAATACTTCCAATAGGGGTGCAAACTGACCTTTAGCAAACTTACATTTTTTATTTTCAGAAATGTTGTACCCCAAGTTTCTTAGACCCTCAAAAATTTCAACCTCAGGTAGTGTAACCACCCCACCCTCATCATTCAAAACTAACTTGTCTCGAATGGAGGCAAGTGTAATCACCTTGGGGTGGCCATCAACCAGGCTTTTAATTGTAACCTCTCAATTCACTATTTCAGTCGTGGCATTAGACCAAAACTGTTGGATGTGTGAGGTGTAAATCCTTAGACTTATCACAAGAGCTAACATGAAATAACTAGATTTTAAGTAAGCAACTGCATTAGTGAATTCATTAGTCTCTCCAAATGAATATTAATTTGGTTATGGTTGAGAGAGATTTTGAGAGCCATTTGAAAACATTTGAAGAATTTAAAGGTTTATAATTTGCAAAAAGAAGTGGGATATGATCGATTGAATGAGTTAGGCCTGCTGGTTAAGGGAATTGAGTTTATATAGGCGAATTGAAGGACTGTGATTGGACCAAATTATCAATTTTCAAAAAGATCAGAAATAAATCTTGCTAAGAAAGTAATTTATTTGAAATAATAATAAAAAGGTTACCAATCAGCAAAGAAAGAGCCTAAAATATCTTTTAAAATTAATAAAATATTCCCTAACCAAAAAGTTAGCAAGCAGACCCAACGGCTATAAGCAGGGTAACGGTATTGTCGGTCAACGGTCAAACATGGGAATGTTTTGCAAAGCAAGGGAAAGTTATACTAGCAGGGGAATGAAAATCAAAAGCAAGGGAAACTTTCCTAAGGGTATTAGAATAACTTGAATAGGTGACTACTAAATAGCTCTGTCCTAATGCACAGACTTGCATAAGCAAGATAGATACACAGAATCTCAAGAGTCCTCCATTCAGCAAAGGCCTAACAAAAAAATCTAACACATAAGTAACCCTGCACCAGGTCAGCCTATTAAAATAAGCATACCCAGGACTCCAACCCTACCATTTCCTTCTTATGGTCAAGTAGTCTTGACAACATGCATTCAAAATCCCCATTTTGTGCAGCAAGTTGCTCAATCAAGAGTTTTGAGTACATATTGCAGTGCCTCGAGGTCTCAGAACTCCAACAGGCTTTGCAGAAAGTTGTCATTGTCCCAAGCCCTTACTCACCAATGGGTATGATCTAGAATCATACATGAGTATCCTAAGGATACCCTGAATCCTAAAGGTGTGACCTAACCTCCCTTGAAACATAGAGTACATACCAGATCTGTCATAGGGTGTACCATACTCCATATTGAACTCTGCATTGTTAGTCTAAAAACCACATGTAACCACATAGAAAGAACAAACCCTAAGCAGGGTAAAGTACCTTAGCAGGGGAATCAACCCAAGCAGGGGAAACTTTGTTCAAAAGCAGTGGCATTAAATATTATGGAAAAAGTACTAGCAATTTTACAACAAGCACTAAGACAATCCTGAATATACACATAAAGCTATAGACATCTGTTCAGGGATTGACCATCCCAATACTTGCAACCAAGTACTGGAATCTCCCTATATCAAAAGGTTTTGTCAAAAGATCAGTAACATTAAGTTCTGTATCAATTGTCTCAGGGACAATCAACCCTTTCTTAAAACAATCTCTAATAAAATGATGTCTGATTTCAATATGTTTAGTTTTGGTGTGAAAAACAGGATTCTTAATTATGCAAATGGTGTTGTTATTGTCAATAAATATCTTGCTTTTAAGAAAATTGTACCCATAATCAAGCAACTAATTATGAATCCAAAGGACTTGTCCACAGCATGCAGCAGCAGCCTCATATTCAGCTTCAGTAATGGAAGTTGCCAGAATAGTTTGCTTTTTACACTGCCAAGATATAATTCTACTCCCCAAAAATTGACATCCACCTGTTGTGGACTTCCTATCATTGTTGTCATCTCTATAGTCACTATCTGAATAAGCTACCAGCTCAAAGGGTGACTCTTTTGGATACCAAAGTCCTAAAGTAGGGTGACACTTGAGATATCTAAAGAATCTCTTCACAGCAAACAGGTGGCACTCCATTGGTGTCACTTGGTATCTTGGACACACACATACATCAAACATGATGTCAGGTCTTGAAGCTGTAAGGTACATGCGAGATCCAATCATGGATCTATAGGTTCTGACATCAATAGGTTTCCCTGGGCCCTCTTTTCCCTAAGGATGCTCTTTGTTCATAGGAGTGGAGACTTTCTTTCCTTCACATTGTCCAAACCTTTTCACAATCTCAACAACATATTTGTCTTGGGAAATAAAAATCCCATCTTTCCTATACTGAACTTGTAACCCCAAGAAAAAGTTGAGTTCTCCCATAGCATTCATTTGGAACTTGTCTTGCATCAATTTGGCAAACTTCCTGCTAAGCATGGAGTTTGTGGATCCAAAAATGATATCATATACATGTACTTGTACTAAAAGAAAGTCACCTTTTTGTTTCTTGATAAACAGGGTTTGATCAATCTTTCCCCTGTTGAATCCATTATCCAAGAGATACTTGGATAGAGTCCCATACCAGGTCCTAGGAGCTTGATGAAGTCCATACGCTGCCTTCTTTACCTTGTAGACCTTGTCTGGATGTTCTGGATCTTCAAAACCTGGAGGCTGCATCACATACACCTCCCCATCAATGGTGCCATATAAAAAGGCACTCTTAACATCCATCTGGTACACAATAAAGTCCATGAAAGAAGCATATGCCAGAAACAGTCTGATGGCTTCAATTTTGGCATCTGAGGCAAAGACTTCATCATAATCAATTCCTTTCTCTTGAGTGTATCCTTGTGCTACTATCCTGGCTTTGTTTCTGACCACTATGCCCCACTCATCCTTCTTGTTTCTAAGCACCCATTTGGTCCCAATAGGTCTTGCCCATTTTGGACAATCAACCAAAATCCAAACCTCTTGAGTATCAAACTGTAGTAACTCTTCTTGCATAGCCTCTACCCAGCTTGGATCATTTAGAGCTTGAAAGATCTTCTTTGGCTTTTCTTGTGACAAAAGGCAGTAAATAGGCAACATTGCATATTGTCATGATTGAATTTCATTGTGATGTTGGCAATGAAGCTGTGTTCCTTTGCTTGATACCTTGTTTGTCTAGGAGTATCAAGATCACCAATGATTTGAGATTGGGGGTGATCTTTATTGATCATGTAGGTAGGCTGCATATTCATGATGACTTTAGTTTCATCATTTCCCAAATCAGGTTCTATGGGACTATCTTGATTGGGAAAGAACTCTTCAAAGGAGTTCCCAAAGGATACTGCATGGCTGAGAGATGTATGTTGGTGAGCTGTGTGCAGCTCTGGATAGCTTGGACCTCCATATCTAATGATTCTGCTTCCACTGCTTGATAAAGTGATTGGCGAAGATGTAGAAATGAGTAGGGATTCGCTTTCTGCATCATTAACAACATTTACAACTGGTTCTTCAACGGCAGGGGAAACATTTGGTCCAGAAGGGGAATCCATGATTCCATTACTTTCAGACATTCCACTGCTTTCATGATTTGGCTTAGCAGGGGAAGAGACTGGTTGTCCATCCTTTTGAGAGAGGTCTTCTTCTTCATCAATTCCTTTGACAGCCTCATCAGTAGGGAACAATGAAGGTACAATCATGTACCTCAATGGTGAACTCTCCATAGTAGTGGTTCTTTTGTACCTGAAATGTTAGTATTTTCTAAAACAACAGACACATAATTCATAGACTTAGAAAGCACTTCAATATCAAAGAACCATTTGGGACCTTTTTGTACATCCCCAGGCTTATCTTCAAGAAAATCCACATGTAAGTTCTCTGTCACCTTGCTTGTCTTCTTGTTGAAGACCCTATATCCCTTACTTGTTAGTGAATAACCAACAAAGTATTCATTATCCCCCTTTTCACTGAACTTTCCCAAACGATCAAGAGTGTTGAGTATTACTACATGACACCCAAAAGTTCTGAAAAAGTCAATCAAATGAGGTCTTCCATTGAATAGCTGATAAGGGGTCTTGTTGTGAGCCTTTACCACTAAGGCCCTATTCTGAACATAACAAGCAGTGGCTACAGCTTCAGCCCAAAAGATAACTGGAAGCTTGGAATCAGATAGCATGGTCCTTTCAGCTTCAATGAGTGTTCTGTTTCTCCTCTCTGCAACTCCATTTTGTTGAGGTGTCCTGGCTATGTTGTATTCCCTCTTGATCCCTTTGCTGGTGCAAGTGTCCATTTCTTTATTCCTAAACTCTCCACCATTGTCAGACCTTATTGTCACCACCTTCATACTCTTTTGAAGCTCAATTTGAGTTATGAAGTCTTTGAGTACTCCTGTTGTATCCTTCTTATCAAACAAAAAGAAGGTCCATGTGAATCTTGAGTAGTCATCAGTGACCACTAGGCAGTACCACTTATTGTTTATGCTTGCCACAGATGTAGGACCAAAGAGATCCATGTGAAGTAACTCCAATGGCTTGATGGTGGAGAGAGCAACTTTTGATTTGCAAGAATCTCTATGTTGCTTTCCCTTCAAACAAGCAACACAAGTATGATCATTATTGAAGGTCTTGGAAGGCAGACCATGAACAAGATTGTACTTAACTAAATTGTTCATATTTTTGAAGTTCAAATGACCAAGTCTTATGTGTCATTTCTTTCATTCATCTACTGAGGCTTTGGCAATAAAACAGTTCTCATTGTCTTGAAGAGAAATGTCTTTTAATTCAATGGTGTACATGTTCTTCTACCTTGGTGTTCTGAGTACAATAGGAGTGTTTGGTGGTAAAACAAACTCCTTTCCCAACACCAGACACTCAGTATCAGTGAAAAGAACAAAGTTCTTGTTGTCAGTCATCTGAGACACACTTAAGAGGTTGTACTTCAGTTCTTTCTCTAGATAGACATTATCAAATGTCATGCCATAAGTCACAATGGTCCCTTTCCCAGTGATTGTCCCATGTCCATATCCAAATGAGACACCATCATTATCATGCAGGAGAACAAAGTTTGATAGATATGCTTTATGACCAGTCATGCTCCTTGAACATCCACTATCCCAGTAAGCTTTGTCATTCTTGGTCTGCTTTGTTACCTACAAAAAGAAAAATAAATTAGTTCTTCTGGGGACCCAAGCCATTACTGACTTAGATCTACCTCGTGTATCAATATAAGATAATTTGTCAAAGACTAAAAATACACCATTGGATTGAGTACCCTTTTGGGGGGCCCAAACCCAACGAGCTGAGGCTTTCATAGCTTTTCCCCATCTACCCTTGTTTCTAAAGGCCATAACTTTGCCAGCAGGGGAAACCCTGGGCTTAGCAGGGGAATCCCTATGCTTAGCAGAGGGAACCCATTGCTTGTTTTGGCCTTTATAGGTACGTTGGTAAGGTCTATGGCCAGATGCAAATGCATTATGAGATGTTGGTCTGGTTACATTAGAGCTAGATTGGGGATATGCTTCACTTTTCTTTCTCAAGGCAGGCACAACATACTTATCAGTTACCTTATTTCTCAAAGCAGGGGGAATATACTTGGCAGGGGAAAAAGGTTTTGCCCCTGCATTCAATAAAATAGCTTGTGGTTGCATTTCTTTTAAAGGATTTGCAGCCACCATTCCCTTGGTTGCTTTATAGTCATGGTTTAAGTGATCAAAACTGCCACAGGTGAAACAAGGCTTGGTATTTTTCACCAAGTCTTTTCCTAGTTGAATGGACTTTTGATTATTCCAGTTTCTTTGATTTCCTCTAACCACATTTCTGTTGTGTATAGGCATATATATCTCTGCATATCTAGTAGTGGTTTTGTAAGGTTTTGGACTAGTAGTTTTGGTTCCAGTTTCTGTTGTACTACTAGTTCTTGATGAAGTGCTTTTGGAACTAGTGTCACTACCAAACAAACCTTCTCTAGAGAAGAGGACAAGATTATCTATTTTCCACTGCTTTAAAGCAGCTTGTTCTTTTTCAAAGTCCCTAACCTCACTGGTTTTTACATAATCACTTAAGCTAAACTCAATATCTGCCTGCTTGGCAAAACAAGGAAGACCAATCCAAGAAAGATCTTTGATAGGAGTGGTTCCATGTATGTTAGCAGGTGGTGGTGAAAAGTAGCATGTTCATTTTTAACACCAAAACCAGTTTTATCTCTTGGAGATTAACCTATTTCAACAGCCTTAGTTAGATCTTTAGAGGCTTTTCCAAACTTTTCAACAGTTTGTTCATCTACCTTTTTATTAGCTCTAAAGATTTCAACTTCATCAGTTAATTCCTTAATGAAATCATCTTTTTCTCTAACATCCCTTTCTATAATTCCAATGTGATCTCTATATTGGTTTTCTCTTTGCTTATATTCTCTAATGCTAGACTCTAATTGTTCTAAAGCACGCTTGTAGTTGTCTAAATCATTATCACAATTTATGTAATCAACATTTAGTTTTCTTATCTGGTCATTTAATGACTCAGTATTTTTCCTACATGCTTTGGTACAATAGGAGTCATCATATACCTTATTGTATGAGCTAGATGTTGACATAGCCATGAGAGAAAATTATTCCTCTTTCTCCTCAGCAACTAGAGCTTGGTTCCTTTCAACACCTTCTGTCATAGAGCTCTAGTCCCATCCAACTACTCCATTTATTCCTTGCATGGATACCATAGCCTTATCCTCTGAATCCTCATCCATGCTTTCCTTCCTATAGGTGCTTCCATTCTTTGGACCTTTGCACTCCCTAGCAAAGTGACCTTTCTTGCCACAGTTGTAGCATTCCACCTTTGATTTATCAAATCCAGCCACATCAGAAGGATTAATGGAAATCTTTTTCCCATATTTCTTATAGAATCTGTTGGCTCTCATGCTAAGTAGAGCCATATTACACTTGATGTCCATTTCCTCCAAACCTTGCTTACTAATTTGAGTAAGATCTTCATGTAGCACAGTGGAACCATGAGATCCTTGTGATGCAATAAAGGCACAAGCAGTGTCAAGGCTAAATGTTGCAGGCCTTTCTTCTCCTTTTGAATCAGTAGAGTATATAGCAGGGGAAACTTCAATCCCATTGCTTTTGTCTGAGGCAGCAATTCCACTGCTTTGAGAAATGAAAGCCATGTTAGTAGGGGAATCAGTAGTTCCACTTGAGTTTTTGGGAATAGTCCCTAAGGCCTTCATTTCATTGATCACAGGCTCAAAAACCTTCAGGTTGTTGTAGATATCATCAATGTTTTTATCATCAATGTCATCTCTATTTTGCCAAATGGCTTTGTAAACAAACCATTCTTTTTGAAGACTGTTGAGAAATCTTGCATTGACTTGTTCTCTTGACACATCTATGTCAAAGCGTTCTAGTTGAGCAACTAGATCTTGAAGCCTATTATAGATGGAACCAATTGCTTCATCACCTTTTGCTTTAAAATAAGCAAATTGGTCTATCATCTGATTCTTCTTCTTCTTAGTAGCTTCATTTCCTCCAAATGTGTTACCAATGGCTTCCAAAAGATCCTTAGCCGTCTTATGCTTCCTAAACCTTAGCTGATGTCTATCAGGTAGAGCCAACAACAAAAAATTGTGAGCTCTGACATCATGCCTTCTCAATTGGATCTCTTTGTCAGAAACAGCAACATACTTTTTCTTTCCATCACCTTTGGAGCTTTTACCACCATCTACCTTTTCCTTGTTCTTATCTTCAACTGCTATTGTTTTGGTGAACTGGTCACCAAGTTCTATGACCTCCCAAAGGGCATAATGTTCCATCTTGAGAAACTGTTGAATCCTGAATTCCCATATTTCAAAGTTTTTAGGATCCAATATTGGAAGTTTGAGTGCATTGTTATTTGTGGATGAGATAGAGTCAGTAGACATGATTGAGGATGGATATGAGGTTTGAGTTGTTCTTGGTTTAATCAAAGTTTCTCAACAAGCTCAGATACCACTTGTTGATCCCAAACTCAGATCTTAAACCTTAGCTTGTTTAAGGGTTATAGTAGTGAGAAAGAATTCAAACTACTATGAAAGAAACTTTGCAATACACAAAGTAACTAAACAATATGCGGAAAGTAATGTTTAGCACAAGAACAAGTATTTAAACAAACGATTAAGCTTTAATATATTAATGATATACGAATACCCAAGATGGTATTAGGGTTTTACAACCTTAAAGCTATGAAATGAAATGATAGAAAGATGTATCAAACATGTAAACCTAATGAGTCCTTTTATAACACAAGGACCCATGTACAAGATCACTACTAACAAACTAGGAAACTATTCTGGAGTAGTAACAGAAGCGCGTCAATATCTCTTCCTAGTTTATCCATGCAGCAGGGTCTTTGACTTCTAGCAGGGGGACCAACCCCCTGCCTTTGTTATTCAACAGGGGCAACTTACTCTAGCAGGGGGAACTTTGACCAACCAGCAGGGGGAACTAATATACATACATTTATTCCCAACATAAAACACCTAAAAGAAAGAGTGAGAGAGGTGTTATAGAGCACGCGCTGCAACAAGCAACCAATAGCCAATGAGATCAAGCAAATCACCACAAAAACAATAATGCACGATGGAATACAACCTAAATGAGTTAGTTATAACACAATAACCAATCAATCAAGAAAATACCTAAAAATTGAAGAAACCTTAATATTTGATTTTAGGGTTTTTTTATTAAACTTACCAGAAATGCAATTAAAGACACTTAATTGCACAAGAACCCAATACAACCTTAAGGAACACCAGGAATAAAAAAAACCCCAAAAATTAAGAAACCCTAATTTTTAGAAAACTTAATTAACCCAAGAAAACCAATTAATCAGCAGATTAATTGAGATTTATCTTAAAACCCACGTTTAGATCTTTAAAAACAAGTATCAAGAACCTGGCTCTGATACCATATACGATTTTATAACAAAAACAAGATTAAAACCATATTTATTCAACCAACCACCTCATTTTTTATTAACAACTTCAGACAATCACTTCGAATGTGAATCCTTGATTTGTGATCAGTACATACAAACAGAAAGAAAATAAACTATGAATCAATGATCTTAAAGTCAAGATCAAGGCTCATAAACAACAAGCATCAACAAGACCTCAATAACTAACAATGGCGACTAGAAAGAGAGACAAAACAGAAAAAGTGATAACAAAATACAAAACAAACTAGCTATCGCATTCCTATTATACTCCAAAATTAGGGCAGCATCACACTTATTCACTTTGTCACTTCTAGTCCTTTATCTTTGTAAAACATGCAAAATAGAAACTACACACTCCAAACTATTATAAGTAAATAAGGAAATTTTACCTTTCTTACTCCTGAAGTTTAAAACATGTCAACTTATATTTTAATAGATTCCATGTGTTGAACAAATTAAGCTTTTGATCTCGTTTAATTTTCGAACCATAAATAAGCTTATCTCGTCTAATTTTCGAACCATAAGGCTTGAAATGAGTCGAGCTTGAGTTCTGATAGGCTGAGATTCAACTCGACTCATTTTCACCTTTGAAGGAAAAAAACACTTTTGCTACAAGTTAGGGCTAAGCATCGGTCTAAAACCAAACTGAACCAAAAAAACCCGAACCGAATCGAGAGTAGATTTTAAAAAGCGCGAATAAAAAATAAGCCGAATTAAAAGAAGAAAACCTAAACCGAACCGAACCAAATAATATATAGTTTTGGCGTGTTTTTAACCCGAAATCGAAAATTAAACCGAACAGAACCAAGTAAAAACCAAAATATACATACAAAACCAAAACAAAACAAAACAAAACAAAAAATATCAGTTCGGTTCAATCGGTTCGGTTCGCTACAACTCGATTTCTCTATTCGGTTCGGTTACCAAGTATAAAGTCATATGTAAAAAATCTGAACAAAAGGACTTAAAAAGAACAGAAAACTTTTTTTAAGGTTGGTGAAGTAAACCGACATATATTCCGGCAGCCATGGAAGCTTCTTATGTCGGGGTTGCCAAGAATTCCGCCGCCTTTCGTCTCATGAAAGAAATGGTTTTTTTTCTTTCTTTGTTACTTTATTCATAGAGGGTGTTTGTTTAAGCTTATACAGGCAGGCTTATGGCTTATGTGGTTTTCATAAGCTCATCTTTTGTGTCTTACTTTAAACCATTTATAAGCTTATTATCATGTTATAATAAGAGGGTGTTTGGTTAAGCTTATATAATGGCTTATATATAATAAACTTATAAGCATTGTTAAGTGTTTTGTTTCGCTTATATAATTAATAAAGGTATATTAAATGAGAGTATAAAAGTCTTTTTATACAATATTCTTCTATATAAGCTTACCTACTCTTATATAAGCCGCAAATTTTGGGCTTACCAAACCCCCTTAATATAAGCTTATAAGCCCACTTATATAAAGCTTAACCAAACACTTGGTTTCGGCTTATAAGCTTATATGAGCTAATAAGCTTATAAGCCCACTATATAAGCTAAAACAAACACCCACTAAGCTTATATAAGTCGAAAACCATATAAGGTACAAGCCCGCTATATAAAAATTAACAAACATATAATGTAATTTGTAAGTATTTGATTAACAAACATATAATGTAATTTGTAGTACATTGAAACCTTTTGTAAGCTTATCATGTTATAATAAGGGGGTGTTTGGTTAAGCTTATCAATTGGGTTATATAATGGCTTATATATAATAAGCTTATAAGCATTGTTAAGTGTATGTTTGGCATTCTTAGGAGCTAGAGCGGGTTGCTGGAGCATGTAAATTGAACTTGTTTTTACATGCTACTTTAACTAGCATGCCATTTAGGAGCTTATTTTTTTAACAAGCTCCTTCAAACTTTGTCAACCAAACGAGACTTATTTTGTAAAAAACAATAAGCTCGTGCTACGATAAGCTCTACGATAAGATCTGATAAGCTCACGTGCAAAACATAGCCTAAGTGTTTGGTTTAGCTTATATAATTAATAAGATAGAATGACAAAAAAATACATAAAAATAAAAAAATTGTAATTATTAAATGAGGGTATAAAAGTCTCCTTATACGATATTCTTATATAAGCCACACCTACCCTTATATAAGCCACACATTTTTGGCTTACCAAACCTCCTTATATATAAGCTTATAAGCCCACTTATATAAGCTTAACCAAACACTTGGTTTCGGCTTATAAGCTTATAAGCCCACTATATAAGCTAAAACAAACACCCCCAAGCTTATATAACTCGAAATCCATATAAGGTACAAGTCCGCTATATAAAAAATTAACAAACATATAATGTAATTTGTAGTATTTGATTGATGGATTTGTATATATTTGGTTAGGGATGGGAAGAAGGTGAGGGACTTGGTAAAGATAAACAAGGAATCAAAGGTCATGTCCGCGTTACCAACAAACAAGATACTCTTGGTACACTTACTTTGTTTCCGACTTTTTCGCTAACTAATTGACGCCCGTGGCATGACCACTTTAGACTTGTTTGCAACTAGGGTGACCCTGACTGCTTGTCACTTACTACAACATGTTTGTTATCAAGGGGGTGTTTGTTTAGGCTTTTGAAACATAAGCCTATTTTAGCTTATATGTCATAAGCTCCAAATATTTGGCTTATTTGAAGACTTATGAGCTTATATAAGTAAATATGATATAATAAACTTATTTAAGCCTATAAATCTCAAAATAAGCCACAAAATGGGAGCTTATGAAATATAAGCCGAAAATAAAGCCCCAGTTTATTGTTTATTTTGAGAGATATGGGCTTATATAAGTGTATCCTATTATAATAAAATTATATAAGCCCATAAGTCTCCAAATAAGCCACAAATTTGGGGCTTATGAAATATAAGCCGAACCCTAATAGGCTAATACCCTTTAGTTATTCGCTAAGAGTGTTCGATTCTGTTTTATGTTAGGCTTTAGCACTGAAAGGGTAGGATTATGTGCTTATAATTTATTTTGTTAGTGTTGTTTAAGAGGCCTGTGCACGAAATTGTAGTCTGCGTTCCCTTTGAAGAAGCAAAATAGTAGTGTCTAATTTTCATAACTGATGTAAAGTCGTCGATTTAGAAACTACTATATCGAGTGTAGAATGGAAAGTTGACATATTTCTAAAGGGTGCGAAAATTGAGGGCCAACATGGGTATTCATGAAATATTGAAGCTTTTTTTTTACTTTAGTACTAGCTTGTAGCTTTACGGGAACAAGATTACACATGATGTCTAGCTCTAGCATATTTGCAATACCTATTTGTTTATGTGATTCTGATTTATGGTCGTGACGGTATGAATGATTTTGATATATTGAGGATAGGCATGGTTGTAAATGAGTCTGGGAGCTTGTCGGGTGGTCAATGGTCAATTACCTAGTAGCTTGTAATCGGTCTAGGCGGGGATTTATAGGATTAGAATTTTCAAATTATGAAACTATATGTGTCACATGTTGCTGGTACCATAGATTTGTTTATAGGACCGTATAAATATGTTTTGGCCAAGTTTTGACCGAGTTTTTGTACGAGTTCTGACCTTCTTGCAACTAATCAATAATTGACCTTGTAGTGAGTAAATTGCCGATTATTCAGCCTTGTAACCCTTGTTTAACAACACTGAGGATAGCTTTATGAATCTGAAAATTTTAGTTAGGGTTGTTTGTTTAAGCTTACTTGTTATGCATACAAGCTTATTCAACTTTTCAAATGCTAATAAGCTCTAAAATTAAGCTTACTATGTTTTGAAAAGTCCAATAAGCTCATATGGCGGGAAAATAAAATAAAACAAATGACCTTTTAACAGGTGTTGGCGTAGAGAAGCCAAACGTGTGGGCACTCGACACTAAACAGTTTGATGATATTCTCAAAAAATTGAATTTTGTAAGCTCTATGTAATTCTCTTATAGAACATAATAGACACTTATTTATCACCTGTTCTTTCCAATTTCACTGGTTTCCGTATTAATCTATTTTTTTTTCATGTATATCTGACAGCAAGTAGCAGAAATAAAAGACGACGAAGGTATGTGTAGGCCATGTTTGTTTTTGCAAAAAAAGGTCTGACCGCCTCTGACGTCTGACCAGTCAGACGCGGTCAGACATCCAGGCTGTTTGTTTTTTGCTTGTGAGTTAGAGGGAATCAGATGTAAATTGTCTGACCGCGTCAGAGGTGGAAGTTTGGTCTGACTATCTCTAAACCTTAGGTGGTGTTTGTTTCATTAAGATGTTTTAGGTCTGAATCTGACTACCACCTCTTACCAGTAAGAGGCGGTCATAAAGTATAAATCTGAATGAAAACATCTTGTTTGTTTTTTTTATAATTGTCTGAATGGTTCGTTTATCTATGTTTTTCACGTATTTACAAATAAATAACTTAAATTAATTTTGAAGACGAGCATGCGAATTTTTTTTTCAAACTTTTCAGTAATATTCATGTTTTTATTCACGTTTCGTAAATGGACGAGTCGTGGTTAAGAATCTTTATCCATTTCGTGTAAACTACCTCGATATCTTAATAAACGAATCTAACTAATTAGCCTAGTTAAAATCATAACCATTGGTGGAAACGATTCGAGTCGAGCTTGAGCTCGGCTTGTTTAAGTTTTACAAAGCTCGAGTTGAAGCTCGGTTCGTTTCGAGTTTTATTATTTAGGTTCGGGCTCGAGCTCGAGCTCGTTTAATAAATATTAATATATGGATGTATCTTTTTATTGAAAAACTGTTGAATTATATATTCTACTATATATTTAAAATGTTGCATTTCATATTTAATGTAATATGCTTATATGAAAGTGATGAAAATGGAAAATGTTCAAACTTTATTACTGTAAAAGAAACTCCTACTACCTTCTATATTTAAAAAGAATACAATTTTTTTACTAGAATACAAATGAGGGAAAACCAACTACCAGTATAATTTTGCTTTCTTCTCACCTCACGTGACACCAAACACATTACGTAGTAGTAATAGTACTATTTTTCACTTTTATAGCATCTTTCCATATTCTTCTTCCCCAACATATATCTTCTCCTCAAAAAATTTCAGATCTAGTTTTTCAGTTCTTATCATAACAAATTTTCTATTAAAGTTTTGAAGGTGGATGAAGGGTTTAAAGAGGCACGAGGTGAATGAAGGCAGGTTAGGAAGGAATCAGAGATTACAGTCAGATTTAATCACTGCCTCTTACTGGGTCAGACAACTCACATCTGACCGCGTCTGATTGTTAACGAAAAAACAAACATCGAAAATGTCTGACCGCGTCTGACTGGGTAAGAGTCAGAGCCGGTCAGATCTTTTTTGCAAAAACAAACACACCCTTACAAACTTTCACCTAACTCCAAATTTGGAATAAAATTTTTGTTATGATGTAAAAAACTGGAAACTAGATCTGAGATTTTTTGAAGAAGAAGGTACATTCGTATGGAGGAAGAAGAAGAGATATATTTGGTCAAAGTAAAAAATAGTACATACATACATCACGTGGGAAAGAGAAGAAAAAGCAAAATTAATGCCTATAAATTTGGTTGCAGTCAAATTAGTCAATATGGTATTTTTTTTTAAATATAGAAATCTATGTTTAATTTAATACTGTAGAATCGTATTTTATTCGTCCAAAATTAATTGTCCCTCAATAAAACACGATATTTTAAAAAAAAATTTACAGCATTTTTTCGTAAATTAACAACTATACTCTTATGTATATTTAAACATTTGAATAAACTTTTAAATTTCTAATAACAATAGGTGCAATATGGTAAACTTGTTAAATTAACCACAACTATATTTAGAAAAGGACAATAATTTTGGAACGTCCCGAGATAAAAAGAAGGGTTATAAATTTTGGACGTAAGAAGTAGCACTTTAAAATATATGTTTAATTTTGAATTGTGTCAAAATAAATATTATCTTTAGTTTCATAAAAAAATGTTTTGTTTTTAGGAATGTTTGCAAAGATATCGTTCTGTGTTAAATTTTTGGAGCGTTCACGTTTTAGAAAATAAATTTTTTGAACCCGTTAAGATGTTTTAGCTTCGCCTCTAGTCATATTACAATGATTTAATATAATATATATTATAAAAAACAAAAATTAGAATCGTTCAGACAATTATAAAAAATAGACAACGTTATTTCATTCAGATTCAGACTTTTGTACCGCCTCTTACCAGTAAGAGGTGGTAGTCAGATTCAGACCCAAAACGTCTTAATGAAACAAACACCACCTAAGTTTACTGATTATTAATCGCAGTCACATGTAGCATTTTCTAAATCGTGATTTCTTGCTGCTGACATCTTATAGTTGTTCGAAAGGAAGAATTTCGTGAAACAAAATTGCCAAAGAAGAGTAATGAAACAATTATCAAGGCTACACGTCCCCAAAGAAGGTCCATATCCTGCACAAACCGATTTTTTTTTAGTTATTATGATATTCAAGTATTCATAGTGATTTGAATATATATTGTTACCAGATACAAGCGAAAAGAGAGAGAAAGACGTGTCAATGTGTATGCTGCTGGGGATCTTGAAGGAATCCATGTACGTTTCCTTGTTTTTTAGCTAACTGTTCCCATTCTCTATATAAGTAAGTTTTTAGATGGATAAATATTTTGGATCTAAAGAGTTGTATGAAGATGGGCGACAATAATATTGTGCTTGAAATGATCAGGTTACTTTGAAAGAAACACCAGTAAACGCCAATTGCTCAAGACATAGGTTAAGCTAACTGATTGCTTTATGCCTTTAATTATAGACTTACAGTTAGCTTTCTGAAGTCTGATTACGATTTTTCTATTTGATTAGTCGTGTATACAGCTTTATGATACTCTGATTATGCCATATTCCTTGTGTCACATCAGTCAGACGCACTTTGTAATATCTAGAAAAAGACTAACGTCTAGCAAAGTGATGGATGGGTCGACTCTAGATTACTTAAGTACTACCTTAGGATTATCAGTTGAATCGTGACACTTTTACGTAATTGTATGTGATGAATCTGAAAGTGTGTCTACATATAGGACTAGGAATATGTAAAGTTTATATTGGCCCTACATTTCGAGGTCATTGAGACTTGGAGTATACGAATGATGATAATGTGGCAAGACATGGCTGCAATGCTGCATATTTTCCATGTATGAACTAGCTTATTTTGTGAAAGATAATAAGAAACCATAGATACAAGCGAAAAGAGAGGGAAACTTGTGCAAATGTATACTTTGCTCAGGATCTTGAAGGAATCCTTTTGCTCCAAATGTTCAGTTTATTGGTTTATACTTTATAGGAAACCCCGGTTACGGTTACTGCCAATTGCTCAGACATTAGGTTTAGTATACTGATTGCTTTATGCCTTAAACTATGGACTTATAGTTAGCTTCCTTAAAGTCTGATTGTAATTCTCCTGTTTGATTAATCATTGATATTGTAATGATGCCGTATTCCTTTTGTGACATCTAGGGCGTCATCAGTCAACCGGACTTTGTTTTGTAAAAGCTAGAGAAAGACCTAGCGTTTAGTAAGCTTTTCTTGTCTAAAGTTAAAAATAACGTATTATTGATGAAAACATAGACTACGTAGTTGACACTATTCAATGTTAGATCTACAACTAAAATATCCTGCAAAACTGAAGAAGAAGAAGAAGAAAATAGTTGCCCTTAGAATTTTTATATTTTGTGTTCTTAAAAGCTACATAACACAAAATAGCTACTCAAGCGTGTATATGACTCTGAATCTTTTAACTTGATTCTGGTGTTATTTACTCACGTTCTGCAGATTAAAAAGGATGATGAGCGTCCAGTGCCCAAGGCTTTTTGTAGTCAGGATGAAGACTTAGAGTTGGTCAAAGCATCTGATGACACTGAAGCCGAAGGCAACTCCTTATGATTTACACGTTTATGCAATCTGATATTACGCACCGTTTGAGAATCCAATTTGTAAGGAGTATTCTCATACTGTCATACATGCTTAAGATTAGCTTTATGATCTGTTTCACCTTATTATCTAAAGTAATTACGGCTATTTGGATCGTTCTTTGATATGACTTTAAAAAATTAGCAAAGTAACAAATTGTGACGCTTGAAATATCTAAATGGTGCATATTTAAGCATTGCCAGGTATTAAAACATACCATCTTGTATCAGCGATTTCTTTGATATGGGAAATCATACCATCCTTAGCATTTAGTTACGGCTTTACTTATATGTTTTTTTGGTATTAAAACAACGCCTATTTATGCAGTTCAATATGAAAAAGAAATTCCTCCGCACTGGTGGGGTAACAAATTTGGATTTGTGTCTGGAGGTTTCCTCGGGGCTCAATCCAAGAAAAAGAAAACTCGCACATCCGATGTCACTCAAAATGTTAAAGAGGACTGCATTTCATGAGGATGATCAAGAAAATCTTTACAAACTTGTACAAGTATGTACGCTTTTCACGTTTGAGCTCGACCATCGACGTTCAGTGTTTATGAACCTGAACCCCGAGTATCTTTTCTTTTGCAGGATAAAGCAACGTCTGGAAAGCAGGGACTTGGTATCAAGGATCGTCCAAGGAAAGTAGCAGGGGTGCACTTTCAAGGTAAAAAAAAGTCATTCAGCGATAGCGATAGGGAGGAATCTGAATCCGAAGATGGCCACTCTTCAGCAAAACGTAAAATTGATAACATATCAGAATCAGAAAATGGCAATGAGCCAAAAGTGAAGCTAAAGAAGTTGTGCAGAAAGCTTCTTCGCCAAGTACGTTGTAGGATTATTACCCGACTCAGTCTAGAGGCATAGTGAGATTTTTTGTGCTAATCAACTTGTTTTTGGAGGTACCTGAGAAGTCACTGAAGTTTAAACAACTTAAAGTTCTTGTCGATCAACATTCTTCAGCATTATCCAACTTTTCTTCAAAAAAGGAGGCTCTTGCATTTCTAAGGAAGAAGGTAACTATTTCCCCTTCGAATATGTTTTGGTTTTGTTATATGCTAGTCCAGTATAAGTAGTTTGTATATGTGTTTCTTAATGCAGCTTGAGGGCAGTAAAAAGTTCAGGGTAGAAGGTAAGAGAGTCCGACTTTAGTCAAAATGAGAAGTCTTGCGGATCAGTTGAGTGTAGAGTTTTTGAATAGATGTATGATTTCCCATTTGAGGTGTATATCCTAGCATTCCTTTTATTTTTGAAAATTTTGAACAGGAGGGTTTCATCGAGGCCATCATTGATGTGCATTTTCTATACCGATAATTGTATGCTAAGATATACTTCATTCATTCCACCAATGCACTTTCTAATTTTTCATTGTCAATTTATGTTTCAGAAACAAAATGATATTACATTCAAATGCAATTCTCAGAAAATTTCGTACATTGGTTCTTTTCAATCGTTAGACCGTTTAGTTAGTAGTAGTAAATAGCTGAACTTTGTCTGCGATATTGTTTGGTGAACGAGTAGTTGCCACCTACGGGTCCTTTTGGAAAAATCACTATAATAAGCCGTCGGCAAACCCTTCATGTTTGCAATCGAGGGTGACCACATTAGTAGTGGTTGTTATGCAGGAACCTCAGAAAGCAAGAGAGTAATAAAGGGATTAATGGAATAAAAACAACTCAGATGAATGTTGTTTTTGAACTACATAAAGGAACATCGGTACAACAACAACGACAACGAAATTTCATGGTGTCCTAATTATACAACCAAATGGAATATATCGTCTATGGACTCACAATATAATCCACATCAACTATATACAGTAATAAAATACAAATTGTTTCTTTTTTTTTTGAGAGAAATCATGGCCGTTGGTGAGATCTGTTTATGTGTGTAGGTTCCATATAGAGATTATGTCAGGGTAAAATGATATGGTAATAATGGTAGAATTTATAGTTTGCTAGGCACAGCTGCGAGTTCTCATCATACTTGAAGAATCGTTCTGTTCTTGAAACATAGATGTTGCCTTTGTATTTGATAGAAGTAGTGACTAGCTCTTAGTCGTGACTAGCTCTTAGTCGCTACTTCTATCAAACACAAAGACCACATCTATGTTTCAAGAATGGACCGATTATAGACTGGCTACGGGCGACTTCCAACGATCATTACCCGTTCAAAAGATAATTAACAGGCACATGGAATTTACATCCGGCTGTCTCTACAGTTGGTGCAGGGGCGGGTGGTGTGGCTGGTGTTGACTCGGTGGTTCAGCTCTTCCGTCTGTATTACTGTATTACTGCTAAGCATGCATCCCCTCACACGTGGTAACTGAGAGCCAGCACCCTATAAAGTTTTATCAAACATAAAACATAAAGTTTTATCAAACAGATACAGAGTCATGAAAAGCATAAGTCTGGTGTTTTAATTTTTTACAAAGCATCTTAAGGCAGGCATTTATAAGCACCCTATATGATTCAAACTTAAAATCCGTAAGATCATACCCCACACAGATCGATCTAACCGTTTACACCCTATTCGATTGCAGATCTATTTATTTTATTGCAAATTGTTTTGTGACTAATCAATATATATTAACTCAAATAAAAAACATTTAAAGCATAAATGTTGAAATGGGTATTAAAATCCATGAGCTCAAATAAAATTTTTAAAAAAAATTTGATTTTACCTGAGAATTTAAACAGAGAAATCGTGGTCTGTGGTGAGATCTATTGTTTGGATTCTTGTGTGTGAGTTCCATACAGATCTTGAACAAGATGGTGTGGGCTGCTCCTCACTCTTCCAAATGATTTACCCATTTTTTATTTTTTAATTAGAAATGGTTGAAGGAATGGATAGACTTTGTTTTCTGATGAATGAATGGTCTGTGTTTGGTGTTTGTATTTATAAAGGGGTAGTTGTGTTTTGAGCCAATGGGAGCAAAGCACACGGATCATGGTTTTTGATCGTTGGATTGAATTTGATCTGACGGTTACTTATAGTGTGGGTTGTGTTTTTGAGCCAATCAGAACCGTGGTTGCGGATCGTGTGCTTTCTGGTCTGAGGATTTGATCTCATCTCACACTCACACTTTTTGACACATTTTGGGCTGAAACACAGTTTTTTTTTGTACTCACATCATCAATATAAGACAAGTCAATGATAAAAAAATTTTAAAATCTTTGTTATTAAGCTTTGACAAAAAATATTTTTATTTATGTTATATAAAAATTGATAAAAATAATACGAATAGTTTTGATTTTTAAATGTATTTTTATTGATATAATTTTCAGATTTAAGTTCATTTGGATACCAAACTTTATTTTGGATACCAAGGGACCAATCTCCATCCTCCATCTCAATCTTAATTCAATGGATAAGATTAAACAAAAAACTCATTTTCCATATTTTTCTTCAAACATTAATATCTTTTAAACCGTTAATCGTTAGACGAAAAAAAATATACCGTTACGACGGACATTTAATTATCTTTCTACAGATATGCTATATGATATACTTTCGACAAATTTTTTTTTTTCGTTTTTTTCACGTTTTTTTTCATTGTCGAAAATTATCATATATGATACTAAATATTATATATGATAGTAACACTAGTATCATACAAGATATAACTTATCATATATGATATAAACCAATATCATATATGATTCAGTAATAATTTGTAACCTAAGAGTGATATCATATATGATAAAACACTATTATCATATATGATATTTTACGCAAATTTTAAAAAAGGAAAAAAAAGACGAATTTTTTTCTTCAAAAGTATATCATAATGCATATCTGTAGAAAGCTTATTAAATGCTCGTCGCGATGGTATATTTTTTTTCGTTTAATGCTTAACGGTTTAAGAGATATTTAAATTATAAGAATAAATGAAATAATAAAATACTTTTAACGTTATCCATTAGATAAGATGGAGATGGATGGTGGAGATAAGTTCCTTGGTATCCAAGATTAATATGGTATTTAAAATAACTTTACTCTAATTTTCATTAAATATTATATAACAGAAATAAAAATATTTAAAGTTAAAGTTATATAAAAAAGACTAAAGCAACTAGGACAAACTAGAAAGGAACAAAATAAAACAAAACACCGACAAAATAAAAATATTTAACGTCAGAAAAGTTCTACTACCAGCGCCACATGAGCATAACCCCAACAATAACATCAATCCTCTTACCATAACACCAAATAACACAATCTCCTATTATTCTTCATTAAACCCCCTAAATAAATTAAATATTTTAAAACAAAAACACTTTAAGAAAATAAGAAAAAAATAATATATAAGTTTTTGTTAGTTTGAACTTTATAAAACTACATACAACACATGATAATAATTAAGTCTCATACAAGCAAATTTATCTAGTTGGGCTTTTTTGTAAGGGAAAAAAACTAATTTGGTCAAAATCACCTCTTCAAAGTAAAACCATGGTCAAGTTTTTTGATGGGGACAAATTTAGTCATACATAAGTGCACAACTGCACAACTCCATCCAATTACCGCCACCTGTCCCTCCAACTTCAGATTTTAACATGGGACCGAACCCTCACATGTCCCCATTTACTATGACAATATTTGTCTTATTATGTTATCAAATGCACAACTGACGACGCTCAACTTGCAAATGCTCAACCGTATCAGTACTTTTTTTCTCGATATCCGTTCTGAGATTTTCAAATTTAACCCTTCCAAATTAATAAACGTTTCACATTATACCCAAATACAACTTATTTCGTTGTTACGATTTCATAGTATTTCAGTTACTATTTCAGATAATCTTAATCATGGCCGTGTAGATAAACCTTCATCATTGTTCATCGTGGTGATTTGTTTCCAGATTTGTGTATAACTATGGCCGGTATTGTACATGTACGTTCTTCAATCATAATAATTATGTTTAATTGAATATCCCATTTTGTTTATACAAAGTTTTTAATAATTATGTTTAATTGAATATACCATCTTGTTTATACATTAGGTTTTTAATAATTATGTTTAATTGAATATCCCATTTTGTTTATACAATAGGTTTATGATGCGAAGGTTGGGATCAGAAGTAGTTTAGATTATTTGACAACTATAAAATCAAAATTGTCTATGAAGGCCTCGCGGCAAAATCTGTTCAGGAAAACAGTATTTGGGCCTTGGTTGGATATAGGAACAGTGGAACATGATAATCATTTGATTAACTATCTTCTACAACATCAAAGATACATTGAGAACCCACCTCCTGATAAGTCTTTTTACTTTGATTTTGGGCAACATACCTTGGAGTTGAGCCAAAAGGACTTTTGTTTGCTTACCGGTTTACGTTTTGGTAACTGTTCCTTAAAACAGTATAGTAAACGTGAATCGGAATTCAAGAAACGTGTCTTTCCAGACATCTCTAGAGTAAAGGGCGACAAAATTAAGAAGCTTATTTTGGACGATTCTGCTTTTAGTAATTTGACCGATAAAGATGTCGTGCGGGTCTGTCTATGCATTAAATTGGGTGTTCATGGGTCTTCAACTACGGGGAGTTGTTTCAGAAGAGTTGTTTAATCTAGTCGAGAATATTGACTCTTGGAACAATTTCCCTTGGGGTGAGTATATGTGGGACGAGTTTCACAACCGGGTATACAATAATGACAAAAAGTACCGCAAGGATCATTTGGACAAGAAAGTTGCGCTTGGCCCAACTTATCTCCCCACGTATACATTGCAAGGTTTTGTATTTCCATTAAAGGTGTGTAATTTTCTGTTTATTTCGTACATAAATCCTATTAGCAAGTTTCCTACATACAATGTTTATGTTTCCCATTCAATCCAGGTTTGGCTACTGGAAAAGTTTCCGGTTTCAAGATGTTGGTGGTCTAAGAAGCTTGATGTATTACCTCGGTGTGTTGCATGGAGTGATGCGAAGCCATTTTCAAAATCCGATTCTCTAATTTTATTTGATTTTATAAATCCCAATTATAACATTGAGCCGACAAATGTTGAGAAAATACAACCCTGGTGGATTTCTAGTTTGGAATATTTCAAATCAGGTTCACGGTTGTCGTTGTCTACGGAAAAGTCGAACAAAAGAACCCGTTATAAGCGCAAGTCTCTAAAGTCACCAAAAAAGGCCACCGCAGAAATCACTCCTATGGAAGTAGATGTTGATTGCATTCAGCATGGATCTACATCATCCGGTGTTGTAGATATTTCCAAGGAGGTTGCTGATTTGAAGTGTGAATTCAATGATCGTATACGTAACCTTGAGCTTATATGTAGCAGCCCCTTTACAAACCACGTAGACAAAGTTGATGTTCTTCAAAAGATTAGTCAAATCAAAGCAGACTTTAAGATACGTTTAGCAGAACTAGATGATCTCGTGAAGAACCCTTTATCTGGTTACCATCAGAAGGTATAGTTAAATTAACAACTGTTTGTATAAAATACAAAAAAGTAAAATACATTATAAGTTTATGTTTTTTATTGACTTTTTATCAGGAAAACGATGACTTAGGCGGTTCAACATTGGGAAGTTACACCACTGCTTTCGATGGTGTTGACTTAAATGTGGAAGATCTAAATGGCAACCACTCAATGAATGAGAATCATAATGTTGCTGAGAATAAGCATGATTTGCTTGATAATGAAAAGGTAACCTATCTATTTTCAAAAGTCTCTTTGAGGAATGTCTGGTATATAATTTGTTCTATCAACCCTGCAGGCATCCAGCCCTTTTAAAGCTAAGGTGATGATGGAAGAACATCCTGTTTCAGTTAATGAGAATAAGTGTTCAAACACATCTGAACACAACGAGTGTAAAGAGGCGTGTAAGGATATGGAAGTTGATACACTTAAAACAGTTGAAGTTGAAGATTTTAGCTCTTCAAAATCTAATGCATCAACGATTAATGACCCAAATCATGAATCGCTTCATAATGAAAAGGTAACATTTTTGTTTTCATATATCTCTTTGTGTTATGAAAATGTAACATATCTGTTTTCTAAATATTTTTTCATCCCTGTAGGCATCCAGCCCATTTAATGGTAAGGTGATGATGGAAGAACATCCTGTTTCCGTTAATGAGAATAAGTGTTCAAACACATCTGATCACAACGAGGGTAAAGAGGCGTGTAAGGATATGGAAGTTGATACACTTAAAACAGTTGAAGTTGAAGATTTTAGCTCTTCAAAATCTAATGCATCAACGATTAATGACCCAAATCATGAATCGCTTCATAATGAAAAGGTAATATATCTGTTTTTAGATATCTCTTTGGGTTATGAAAAGGTAACATATCTGTTTTCTAATTTTTTTTGTCAACCATATAGGCCTCCAGCACAATTGATTCGTATATGGACACTGATTTGATTGTTCCACCTAACACATAAGAGTCTCCCCTTAAGAAAGAACATACCGAGTCGCTTCATAATCACAATGTATAGTATCTCACTTCCCCCTGCTAGTCATACTATTCTATTTAAACTTCCCCCTAGTTATAATACTTTATACTGCTAAATTCTCAGCGTTTCTCCAAGGATGAATTAAATCAAACGAAAGACGGAAAAGTGTTTTTGTCTAATGACTATTCTTGTATCCAAGATGATCTTTTAGTTTTCGAAAACACTCAGGTAATAACTTGATCTTCATACATCTTGTTTGATTTAAGTATTCTCATCCCTTCGAGAATTTATACAGACACGAGAAAATAAGTTGTGGATATGTTGCATCCCAGACTTGCATTTTGTCGGACGACACAAAAGGCTTCTATCCTACAGAGAAACTCGACGAACTAGACTTTGGGCTTGCCGATGTTTTACTGGACATAAACTGTGCATCAAAGCTTTGTAATAACCAATTTCTTTCTGATGAAAATTTGGCGGATAATGCTGATCAAATTGAAGTTGGGTCAAGTACGATGGATCAGTCAGTTAATAACGCAAATGATAGTGTCCCGGATGTGGCTTTACTTAATGTTGATGAACAACCAGCCCTTAAAAGTCAACGTGAGACTAAACTTAGTAAGTTTCGAAAAGACCCTTTCATCACCCCCCCCCCCCGAGTCTTCACAACCTAAGCCTAAGGTTCGTGCAAGGACCAAGAAACTTAAAAAGTTTACAATACCATTGATTGGTCCTGATAATCATGAGATTCCCGAATGGTCCGAGGTATGTATTTGTACATTTGAATTTTTTAGTGAAATATATTAGAAAGTATTTTTTTTAATATATACTTTTTTTATGAAGGATTTATGACGCACAACAAATGCACCAAGAAGCCGACCCCTTGTTCCTAAATATATTATGGACTTGATTATAAGCCACGAGGATAAGGAATTCTATTTCCCATGGGGTCCTGATTCAATAACTGTTAAAGCTGCATTTTGGGGACGATTATTGGGTATCGGTCGTGGACGAGATTGTTGACTTTCGGATACTGTAAGTAGAACTATATAAACGATTATTCGATATTATAGTTATTTTTCATATAGACGAAGTTGGTCATTTATAAATTTATTTTTCAAATGACAGCACCTGGAACTATGGATTTTATATTTGTGTCACTATAGACTGCCTGATGCCGATTACATACTTCATGGCCCATTTTTTCATACCTCTATTTTTACTAAGGAGACTCGTTCCCATTTTGTTTCTGGTGTTACTTATGGTGTCCCATGGTCCGATGACGATGTTGAAAAGGTTATATCTTATTTAATGTTTTATGTCTAGGTTCAATATGGCTTCTACTTACAGTTTATTTGATATTATAGGTTTACTTTCCAATCAACGAAGATGATATCCATTGGGTCCTTGCTCAACTACATTTACGTTCTGGTGTCATAACCATTTACGACATCATGCTTCCTAATCACTTGCTAGAAACTCAAGTTGAATATCGAAAATGGTGGCTGGCCTTGGCTGAAACATATCAATATGTCATTCCAAAGTATCTTGAGGACAATGATGTAATGAGTAAGAAAGGGATTGATCCTAAAAATTACACAATCATCTTCCGTTACGCTGCTAATGTCCCTACGCAAGCTGGCCCTTTAGGCGATTGTAGAATTTGGGTAATGAGAAATTTGTTTATGCTGACAAAAAATATGGAATTGGAGGTGACTAATCCATTGCTAGCAGGATTAGCCTATAGGGAGCGTTTTGCAGACTTCTTTTGGACATACAAGATTCCCACTAAGTGTGCAAACAACAGTGCAGACAATTGATCGTCTTGATTACTTATGTAACTTTTCTATTATCAGATATTATTCCTAAAAATGTTGGTCACAGTCTTTTGGACAACTAGATTGTTGAACTTTTGTTTATATTTATGTTAAATGCCATTTTCAAATGGCCAATATATTTTATCTATTGTGCATTATATTTATGTCCATAATAAATATAGACAAAAGCTAAATTTCCTTAACTACTAAGTTGAAAACAAGCTTATAACAAAAGTTGAAAATTAATATAAGCTGAAAACAAAACGCCCCTTGTATACAAGCCCTAGGGAAACTTTATCAGTAAAGACCCTAGGGCATGACGGTAAGGTGTGTGTGTTGTGGTGTGTGTGGCGCAGGTTCGAGTCCTGGCTACGTCCAAATTTTTTAAAACTTTTTTATTTTATTTTTCTTTTACACTACTGGTAATCCCAATACCAATAAACAAAATTTAAACCTAAGATTAACAAGATTAAAAGCTAAATTTCCTTAACTAATAAGTTGAAAATAAGCTTATAACTATCGAAAATTAATATAAGCTGAAAACAAAACACCCCTTGTATACAATCCCTAGGGAAACTTTATCAGTAAAGACCCTAGGGCATGACGGTAAGGTGTGTGTGTTGTGGTGTGTGTGGCGCAGGTTCGAGTCCTGGCTACGTCTAAATTTTTTAAAACTTTTTTATTTTATTTTTATTCTACACTACTGGTAATCCCAATACCAATAAACAAAATTTAAACCTAAGATTAACAAGATTAAAAGCTAAATTTCCTTAACTAATAAGTTGAAAATAAGCTTATAACTATCGAAAATTAATATAAGCTGAAAACAAAACACCCCTTGTATACAAGCCCTAGAGAAACTTTATCAGTAAAGACCCTAGGGCATGACGGTAAGGTGTGTGTGTTGTGGTATGTGTGGCGCAGGTTCGAGTCCTGGCTACGTCCAAATTTTTTAAAACTTTTGATGGAAAAGTTGAGCATTTGTTCATTAAGCAACAAAAGTTGAGCATTTGTGCGTAAGCAACAAAATTTGAGCAGTTGTGCAATATCCAACAGAAAGTTGAGCATTTGTACATTAGGAAAATAAATAGTTGAGCAGTTGTGCAATATCCAACAAAAGTTGAGCATTTGTATTTTTCTTTTACACTACTGGTAATCCCAATACCAATAAACAAAATTTAAACATAAGATTAACAAGATTAAAAGCTAAATTTCCTTAACTAATAAGTTGAAAATAAGCTTATAACAATCGAAAATTAATATAAGCTCGAAACAAAACACCCCTTGTATACAAGCCCTAGGGAAACTTTATCAGTAAAGACATTAGGGCATGACGGTAAGGTGTGTGTGTTGTGGTGTGTGTGGCGCAGGTTCGAGTCCTGGCTACGTCCAAATTTTTTAAAACTTTTTTATTTTATTTTTCTTTTACACTACTGGTAATCCCAATACCAATAAACAAAATTTAAACCTAAGATTAACAAGATTAAAAGCTAAATTTCCTTAACTAATAAGTTGAAAACAAGCTTATAACAATCGAAAATTAATATAAGCTGAAAACAAAACACCCCTTGTATACAAGCCCTAGGGAAACTTTATCAGTAAAGACCCTAGGGCATGATGGTACGGTGTGTGTGTTGTGGTGTGTGTGGCGCAGGTTCGAGTCCTGGCTACGTCCAATTTTTTTAAAACTTTTTTATTTTATTTTTCTTTTACACTACTTGTAAACTGGTAATCCCAATACTAATAAACAAAATTAAAATCTAATACTAATAAACAAAATTTAAATCTAAAATTAACAAGATTAAAAGTTGATCATTTGTGAAAATTGTGCTACGGTTGAGCACTATTGCATTTGCTAAATAAGATTAAGAACAATACAGACATTAAACAAAACAAACAAACGAAATGAAATACAATACATCATGATATCACTAACATACATAACATAGCATGGAGAGTTATATAATTTCACTTGGTGGATTGTTAAGAAGAAATAACGATTCCTTGTAGGGGCCGGCCATGAAAGAACCGGCTACTCCTTGAATAGCTCGGTTGTTTACCCATTGATCGGTTGGTCTGTGCCATGTTTCTAGGATGTGAGGAAAACTAACAGGGTTTACACTTGTCACAAATATCGGCTCATTGTTATTTGTAAACCCCAACAACTTTGGCACTAGCTCGATATCCCTTTCGTGAAAGTAATTCACTCCAGCCATTGAAAGCAAGCTATCCACCACATCTAATTGCCAACCACAAGTAACTCGTCCTCTTAGAAAAACAACTGTCCCTTAAATTATGAGACGATTGTTTAGCTTTGAAAGTGTGTATGGAAGTGGAACGGCTCTTGTTATCTCTTCAGGGATATCTTCCAGTATAAACTGGTGAGTATCCAGTCCAAAGGACAAAATCATAAATCTTCTGTGCTCTTGTTCATGGTTACAAATATAATTTTCAGAACACACCCAATAAATTCTTCCGGCCACCACCGCCTGGCTGCCCCTTTTGATTCGTAGAGATCCCCGAGGCGAATCTTCGGGTAACAAATCAATCCATACACGTGAGGACATTGTAAATACAGAGACTGAGCATGGACCTTCAACTACTGGATTAGATATCTTCAATAAGGTAGGTTCCCGTGTTGCCTCCGAAACACCAAACCCAAATACCTTTTTGGAAAAAGGAGCCTCTAGATATGGTGCCAAGATGGTCACATTTTTGTCCAATATTGGGTTCCAGAGAACAAATGTGATTTCTCCTGCAACAACAAAACACCATATAGCTTCAGAAGTGCAGAGTGCATCCAGTGAAGCAGAATTTAATCCAGAATTCTCAACTAGTCTGAATTCTATGTCCCTATTCACCTTATACATGATACCATTGCCCAGAACCTCTTGCTTGTATTGAAAAATAAAGCTGCAATTAGCAACCTCATGAGACCCGTATTCACGAATGAAATCTTCTGCGTCAATGATAGCTTTCAGAGACTTGCATATCTGACGACATCTGCATACGTCTCTTACAGGTAGTCTAAGCATGATTTCTCTTTGTATTTCTATTGGAATGTATTCAGACATTTTTTAAGGAGGTTTGTGACAAAAGAAACAAACAATTGGTATGTTGTATCTGATGACAAAGTTTTGGTCAACATACTTATAACCTAGTAAATGCAGAAAAAACCTTAAAGGACATAGTACAATTTCACTAGTTGACTTTGTATCTTGACAAGACAAGTCAAAATAAATACAAGTTGATCACTTGAGCACCGTCAGTTGCTCAATTAACCAATTCCAAAGAAAAAAAATAAGAATCCTAAATTAACATTCAGGAAAAGATTATTTCACATGCCTGTTCTTTTACAAACAAGGATACATGAACTAATAAATCTGAAAGTGATTACTTCCGGTTTCCTCTTTTGGTAAAAACGTTCGCCCTATTTTGATAAATATTTCCCCCTGTTTTGATAAATAATTCCCCCTGTTTTGAGATAAAATTTAACTAATAGTTGATAACGTGAGCACCGTTGGTTTATCACTTGCCTAAGTCTACGGTTGTTGAATTAATTTATGAGTATTAACTAATGTTGTTACATTATCACTAACAAAACCTTAAAGAACAGTGCCTACACTTAACACCTTTTCTGAATAATCTATATCTAGTTTCTTGTTGCACATATTTATGACCATTAACTTCACTGAAACTACCCTAAAGACTTTCCTTGTATACAAGTCAAAAGTCCTAGAAGCCATTTGACTTTCCTTGTATACAAGTCAAGTGTTCCATTACAAATTTTCTTTCAAAATGAATCAAGGATTCAGAATAGTGAAAAGGAAACATACATTAAGTCATACATTATACGGTTACATAATAAATACCCATACTTTCTAGTAACGGGTAAAGTGTGCAAAAGGTTACATAATATTATACCATTACATAATAAATACCCAGTGACGGGTTAAGTTTGCAAAAGATTACATACGACAAATATACTAGTTGTCGCGTTTACCTTTACCCTTAGAAGGCTTAACACGCTTTGGCTTGGATGTTGCATCAGAAATAAGATCATCTGGGAGGTTCTTTTTACCCTTTGAAGCCTGTTTTGACTCGTCATCGCTGTAACTTAGGAAAGGGCTTTTATATATGGGTTCCCCTTGTTTCTCACTTTCCGTGTCGTCATCAGAACTGGTATCATCAACATTTCTTAGTTTGAGTTTTTTTTGGCTTCAAAAAGAAGAACTCTGGTTCATCTTTCTCTTCCTCTTCATCAAACCAATTGACGAGGTAATTAAATGGACCTTTACTAGACACTTTTTCCATTTCAACCGCAGAACTTGATGAACTCGATGAAAAGCTATCATCTGAATCCCATGTTAAGTAGTTTGATCCCTGAGAACTATTCTGATTATCTGAATTTGGCAACAAAATACGAAGTTAAGTACCAACAACATAAGTGTTCCTTTTAATTGGTATTCCTTAATTTTAAAAAAGAATCCCCTAAAATATACCAAGAAGATAAGTGTTCCTTAATCTACCAAAAATATACCGCATCTTTAATATACCAACAACATAATCTACCCTAAAATATACCAACAACATAAGTATTCCTTAATCTACCCTAAAATATACCAACAACATAATTGTTCCTTAATCTACCATAAATATACCGAATCCTTAATAATCAATATACGACAAAAACATATCATATGTGTATCTCATATCTAATTATAATATTTTGTATAACAAATTAAAATTGTAGTATTATACGGGGGATTAAATTAAATTGTCTAAATATAGTATCAAAATTTATTAAAGACGTGACTTACCGTTATGATTTGCCATTGTTCCTGATCTTAGGCATCTGATTGATTTGGGTATGGGATTGGTCGTAAGTTATGTTTTGATCGGTTTTTATGTATTACAATCATTAACCGCTTGTAAACAAACTTATCTAAACTGTGTAAAAAATTACCCTTCAACTTTAATTAATTTTATTGTACATATATAAATTGGTCTTTTTCCCTAAATTTAAACATTGTTATGTGAAACTACCCCTCTCTAAACGACTTGATGTAAACAACTTAAGGTGACTTGTTATGTGAAATAACAACTTAAGGTGACTAGTTAAAAAAAAATATTACTTTGGAATTAATATGTGAAACTACCCCTCTCTAAACGACTTGATGTAAACACACTAGTCTAGTATAAATCTTTGTAAAAGTCTAGCCCATCTGTTTCCACCTGTTGTAGTTACTATTCCCCTGAATTCACAATTACTAACCCCTGCGAAAGTCGAGCATCTACCCCCTATTAGTTGAGCACTTGTAAAATGTCCTTTGGTTGTTGAATATCATAAAGACCATTAATAGTTACATGAACTTTACTATTATGTAATCAAGAAAAATGAGTTTCCTTTTTAGTTTCTTGTTACAAAAAAATTAAAAAAATGACTTCTTCCAGGAAAGAAATTAGTGTGTTTTTTGATTACGAAGGCTTAATTTTTGGTGTTAGCCTTAAGAAAAGCACAAATTACGAAGAAATTGTCTCTTATGTGAAGAAAAAGTTCAAAATTAACCTGCGTTCCGATATCACGTTTACTTATGAACAAGGTTCAAGATTGGTGCGCATACACGATGATGATGATGTCAATTTCTTCATCAATAATGTAGGTCACAAGAAAGGTAACCCGCATACAATATTTATAAAAAAAATAGACATTACTTCTAGTCCTGTTAAGAAGAGTGATTTGGATCCTCAAAAACATGATATAGATGATAATAATAATTCACCTTTACCGAAACAAGAAACTTTAGACAAGTATGAAATAATAGATTGGGAACAAAATACATTAACAAATATAGGTAGTCCACCAGAAGATATAGATCAGTACATGATTGAAGAAGGTCACTCAGGTGAATCAAGTAAATAATTATTTGATCGAACTGTGTCACAGGGTGATAGATTTGATAGTAAAGAATTATTAATGCGTAAACTTGGTGAAAAAGCTCTTTTAGAAGGATACCAGTTTAAGCCTAGGAAATCAGATCCCTTTAGATATGATGTAATATGTGTGCACGAGGGTTGTGGTTGGAAAATAATTTCAAATAAGCTGACATCTTCCAATGAATGGATTGTTAAAAAAGTAAATGACCATCACACTTGTCCAAAGAACCAAATTGGTATGCATCATCGTAATGCTACCGCAAAATTGGTGGGTCATTTATTAAAAGATAAGTTAAAAGAAAATACCACTCGTATATACAAGGGTAAGGACATTCAAGATGATATAAACAGTCAGTACAACATCGACATTACCTACAAACAAGCATGTAGATCCAAGAATGTGGCTTTGGAAGCTATAGCCGGTTGCCCTGTTGCCTCTTTTGCACAGTTACCGTATTAGTGTCATAACTTAATGTTGACAAATGACGGTACTGTAACACATATCGAGACTGATGACGAAAAAAGATTTAAGCAAGTGTTTATAGCTTTTGGTGTTTCGGTAAGCATTTTTATTTGTATCTAATTTTTATCAGTATAAATAAACTTTCAGTATAGCTAAACTTTTTTAATTAATTTAGATTCGGAGCTTTAAGGACCATATGAGGCCGTTGTTGATAATAGATGCAGCTCATCTCAAAGGGCCATTCCAGGGAACTAATTTGACAGCTGTGGGAATGGATGGCAACAACCAAATTATACCTATTGCAACTGGTGTGTCTCAGGCTGAGAGTGCAGAATCATGGACATGGTTTTTGAACCACTTGAAGGAATGCATAGGGAAAAATCCTGAATTGGCTATCATATCAGATAGACATGCTGGGATTTTATCAGCTTGTGTTGCTGTTTTCCCAAATGCATTTCATGGGTACTGTTGTAGGCATCTAATGATGAACTGTAAGTTGAGCGGTGATGTACTTGAGTCAACATACTGGAAGATGTGCAAAGCTTACCTAATTGAAGATTTTAATAATAGGATCAGTGAAATTAGAGGCAAAAGACCACAAGCATACAAAACCCTTATAGATGCTGGTGTAGACAAGTGGTCCAGGGCACATTGTACTAGTAATCGTTACAATTACATGACTTCTAACTCGGTTGAGTCAATCAATGCTTTAACAAAAGAACGAAGAAAACTTCCAATTACAAACCTAATGGAGTGGTATAGGAAACTGGTTCAGAAGTGGTATTGTAGTCGTCGCCACAAATACAAAGGTACTATTATTGTTCTGTTATCTGTAGTTTTATAACTAATCCCATTTTTTTTGATAAAAAGTCCCCCCTGTTTTGATAAAAAAAGTTCCCCCTGTTTTGATAAAAACGATCCCCCTGTTTTGATAAATAGTTTCCCCTGTTTTGCCCTAAAAAATGCAGTTGACATGTAGTTACTCTATTTGATGAATAAGGAATAATTTAACTAATGGTTGATTATTTGTGGAATAGTTGAGCATTTTTACAAAATCTGAGAATTTGTGCACAAGTAAAAGCAGTTGATCATTTACAAACTGAGTATTATTTTTTATTTTTTTAAGATGCACAACCAAAGGACAATGAACTAAGTAACTGGGCTAAAGGAAAAATAAACAAGCGGCGGTGAAAAGGCGTTAGTTGGATTGTGACAGGCATTGAGAAGTTTAAAATTTACCAAGTTGATGATACTCGTAGAATCCATACTGTCGAGATATATAATTACTCATGCACATGTCGAGTTTGGCAACTTTCAGGTTTGCCTTGTGCCCATGCTTTGGCAATATGTAGAGTTCTTGGGTTGACAGAGTTTAATCACATGGCACAAGGCTGGTTTAAGAAAGCAACGCTAAAAGCCACATACCAAGGAATGGTTTATCCGGTCGGAGAAGTTTCAAGTTGGCAACGTCCTAATTACTTGCAAGTTGTTAGGCCACCAGTTATTGGTAAAAAACAACCGGGCAGACCAAAGAATAAAGATCGTATTAAATCACAAGGTGAGAAAAAGCTACCTGTTAAATGTGGAAATGCGGTAATCGTGGGCACAACAGACAAACTTGCAGAGAACCGTTACCATCCAAAAAGGTAAGCTCTTTATGTTGTTTTTATATTTTATATTTGGTTACGTGGGTGTTTTGACATTTATATAATTTTTTACATATGTTTTAGGCAAAGACGTGTGACAATGAAATAAGGCAGGGAGCACATAACGGCACTCAGCAGTCAACGTCGTACTCTTTAGACGTTGTTAACTTGGATGAACCATAGATTGCATCAACTTATGTGGTTGTTAATGAACATTGATTTGTTGTTTATGTTTAAGAACTTATTTTCTTGTTTTATTTTTTTTTATCGAACAATGTGGGTTGATTTACATTATCTATCAAACTGTCTGTTAGTTGATGATGTTTCATATTTGTAAAAGCCAAAAATTTGGTTTGTGTTTTATTTTATCGGTTTGAATATATTATAAAGTTTAAATAATAAGCATTCGATATTAAAACCTTATGTTCTATAATTATTCGTTTATTATTAACTTTTAAATATAAGATATTTATTTTCAAAAATAAATGTGACATTGGTTCTTATATATATCACATAAATGAGAAAAGAATCATTTTAAGTAAATGAGCCCATTGCAAATCAGTCAATAAGACGTCTTTCCTTTCGAAATTCTCGTTAACATGTTTAGACGTGATTTAATTATTTATTCTTCCTATACTTAGCTCAATAAACAATAAACAAATCAAATTTTAAATCTTCAAATTTCACTGTCATGATATGTAACATTAAAAGTGTTCCTATAATTACGCAAATATAAACGCATTTTTATGTGGAGTCAAAGCAGTTACGTTTACCACCCGACTTATCGCCTATAAATGATTCTTTTTTTTCACACCCGTCGATCCAAATTGATCTTTCAGTATTAAACGTTACATAAACCTCAACAACAATTCTAAAAGAATTAAGGGCATGTATGTCGATTCATCCGTTAGCGTTCGGAGTCGTGTTTTTATGGGTGGTTAACATCATGTTCAAGATACGGGTCGGTTTCGGTTAGGGTCAATCGCATATCGTTGAAGTCTGTTGTTTGTGTCTCAGTTGATGTCCATGCTCATGTTCGTCACACCTCTCGTTTAGCAAGGAGGTAAGGTCTCATTCATATAATAGTAAGTGTATAAATGTTATACTTATAAAAGGAAGTATATATCATTCTTACTATACAAAAACGCATGAAGGACTAGAAGCTTTTAGCTTGGATTACTCCTACAATACATATACGTAAAGAAAGATTTATAAGATCTGTATGAAGGTTGATTTTCAATATATAAAACACTAGACTCAAGGCCCGCCCCACGGGCGGGTTGTTTCACAGAATATTAGATGGTAAATTGTGAAAAATGAGAATACATAAAAATAGTAATTGCGATATTTTTTTTAATACTAATCAATGAAAAAATATGAATGAAAAAATAAATTTTAAAAATATTTTTTCATCAAAAATAAAATAAAATCGATGTGCATAAAATAAAATTTTAAAAAATACAACAATTTGTACAATTAACATTTTTTTCATCATAACAAATGTTGTTGTAAAAATTTTTATTTTAATAAATTTTAAGTAACTTACAAAAACCTACTCCATTTTTTATAATTTGTAAAGTTAATTACCATTTTAATTTAACTTAAAAATACTTATAATTATTAATTTAAAATACACCAAAAGATGGACCGTTTTATAGTCAACTCTATTTCATCTTCACATTATCTAAACTTCCCTTAATTACAAATCACTCTATTTCATGAAACACCGCATCACAAAAAACACACAGGACAAAAATCATCTCTAATCATTAATCAGGTACGTTTTTTTTAACGAAAATCTTTTAATTTTATTTTTTTTGGCAATAATTGATTCAATGTATGTAAATATTTAGGTGTTAATTGATATATTATGTGGTATGTATAGTTTAATTGGATCTGAATCGATAAACCTGGAAACTTATATAGATCGGATGATAATAGTTCCATTATATTGTTTATGTTATAAATTATTGAATTTTATGGTACTGGAATAAGTTAATTTGTTTATACGTATGACTGGGGATTTGATTATTTTTTATTAGTTAATTGAAAGTGTAAAATCGTTTATAATTTAATTTGTGAAAACAGCCATATTCTGATTCATAAATTGTTGAATTTCTGAAATGTGTGAATTAATAAATAAAAAAAAAAATTAAAAAAAAAGGTGAAGATTAAATAATTCAAATGTGTGAAATAATACCAAATGTCAATTAATACAAAAATAATCCCAATGTGAAAATCTCAAGACTGGTATGGTTTATAAAAAAAATGCGCACATAGTAAAACCCAAATGTATAATTAAAATGTGTGAAATAATCATAATCCGTGAAGTACTTCTCGGAAGACAACGTTCGTTGTAAAGTTGCAGTAGTTACCTTCTTTGTCACAACACAAAACCTTTAATCCGTTTTTGCTCTTTACTCTTGAAACTGCCACATACAGTTGTCCATGAGAAAAAACTGGACGTTCCAAGTAAAGTCCGACTTTAGAAAGAGTCTGACCTTGACTTTTATTTATTGTCATTGCAAAACAAACCGCGATCGGGAATTGCCTTCTATTAAGCTGAAATGGCATCTTCTTGTCAGTTGGGGATATTTTCATCCTTGGAATAGAACAAATATCACCTAATTTTCCTCCAGATATAATCTTAGCTTCGATATTATTAGTAGAAAATCTTATGATTTGTAATCTGGTTCCATTACACAATCCGCCTCTCTGATCGATGTTTCGCAAACACATTACAGGAGTACCAATTTTTAAAGCTAATCTATGATTTGGAACTCCTGACATCCTAATTGTGTTTAGAAACTCAGTAGTGTACAACGATTCGTTGTAGTTGAAATCAGCATCTACATCTGTTACTGAGTCTGAACTATAGTAAACCTTTTCTCTACCATCTAGTTTCGACATCATTAAACAATTTATCTTGTCTACCTGTTCATGAGTCGGTGCAAGTATAGCTCTCTCTTGGAAGAAGGTAGGATCCCATAGGTTCTCTTGCCAATTATCATATGTTTCGTCTATGATAGACTCAACATGATTATCCGAATTAGGTATAAGCATTTCTTCTGGGAATTCAACCTTAGCGTGACCATCATTTTTTCCACCAATTTTCCCATCACCAATAGTCAAAATCCATTCTGCAAAATCCTTTATTGAATCTGCTTCTTCAGGATTGGCACCAACACGAAGCCTCATGTTCTCAGTAAGTTTAAATACAGTGCAATGTTCCCATAATTTAGACTTGTTTAATGAAGCGTGTACAACATCTTGCCTGGTGCCATTAGGAATAACGGGTAAAATTTGACGAAAATCACCACCAAAAAGAACAACTTTACCACCAAATACTTTGTTAGTTACTATATCCCGTAATGTTCTTTCAAAAGCTTCAAAGCAATGTCTATGTACCATTGGTGCTTCATCCCATATGATTAACTTGGTCTGACATATCAATTCAGCAAGATCACTATTTGCAGGAATACAACACATCGAATCCTCTACAATATTTATAGGAATTGCAAATCGAGAATGAGCTGTTCTTCCACCATCTAGCAATAGTGCAGCAATACCGCTTGATGCAACATTTAAAACAATCTCTCCTTTTGACCTTAGTGCAGCAGTCAAAGTCTTATATAAAAACGTCTTTCCTGTACCTCCATAACCATAGACAAAATACATTCCTCCTTTTTTTTTCTCGCAGGCATCAATAATTGTGTCATATATACCCTTCTGTTCATTTGTTAGACTTCCGACTAAGGCTCGATGTTGACTTAACAATTCTGGAATGTCATAATTGAGCTCATCATAAATGAGTCTATTATATTGTTCCATGGTGAATTGAGATTCAGGATAAGGCATGTTAACAATATTCTTCAAGCTTTTAGAATTGCTAAGTAACATATCTTCAATATATGTTAAACATATGTTGTATCTTTACGTATCCGATAGTTCTAGATCTGTATAAAATTTAACAAATAGTTTAAACTAAAAAGACTATTAAGTAAGACATATCAAATAGTTATGAATCTGTATAAAAGTAAACAAATTTAAAATGTCTTTGTTTATTTGACTGATACTGTTTAACTATAAGATAGGGGTAAATAATTAAGATTGGATAAATATTATTATTGTTAAGAACTATATTTTTCTAATTAATTCAAAATTAGAAACTATTAGATTTTTGTAATACCTGGATGATTTCGTTTCTTCCTTTCGATGTCCAATACATCTTCTGCTAAAAGGTGCCATGTTTTTCGTAAACAACCTCAGGTCTTGACATACTTTCAGAAAGTATTAACATGACATAATGCTTTCTAAGATATTCACCCATTCCCCAGTCACTTGCTTCAATAATACCGTCTATGTATTCCTTGTCACCGTCTAATAAACCACGTGCAAAACATGCCTCTTTGCACGTATTGTAAACAACCTTGTCATACTCATAAAAAGATTCCCAACCGGTTGCACCTTTTAATTTGTTAAGTAACATACGTAAATAAAAAAGCTCACCCCAACTTGGAGGGACATGATGAACCCTTCCTATGCTCTTACCTTGTTTCCTCCGTGTCCATTTTTTTGTTGACTTGTTCCAAACATAATGTTTAGGAAACTGAACATACAAAAGTGACCGTGCAAACACATCTGTTTTGTTTGTTTCCATCCACTCTAAGAATTTTGTGGTGTTCAGCGAAGCCTTTTCTACTTGAAAGTCAATACTTTCTGTAGGATCAAAAACAACAGTTTGTTCATCAGGTAGGTGAAAAGGCAAGCGTTCAACAGCCGGAAACCTATGATGAATATCAAATTTGAATATTCTCCAAGCTGCTTCACAAGCAGATAAATACCTACAATCGTAGTACTCATCTATTTCGTCTTTTTCTTCATCATCTACCACTGCTGTTACTCTATCAGGACCTTTGTTAATATACTTGAACAGGTATTTGATAGACCTGAATTGATTACACCACTCTACATTTATATGGGCTTGATATCTTCGTAATAAAGTGGGGTTGTATGGAACAACAGATGTATTATCTAATTCAGCACGCTGTTTGATTATGGTCCTACCATTTTCTCTCCTTTTTTAAATGGCGTAGCCATTTTCATCAATGACAGTTTCTTCGTTAAATTTCTTTGGGAACTTCTTAGAACACTTATTATCAACCATGCAAGGGCAACTTCGATGATCAGGACCACACGGACCATGCATCATGAATTCTTTAACCAATTGGTAGAGTTCAGGGTCTTCATCTTTATCAGGAATCTCTGCAGATATACATCTATCAATATCGGAGGGAAACCTCAACTTATCTTCTGTTTCTAACCAAACGCAAAGATGACAATGAGGCAAACCACGTTTCTGAAATTCTATTGTGTAAACTTCTGCAAAAATATAAATATAAAAAATTATACTCTGTAGAGATATATTATTAATATTTTAATACTATTTTTTTATTATTAACAATAAATATTTGTATAAAAAGGCATAAATCATAACATATTGTCTATTTTGCGTATTAAGCGTACCTGCTTTAACTTTTCCAAATATACGTTTTTCTTTAATGTCCTTAATCAACTGGTCAAGCTTAATCTTGAAAACACGTGTTGCGACATCAGGGCGATCTTCTGATTTCAAACCCTTCTTTTTAAGATACCTTGTAATTTCTGGCCACTTAGGATTACACGTAAACGTTATAAATAAATCTGGGTATCCATACCACTTGCACATGGCCATTGCATCTAAGTAGTTTTGCATCATGTACCTCGGGCTACCTGTGAAAGATGAAGGTAATACGACTTTAGATCCACGTTTCTTACCGTTTTCCCCAGATTGGGCGGCCTTTAATAACCTCGAATAAGTTTCACATCTTAAGTCACTTTGCTGATTACGAATGTACAACATGCGTTCAGCTTCAACCATCGTGTAACCATCTACTAAAAATTGTTGAAACAACCGTTTACTACTTAAAATAGTTGAAAAACTATCCTTTCTGTCTTGTATACGGTAAGCAAACCATTCACGCATAGTGACATATTTTTTTTCTTCTTTCGGTGTTTCATCAGTAATACCCTGGTGGTATATGTCAGTCCTATAACCATCCTCTGCATAAGGGAACAACAACGGATACTGCAAAGGGAGGTATGATACATGCAGTTCACTTATTTTCTTCACTTTACCACTGTTTTCATGAACAATAATATCCCTTTCATTATTTTCCAAAGAATCAAAATCACCAACAATAAGTGCAGCTACTTCGTTTGCAGTAGGAAGATTATATTGCCTACCATCTGTTGGGCGTGAACCTATAAGTCTTATCTTCACATTTTTTACACCCATAGCTAATTTTAGACTTGCCATCCTATATTTCTTAACCAAAGGATTCTGTCGATCAAGCATGGTTTTCAAATCCTTAGTTAATACTCTGTCCAATTGACTATTGGATGATGATGCGCCGCCAGTTCTGGAACTGAAATATTTAGTAAAAAAAATTAGATTAACAGGTTTCACATACTGTAAGTTAACAAATATAAACTGATCATATGTGTGTACATAATTAAAGACTTAAGATAATGTAAGTAATACCTTACAACACCAATGCGATTTTCGATTTCATTTGCTGGGTCATATATATAAAGTTGAGAAAACGTTGGTGCAAAACCTGGCTTTGGTAACATATCACTTATTCTGTGAGTATTTTTACCTTGAAGTCTAAAGCAAAAAGGTCCGCGACCTTGATTAACTGAGTTATCAACATTACCACCCAGAGACGTAAAAGCAAACATAGAATTATAACGTCTAATGTTCTCCATGAATGCTTTGCTTTTCGGGTTTTCTCCACTCATTAGTCCCCTTAACAAAGGCGGTGGTTCTTTTAATCCAACCGGCAGTTTAACTTTTCCTCTATTACAACACAGGGAAAACCCTTCAGGATTATCTAAAGTGTTTGAACCTCTTTTAGCTTCTGCAATCCACAACATACCACCACACTTCAAACATTCTATGGTTGGATCACCGTTGTCGAGGTAATCTAAATAGAAATTAAAAAAAAATTAATTAGTGAGTTGATAACAAACATTGTTTAAGATAATTTAACAAAAAATTACCTTTGGAAATTCCAGATATTCTATCAATATATCCTTCTTCGTCATCCGTATCCGATTCTAAAATATCAAGGTTGCCCTGGTTTAACACCGACTTTCCTTTGTTTGCGACATTACTACTTGAAGCCACATTACAGTTTATTGATAAGTTATTATGACTTATGTTTGGTGTACCTATATAAAAAATTAACACATTAAAGAATGAGTTGATATAAGGTAATGGTAGTATCATACGATGCATTAGAAACTAACCAATGTTAAAGGGCACCGGAGTTTGGTTTTTGAACCTTTTTCTTGGATTATTTATTGAATTGTCACCTATATTAAAAAAAAGTAAAATAATTAATATTTAGACTATTTCTTAAAAAATAAAGGAAGGAAATAAAACATGTATATAAATTGTGACGAATACCTGTACAATGTGAAGTTGGTGGTGTGCTGGCGCAATTAACTGAAATCTTAATACCCATACTTGTATTTTCATTATCCAATGAATGAGAAACACTTTTACCTAAAAAATGATATTACTATTAATATAAAACATTTATAAAAAAAATAAACTAATTATTAAATTCTGACTAATGTTTGTCGAAAAACCTTTTGAAGCACCAATATGTGTAACGCATGAAACTGGTTCTCTGACAATTGATGGTGTATTTCCAATAGAAGAACAAATCATTGTGTCTTGAATTGCTGTGTAAATATAAAATAAATGATTTAATATACATAAATTAAAACAGTTATGAGTTATATATATATTTATTTAAAAAAAATATGCGAGATATAAATATTAGTATATTTTCCAACTTACATTTTTCTTTAAGTGCTTTTCGAGGCCTTCCTCCTTTGTTTACTGGTTTTTCCAGTGATGGTTGTGATGAAGTGACAACAATTTCTACTTTTGAACTGTCATCAGTTAACAGAGTTTTGCGTGGTCGTCCGCATTTTCTCTTAGGTTCCACTAAATTTGTCAACGAACCTAACATGTTTAAATACTTACTTTATATATACTACCTAACATAAAATGAAGATACAAATATTAAATAAAAGATACTTACTTGGTGTAGAGTTATACTGAGGGGTTACATGAATATTTGGATAATGAAATATGTTTGCATTTTCATTGGTTTCTGAAGGCTGAAGTCCAACATTATCCACAATATTGTTTTGTAATAGAATGTTACTCGTTTTAGGTTCTGTAACAAATGATGGTACATCTGAAAAAGAAGAGTTGAGCATTGTATAGTCATTTGATATATAATGCATAACATAAAATTTTAAAAAATACAACAATTTGTACAGTTTGACTTATATCTTTTTTGAAAAAACAATTATATAAATAATGTCGCTTTACTCTACTTACGTTATATAAATAATGTCGCTTTAGTATACTTACACTTTTCTTGAAGTATTTTACGCGGCCTCCATCCTTTATTAACTGTTATTCCCAATGATTGTTGGGATGAAGGGACTACACCTTTTTTGTTAGGTTCATTTGAAACTGACGTTGAATATAAAAATTATATCTAATAAAGGAAATATAAAAAATTAAAATAAAATAATAATGAAAATATCAAATAAAACACACTTACTTGGTGTAGAATTAGACAAATGAGTTGCATGTATATTTTGATTCTCATTGCTTATTAAATGTCTAACTCCATCTGTATGATCCAAACTGTTTTGTAACTGAACGTTACTTGTATGTGGATTTTTTCTTGGGCGTCCACGTGGTCTTTTTGTTGGTAATGGGTTAGATACTGAATTTGAATGTCTTAAATTTGTTTCTTGTGTTAATAAGTGTTTAATAGGATCATCCTTTGATAAACTGTGGTTGTTATTGGACAATGAACCTAAAAAACAATGTAAGTAAAAAATGGAAACAACCATACATATACAATTCCGAAAATAATAGAAATAAAAACTTACTTGATGTAATATCGGAAAGGGGTGATCTTTGTACATTCTTAGCAGAATATGATACTTTAGATTCTAAAATATTAGAGGTTATATGGCTTAGTCTATCTTTTGCACCAGACACATATATAGGCTCATATTTAAGAATACTAAAGTCATAGTCTGTATGAACAAAATTATTTGCCAAATGTGTACGTTTAACAGGTGGATTCAATTCTGCGAATGGTAAATCCTCAAAAGATAATGCATTATTGTTGCCTCCCATACATTCTACCGTAGCAGATTTTCTTTTGATTCGTGAATCATCATTCTCTGCAACATAATTTAAATTACATGAAGTATAAATAAAAATAAAAAACAACAATAAACATCTAATGTTATGGTTTATTAATAAAAGAGAAAACACTGGTAAAAGTACCTCTTGATTCTTCAACATTGAATGAAAGTGAAGGTTTCTCTTCAAAATCATCCATTGAAAACAGAAGAAGATGAACTTTTTTTTGTAAAAAATATAGTTCGGATCTATGATTTTGTTTTTATGAATGGATATGTGTGAAGATACTGATTGACCATAATTATCTCCTAAAATGTCTGCATAAATTAGTATATTGCCAAATATAAATGTATAATTTATAACATAAAATATTAATTAAATGTGTTAACTTTATTTAGCTTATCATATATGTCAGATTAAGTGGATTTTTTAAAAACTAATTGTTGTTTATTAAAAAATGAAAATTAGACTAATTTCATTATAATCAAACTATATTATGCTGCTTTTGACGGATATGTTTTACTAACAATATTTATCTTTATCATTATAGGATGAATATACAGTTTATTTTTGAGGCGAACAAACGTACCATTATGACCGAGCAAGTAAGTTTATATTACGTCAGTTAGTAAACATTTTCAATTACGATAATTTACATGTTATTATTTCCCAACAAATAACTTTCATTAGTGCCTAACTAAACTAATAATATAACACACAGGTGCTACCTAATTACTTCGCTCCACTCGTTTGGTGCGGAACACCATGGTTATATCTGGTGAACAACAAAGGCACAAAACATAAGGTCTGGCTTAAGAAAAGTTATGGGTCAAAAAGTTATGCTTTATACTCAAGTGAATGGAAGGACTTCATAAACGACAGTAACTACAATGGAGTTAAAATATTCCACTTCATTCAAGAGGGTGAAGATGAATTCTATGTAACAGGATATGACAATAATGGGGCAGAAATGAATGGGTATAAATTGTCCAGATTAGATAACAGGCAAATGAGATGCATGGTAACTTTGGAAAGCATCACCCAAACTCCTGTAAGTAGAGTAAAAAAATGTTTGCGTTTGTAAGTTTTTTTAAGACTTTGTCTACAAAAGTAATAAAGTAAAGCCTCTAATATCTTTTACAAATTTATTGCAGACACTTCCTTATCAATTCCTTGAAGATCTCAAAGGCAACGAAATAAAAGTTATGGTGTCTGATGAATTATGTTCTACTGTTAGACAACGTCGAGTGAAATTATCAGATAAACGTGTGGGGCACATTTTTTATGGAAAGGGATGGAATACTGTTGCTGCAGTTGAGTTGCTTGAAGTTGGTTACAGATTAGTTTTCACTAATTTGTTGGGAAATAAAGTTTCAATGGTACCCTTTAATGAAGATGGTTTTGCACTCCGGTTTGAGACTGTCCCAAGAATGCCTCTAAACAAAATGTTTCCATTCAGATGCAACCCAACTGATAAAGGTATGATACTGCAATCGTTTATTCGGTTTCAAAATTTTATATGTATGTGAAAAAAATCCATAATCATTTTTATTGTTTGTGCATTGATTTTTATTTTATTAGTTTAAATAGTTACATTCAATAAATTCCTAAAGTAATCTTTATGGGCTAAACATCTGTAGACGAAAGGATGAAACATGCATGTGTATGGGCTAAACATTCAGAACATGAGAATGAAAAGAAATGCTTTTATAGTCCCATTTTGGACTATGTAACAGACAGGAACCGTCTTGTAAGTTTATTTACATAATTTTGATATGAGTTCATAAAAAAATGTTCTTTCCCTTGAAATGGAATCATTTGTTATTACTTTATTACTTTTGATTTGTAGACAATACCAGCGGACTTCGTTAGGAAATATGGGATTAGAAAGTATCACAACGCCATCCTAATGCATGCTGATAAGTCATTCTATGTGGATATTGATATGGAACATCATCCAGAAGGTCCAGAAAGAAAGGATCACATGAAATTCACAGCTAAATGGAAAAATGTGATTCAGGAATGTAATTTCAAACGTGGAAAATTGGTAAGATTCAAACTGGTAGATTTTGTTCCTGACGGTACTCAGACAGTTGATCCTGAGCAGCCAGTAATGATTCCGGTATTTCATATGTGTTAAATGAACTGTTTGAATAAGGTATGTGAATCTGCACAAACTCTTTTGTCAATTTCGGAATTGTTAGTAGCTTGTTTTGATTATGTAAGTTTGGACTATGTACCCTATGTTTTGATTGACAATATATGCGTTTAGCATGAATGTAGATAGGGTAGAAATAATATAATGTAATCTGAAGACTTTAACATACATAATGTTGTATGTTTTATTATATGGTTTGTTGTTAGTTTAAATATTTGAAATATATAGTCAGTAACATGTTTTCTTTTTTATTTTGGGTTGTTACTTTAAAATAAGGTATACTAAATTTTGACACACTTTTAAATTTTTTTATAAAAAATCCCTGTATATAAAACTTGTGTGAATGTTAAATGCAATAGTTATGATTATCATGGAAATAATCTTCCCTTTTATTAGTCCTAACAAACTCCCTAATTTTTATGAATTATATATTTAATAGCTATATATTCATTGTGGATATGTTTCACTATAAATCATCCCACAACCAGATTTTTAGGTTTTCAAAACATCTCTCTGTCAAAACCTTATATTATGGCAAACAATCAAAACCTGTTTTCAATGGTAGACGCACAGAAACAACAGATCCGTGAAGACAGCCTGAAGAACTGGAAGTGGGATGATGTGATTGTGATCAATGATGATAACCTTAAAGTTGCTGAACCAAAGAAGATTGGCCAAGAGACAGGTCGACGTGTAAGACTACCCTCAGTCTTTCCAAATCAGAACATCAATGGCGATTATGAAGAAGCTTAATGGATTCATATTATTATTAGTACTTTATCATTTCGAAAATGTATTTCCGTTTCGGTAAGTTTTATGTGAGAATTAATATTCGGATGAAATTATGATTTCAAAATCCTAAATTATAAATAAAAACATAAAAAGCTTCATGCAACATTCTGTCTTTCAGAAAAATTATTACTTGAAGATGGACTTAATATTGTATGTTAATATGATATTGATGATAGTTGTTCAAACACATTGAATGTAAACTGTGAATCTACTTCTTAAATTTAATCAGTAATTTTAATTCTGCTATTTTTCATAATGAAGTGCAAAATAAACAAAAGTAACTACACATTAAAATAAAACCATCATGTTTATTTTCAACCAAATGATAAAAACAAATAGCATAAGCATATGAAAATCTAACAAAGCAAACAAAAGAAACAAACAAAACAGATTATGAAAACAAATAAACAAAACTCAGGAACATCAAATAAAACTTGTATGATGGTTGTAAAATAAGATAACTCCATATGTTATCTTATTCATCGTCAGCTGAATGAGCTGAATGATCGGAAGATTCATCGTTAATAAAACTGTCATTCAAATCATACTCATCATTCTCAGCATCAGTAAAGTCATCTAAATGTGACAAATCGTATGATTTATCATCATTTAAATTTTGATCATTTTGTGAATCCTCGTCCGCTTTATTATCCACGACTACTTCAGAAACGTCATTTGTTAATGAACCGTCATTTGTGTGTGATTGTGACGAATTAAGGTTTTCATCGTCGGTAGGTTCATCGATAAGATCCATCTTGATTGTTTTGAAAGGCGATGACGTTATGCAAGTTTTGCTCCGCTTAAAACGAATAGGCAAATCATCATCTGAATCCTGATAAACCTAATAATAAAACATAAAAATGTAAAATAAATTTATGTATCAAAAAAAATTAACAAACAGAATTTAATAAAAAATCTTAGACATAATACATACCATTGAATCAACTTTTGACTCATATTTCGATTTATTCTTGTGAGACCACAATGGATCTAATAGTTCATCTTCTGAAGACATAGAATGTATTTCTTTATTGTTACCAGTGTTTTGATTTTGTGAAAGTTGTTGATTATTAGTAGACAGTGACATATCCTGTTAATTCAAAATTAAATTAATAAAATTAATGTAAATATATATAAATTTATAAAGTTGTAGAAATCATACCAACTCATCATCCGAAAACACAATCAATTCATTATGAGTTGTGGACAAATTAATCACTTCCTTGTCTTGAATGACATTATTAATAGCCTACATTTAGACGAACAAATAACAAAAAAATATGAATATCAATTAAAAAATAATATACATAAAATAAAAAATGAATTACTAACTTTTGATTCTTCATTATCTTCATTCATTTTACTTTTTGATATTATGTGTTTGTGGTTTAAAAGGGATGTATTATTTATATAGCCTAAAGATTAAGTTAGATAATTATGGAAATGATAACCTTGTTAATATTTTTTTGAAAATCAAATCGCTATTCAAATTAGTTGTGAAGATATCTAACACATAGTTAAAAGTTATTTCTGGATAAAAAAATTTAAATTCCGTTTTTTGAAAATTAAAAAAAAAAACAATTCTGAAAATATATGTGTTTGATTTATTTTTATCAGTTATTATATTTGAGATTAACACACAACAATGTTAAAACATTTTGATTAATAGTTAGATTCTAAAATAACTTTAGTATACCACAAAGAAATAAGTTTAGGGAAAAACTAATTTTTAATAAGAATGTTATAAGTAGCTTACAATATAAAAGGTTTTGAACAAATAACAAAAAAATATGAATATCAATTAAAAAATAATATACATAAAATAAAAAATGAATTACTAACTTTTGATTCTTCATTATCTCCAGTCATTTTACTTTTTGATATTATGTGTTTGTGGGATAAAAGGGATGCATTATTTATATAGCCTAAAGATTAAGTTAGATAATTATGGAAATGATAACCTTGTTAATATTTTTTTGAAAATCAAATCGCTATAAAAAATAGTTGTGAAGATATCTAACACATAGTTAAAAGTTATTTCTGGATAAAATTTTATAAATTCCGTTTTTTGAAAATTAAAAAAAAAACAATTCTGAAAATATATGTGTTTGATTTATTATATTTGAGATTAACACACAACAATAAAACATTTTGATTAATAGTTAGATTCTAAAATAACTTTAGTATACCACAAAGAAATAAGTTTAGGGAAAAACTAATTTTTAATAAGAATGTTATAAGTAGCTTACAAATTATTTTTATTTACCATCAAAAAATCTCATGTAGTTAAAAATAAATATGTATCGAAAATTATAAAAGTTTTTAATGATTTTATATGTATGTAAAACGTCACAATATATAACATAAATGTTATATCCAAGTTGTAAAAATACTTAAGATTACTAATAAACAATGATAAAAAAGTAATAACCAAATCCAAAGATTAAATAATCATCTTCACTTCATTGCAAAAATAAGTCTCAATGTGACAGTAAAAGAAAAAAATAACAAAAAAACAAACACTTGGAACGAATTATTGTTCAACAGTTTTCAAAAAGTAAACAAACAAAACCGAAAATTTTTATTGGCAGTGAAGATGCTAAGCAAATGAAGTCGATCACTCCTTTTCTATTTTGATAGCAACCATTGGTTTCTTTGCTCTATTTGCTTCAGCTTCGACTTCATCATAATCATCTAAGTCAATGAATATGCGTTCTCGCTTACCACCAGATCCAACGTCAGACATGTTAGAATCAGGAGAATCTGCATCCACATTCTTAGTACCATGGCCTTTAGCAGATTCCGGTGTTGCCTCTAAATCAAAAGGAACCGATTCATGAACGCGTAACTGGGATGTATTTGCTACAACATTCTGAAGCGGAGTATCCATTTCACAATTATCAGCCTGTTTGAAATAATAACATAGTAAGGTATCATGAAAATTCTCACTATAACTAAAGTGTATGATTGTCCCATATTATAACGTATCTTAAAGAATAAAATAAAATGTACCTCAAAGATAAAATCCTTTTTAAATTCCTTGACCCATTCCTTGTTGTCAGACATCATAGCAATGGTGTATTGATGATGGTTGTTTTCGATATGATAGGATGAGTATTTGAAACGAAACAATAACATCTTACCAACAATGTTTTTAGTAAGTTCCTCTGGAAACATATCCTCAGCATCAGGTCCATACTTTTCTTTTAGCTTATAACATGGGATACCGACCAGCTTGTTCGTTAGATCATCAAACAATATGAATTGAGCAGATCCTGTATCATCAATAACACGTACAACAACCTTGTACCTACATAATGTTTTTACAGAAATATTATTAACACAAATTAACAATGGAATCTAACACATAAAGATTATGTATTTATAAATTTAAATATAAGTAACTAACCTTGGGCCAACCAAGCTGATTTCCTTTTTGCATTTTTTGCAATTCCAAGCCTTTTTCTTAGCTTTATTAATTTTTGCTGATGAGGATGAACTTACCAAATCAAAATCAGTAACCTTTGTACCACATTTCTTGCACCCTATATAAGTCCATCCGAGTTCTTTGTGTATCTTGTGGACTTTTCCATAAACAATGCAGTCATAAGACTGGTATGAAAAATTATACATGAAAATTGTAGTTAGTTTTCAGAATAAATAGTGTGTTTATATAAACTAACCAATGTTGATATTAAAAACTTACATATCCAGGATCACGGAAATTTCCAACCATCTTCTTGATGCCGTTTGAAAAGAATTCATTGGATGTGATTTCCTTCTTAGTAGGCGTGAATTCTTTAATGGCATGACCATTTTCAGCATATCCATCGGTTGCTTGATACCTTATATATACAATATAAAAACATTATTGTGGTTTCAAATTTTTATGACGAACTTTTAGTTTTTAGGCAAAATGTATATACCTCTTGCTGAATGCCATGATCTCAGGCAACTTGCTATCCAAATACAGTTTTGTAGCAAACAATGCAACGCTAATGGATGATTTACCTATATAAAAATTTAATTTAAAATATTCAGAGAACAAATAGTAAAAACTAAAAATATGAGTTAAAAAAATGAATAAATTTGCATATTATGAAGAACATATGATATACCATTGAATTCCTTGATTCTTGCTAGTTGCAAAATCATGACAACAGGTGAAGTAGATTTTTTAATATTATCGTATACATCATTGAACTTTAGCGCCCAAGCCTCATAGAAACAGCACTCCACTTGATTATCACTGTAATTCATTATGTAGTATTTTAAGATCAATATACATAATTGTACATGATTAGAGGAAAAAAATATAAAACTTACTTAACATCTTGGAGAATAACAGTTCGCCTCATCTTCTCTTTACCACCACCCTCAAAAGGAATAAGATCAGAAATTGACACAATTGTACCAATTACATCTGCATAATATTTAAAAGTTTAATACGTTAATATATGTAGACACATCTATTAAATAAATTATATAAAGGTAAAAAGGAACTCATTACTTACCGACAAAGTCCGATTCACTGTATGTTTTGACACCAAAGTTTTGGAATGGTTCAAATTTAAAACCACGCAAGTTTTGGTCAAAGTGATTCACCCTGGTGAGGATTGTGTTTTTGTAAAAGTTTAATTTGTATTCATGGTTTAGCAAAGGAGTTTTTCCACTGTTCTCATACACACCAAAATTGCTGATTTTGTAGCAAGAACCGTCATCCAAAACTGCCAGAAACTTGTTCATGTGCTCCTTTGATACAGAAGCATGAATACGGTTACCCTTCAAAAAAAAACATTGAAAAGTGTCATGTAATGATCCATTCAAATTTATTAGGGTGATTTCCATTTGAAAATAAAAAACAGGAGAATAACTCCTAATGATATATCATTAATCTACAAAAAACTGTTTAATGGTACATCACACAAAACTAAATAATTCATAAGGTTTTGTCATATAATAGTGTTTCACTGTTAAAATAATCGTATTAACAGTATACATTTAAAATACTACATATATTTTGAAAACATTATTTGAAAACATGATTTGAAAACATGATTTGAAAACATAATTTGAAAACAAATAATTTACCAGTAAATTTAATTCAGTTTTTAGTCTAAAATTTTACATTACTATATTTTAAAAAAATTACCCATTTCTTATGAATTATTTACATAACATTAATCAAAAGTAAAAACTGAGCAAACTTCGAAAATAGTGTTCAACATAAAAAAAATGTCAAATACTATATTGAACTTTATAAGTTTAACATTTTTCATAAAAATCAATAAATTTATCCACAAAAAATTACTAATCATAGAAATGGGTAAATAAATCTGATACAAATAAGTTAAGAATTAACAATAAAATGGAGTTATAAATTTTAACTTACTAATATTTTAAATAAATAACATATTTATGATCAACTTTTACCTAAAATTAATCAAATGTAATAACTGACAAACTCACAAATCGTATTCAACATACAAAATGGGTAAATAAAATCATATATTGATAATTATCAGATTAAATTTGATCATAAAAATTAAACAATTAAAAGCTTCATGAAACTTTCTGTGCTTCAATATGGGTAAAAACTGCCTAATCCTTTCAAATTCTGCGTATTATGATGTGATTTGAAAACAACATAAAAACACTTAATCCTATTGCCTAAAAAATATTAAATGATGAATTACTAACCTCTGGATCTTGCAGAATAACATCTAACCCCCATGGTTCATTAGGTTTACCAATTGGATGACTTTTCCATGCTCGGACACACCTGGCCACAACTTTCACATCATCCATCATCGGGTTGATGGTAGAAAATAAAACCAACTGTTGTTCCATTTGATGGCACTACATAATTTTAACAAATAATAATATTAATAAGCATGATCCAAAAGAAAAAACATAAACCAAATAAGAACAAAACAGGGGTATACATTAAGAGATTAAGAATTTACCTGTTAATATATTTAGAGATTAGAGAAAAGAGAATGATTGTGATATGTGCATATAGTTTGCAGAGGATATATATAGGGCTATTAAGGGGTCGTAGTACTCAATACTCAAAATCACTGAAAATTAGGTTAAACAGTTTAGGAAGTGATAACCAACATTTAAATTTTTACCTACAATCAAGGGGGTCAATACCATTTAGTTTAAAACGCATTGTTATCCTTTAAATGTAATTCATTTTTTTTTTTAAATTTAACTTCCTAATATTTTCTAAAAATAACAAATTTTTTATGAATTATTTACCTAATATTAATCAAATGGTAACCTGACCAAAATACCAATATCTTGTTCAACATAAAAAAAAGGGAAAAAAACTCAATCTTATGAACTTTTTGGGGAAAAAACTAACTGACAAACTAAATAATCGTGTTCAACAAATTTAAAATTTTAAAAGGTTTTGGGAAATTAACGTATTCATATATTGCTAATTATCATATTAAATCTGATTTACAAAAAATCAATTAAAATTAAAACTTTTATAATCATACATCTGGGTAAATTAAACTGAAAAAGATATATAACAATTATCAATAACAATGATTGAGCATACCTTTCAAATACTGTGTATGTTTTAGATCCATGACAAAATGCGATTCAATGATTTATAATTAACAAAAAAGTTGGTTGATTGAGTAGTAGATGCAGTGAAGAGCTTCAATTACAATCTACCTCTTATATGTCATATTAATCATAGGGAATTTTTGAACGGATAGGTTCTTGATTGTGAGGGTATGATTACTCAGTTTTTTTGTGTGAAGATATGAGGGTGAAGCATAGATCCGAATATACTGTATTAGGGGTTGGTTAAATGTGTTTGTGTGATCTAACGGTAGATAAAAAAAGTAGTGGACAAGTGTCATTTTTTAAAAGGTTTTGGAGAAAGATCAAAAAAAAGAAACCTTGTATTATATAAGAGGTAGATGGTCATGCATATATAGTCGAATAATGAAATGATGTCCATTTGTGATAATTTGGATGTGAGATAAACTAGTGTACAAGTATTTGAGAATTTTTATTCAATTATAGCAAGCATGAGTTTAAACGGAGAAGTTAAATTTTTAGAAAGTTACTATTTTTGGAAACCTGCTACTTTTAAAATCATTTTTTTTAGAAACGTTCTATTTTAGGAAACTTTCTATTTCAGGAAAACTTTCTATTTTTAGCAGGTGACTTATAACAGTATTATAATACTAGAATACAGTATAATACAATAATCAGAATACAGTATAATATACAGTAATCAGAAGTACATGATATACACTAATCAGTAAATATTTAAAGAACAATCACATTTATCAAAAATACACCAGAATAGTCAGATTTACCAGATTGTATACAAGACAATAAAATAATACAAGAGCATATAAAACAAGATAAGAACACTCAGAACCAATGAAGTATACAGTAATCAGACAACTCATTCACGTCCCTTATTTATGTAGTATCCGTGAAGTCAGAGTAGATCCTTCAACTTTCATTCTTATTTCATTATTGGACACGAGGTACGGATTTTCCGTCCTTCAGTAAGGACTTCCTTTCTATGCATGATTAGGATTCCCCGTCTGCAGCCAAATGTTTTCCCCAATATATGTTTTAAGCTTATTAGTAATCTTGTTAATAACTATATAAATTGCCTGAGTTTTATATACAAGCATGATCAGTTTATGTACTAGTTACGGAGGTACCGTAACCATGACACTTGAGGCACCGGCGTCGTGACTCACATGCAGGAGAGTGATATCCTGCATCGTCCCACTCATGTTCAGTTTGGCCATTTTATCAGTATGTTTAGTGGGGCGTATGGATGCATCCTAGGCTTATCAGTTTACAAGTTATCAGGGTGAATGTGGTGTGTGCTCTACATCCTTCACATTGGAGCTGATCCCTCCACCCAGCACAGTATTTAGAGGTCACCCCTCTACAGCATGACGAGGTCACCCCTCCAGTTATTCATGCACCGTTGTTACAGCACATGACCTATATAAGCTCTGGCAATTAAAATACAGTAAATGCATGTTTTCAGATTTAACAGATAACAGTTCAGCTTTATTATCTATAAATCAGACTTTACAGATTATACACAGATTTCCGCTGCAACTTTACTTATCAGACATACAGCTCCAGTATTTCATCATCTGTTTTATTTCAGTAATTCCTTATCATGCTTTATATCCGTTCACTGAGCGTTATGCTCAGCCGTAGTTCCTTTCATGTTCTAACGGCAGGTACACCAGGACGCTCTTAGGATTCTGAGAGCATGTGCATTTGGATGGAAGCTATCCAGACTTCTTACTTCATGTACTTACATTATTCTGCTTATTTGGACATTTTTAGTCCTTTCCTTTAGTATTTTATCTTTCATGTTTTGAGCTTGGTTGGATTACCGATGTTTGATTCCGGTAATTCCGTTATGGTCATTTAATGTTTTAGGACATTTACCTTATGCTTTGATGACACGCCATAAATACACATAACGGTCCACTTATCCAAGTGGGGTGTTACAATATTTGGTTAGCTTCACAATGAAATTGAATGAGTCTAAACAATTGTTGATAGTTGAATGTTGTTTGACCATTTGTCCCTGTTTTTATAACCGTTGAGTGAAAGAACCGTTATTGGATAAACAGATGTTTGACCATTGACTTTTAACGGCGGTTTGATCATCAGTTGGTTTAATAACCTTCAAAAACAATATATTGATAATTTCTTTTTTCAATTCAATCAAATCCGTCCACTATTAATTCTTCAATCTGCATAAAACATTTCAATTCCCTTTTTTGGTTCATGGTAAATTGCAAATCAAGCATAACCCACTAGCAATGACTACTATAAAATTTTAGGATTATCACAACATGGTTGCCAATTTGAAGAAGAGTGATGATCACAGGGAATTTGATGATATTGTGGCCTATCTTCGTGTTTGCTACTTTAAGTTCGCACTTCAGGTAAATCCTAAAATCTACACTTCACGCATTAAGCAGTTTTGAAATAATTCAAAGATAAAAACTGTCGATGGAGAAGTAAAAATTAAGAGTAAGGTTGATGGAAAATATAAGTGGGTAACTGTTGATTCAATTAGAGACTCACTTCTATTGAATGATGCGGATGGTGTCAGTACTATGCGTGAAACCGAATTGTTTCGAAATATTTCATTGTTGGGCCATAATATTGCTGATAAACAAAAATCAAAGTTTTTTAAAGGACAGTTTGCACCCCACTGGAAATTTTTAATACATGTTATTCAACAGTGTTTAAGTCCCAAAACAACCTCGTTTAATGAATTCGGGAGTAATATTGCGACGACACTTGTATGTTTGGCAATAGGGAAAAAATACAATTTTTCGCAAATGATTTTTGATGCTATGTTGAAAAATGTTAAAAGCAAGAAAAAATTTTGTATGTACCCAAGATTTTTGTCAGTGATTTTAGACATGGATGGGGAGATCAAACACAAAAGGTTTTACAAGATGGCCAAACACAAAGCCAAATTATTCAACACCTTGAAACCAAACACACAAGACTTTTCTGGGAGATATGTCCCATTAACCAAACCAATTCTTGATATAATTCAGTGTGAAGCTTCTGCAAACACAGCAGAAGCCCATCAAACACCCTCGCCTGAATCACAACCTCATCCTGACCCTGTATCATCTCATACCAAGTCGATCAGGGTACATTCAGTTGTAGAAGAAGACACTCATACCATAGGTGAGGGTAGTAAGCAAAAGATGACTGAGCCAGGCTTTGAAGGTAGACATGAAAGTGGCAACACAGGTGAGGGTAGTATGGAATCCTTGACAAATACCGAGTTGACTGTTTTGTGCACTAGTCTGCAAAGACAAAATGCACAACTTGAACAAAAAGTAAAGGATCAGGGTCTGGAAATTGAAATTTTAAAAACAAGACTTGAACAACTTGAGGGGACGAGAAGTAAAAGTTTGGTTGTTTCCTCTAGTGATGGCAATCAAGATGATGATGCTGCCAAAACGAATGAAGATTCAAAGGAGTCAAGTGGGACTGAATATTATGACTATCCCACAGAAAATATTGAAACGGATACTTTTAATAAAGGAAGTGATAACGGAAGTTACAACATAGATGATATTGCTGATATATTGGCCAAAATGGCACAAACATCTGATCAAACACAACAATGTAAAAGAAAATATGAGAGTGGTTGTCCAGGTACGTCTAGTTTTGTTAGTCAGCGTAACAAACCAAAAAGAATGAAAAGGATGGAAAATCTAGGGAAGTTTGCTGCTGATAACACGGACCATCTGATGAGGAGATTAATAAGAAATTGAAATTAGTTCTTCCTGATGACTTCAAGTTAGATTCAATCTCGACAAAGTACTCAGTTTATAAATATGAATCTGTGATTGATAAGGGTATGAGTTGGTGGAAGGTGTTTAGGACAAATGGTGATTGTGAAGCGTATCAAACGTTTCCAGAAATGTTTGAGGCTTTAGACAGAGAAGATCTTGATGATCTTTGGAGGGTTTTGAAAGCAAAATTCCTGTCTAAGCCACCTACAGAAGACATGGAAAAAGATTTTGACATGTGGACTACAATGAAAAGAATGTACGAGCATGATAAAAAAGATGCCATTTGGGGAAATCAGACGAATTCAAATATGATATTCTGGAGGCTGTTTTCTTCTTCTGCAGTTATTGAGGTAATTATGACAGAGATGATTGTCTACTTGCTAGTCGATAGGATGTATCCCCTCACACAGGAAACTTTGAAGAAAATGCTGGAATTTGATTTACAGGTTGATTGTATCAATCATGTAGCTTATCAGTTGATCAGGTTTTTGCACTCTCAGATTCTCCCTTGAAGAAGTTACTTTATTTAATGTAATTTACTCTATTTTCTGAATATTTAGCAAGAAAATGTTGGAATTTATTTAATGTAATTTACTCTATTTTAATTTTCTCTATTTGCACAAAAAATTCCCACTGTTTTGTCAAAATATTCCCCCTGTTAATAGTATTTCATTTGATGGAAAAGTTGAGCATTTGTTCATTAAGCAACAAAAAGTTGAGCATTTGTGCATTAGGAAAACAAATAGTTGAGCAGTTGTACAATATCCAACAAAAGTTGAGCATTTGTGTATTATCAAACTAAAAGTTGAGCATTTGTGTAATATCCAACAAAAGTTGAGCATTTGTGCATTAGGATAACAAATAGTTGAGCAGTTGTACAATATCCAACAAAAGTTGAGCATTTGTGCAAAAAGTTGAGCAGTTGTGCACTATGAATAAAAAAGTTGAGCATTTGTGCACTATGAATCAAAAGTTGGTGCATTAGGATCACAAATAAGTTGAGCATTTTTGCACTATGAATTAAAAAGTTGACCATTTTTGCACATTGAATTAAAAAGTTGACCATTTGTGCACTATGAAACAAAGTTGAGCAGTTGTGCAATATGTGAAAAAAGTTGTGCATTAGTGCAACATTTGACCAATATTTTTAAGAAACAAATGTAATAGATAAAGTATCACAAAACAAATAATAAAACAAAATAAGTTAGAAGTTATTTGAAGCCATTCAAACATAACAGTTGATTAGAAGTTGCGTCTAAGAAATATGCAGGAACTACATTGCTATCTTGTGCTTGAAAAAGAATTCCAGCATTTTCTCTCTATAGGCAAGGGCGGTTTGTATTGGATCTTCAACATAGAGCGAGATACCATGGGCTAACCTATTTATATAGCAAAAAAAAATTAAAAAATGTAAGATCTGACAAAGGATATATAAGAAGACAATGAGTTATACAAGGATATACCTGTAAAGGAAAATGCAGAGAAATACTCCACAGTCACCAAATACCCCACCTTGGATTGGGACATTTTTTGCTCGACAGGAGTTAATAGAGTAGGAATTTTTTTCAATACCTTTGCTTTCAAACACCCCGGTTTTTTCTAAAACAACCGGAAGTTTATTCCCTAAACACTCCATTACTGACAAATACCAGTCACTACATTCATCATTATAATTTTCACTGTCATATATCGTAACATTTCCAGATGTGATATGAAACTGTGCTAAGAACCAATGTCGTTTGGATTGATTAATTGGAATGAAGACCTATAAATATTATTATACATAAAATTCAATTAAAAATAATATATGATTTGCATACGATTTTTCAAACTTGAAATAATTACCTGTTCAATATCTTTCCACGACAACGGGTAAACGTCATCCGTTGCATAAAACAGTGGCATCGATTCGGCCATCAAAAGGTTAAAAAAATAACAGCTAACCATTGACCAGTCATGCGATGATTGTCTAAAATGCCACATGTACCATACCCATAGATCAATGTGCTATAACAAGATAAAAAAAATATAATTAACAAAATTAAATGTATCTTAAAATATAAATAAAATATAGATCAATGTGCTATAACAAGATAAATTAAAACATTTAGTATAAGTACCTCATCCAAATACCAACCAACTCGTTCTTCATCCAAACCAACAAAACTATCCCAGAAACTACGATCTACTGAAATGTCACTGCACCATGAGAACTTGCAACGAGGAATTGGTAAGTTGTTGAGGAAAAACACCGTCGGGGAATCACAATAAATTTTGTCAATACTTTTAGATGGTCTCCTAAGATCCTGAGAATAACAAATTATCAGTAAAGACAGTTAAGTTAACAAAAAAGATAACAAGTATTAATTTGATGCCGTGAATGGCGGACAAACCTCTTTCCATGGTTCAAGATTCATGCACATTTTAATCATAAATGCATCAAGAACGTTCTTCTGATTTCTTAATGCATCCATGCTGGGTAACACAGTATCTGGATTGCTGAATCCCGGTTGCCTGACCACATTAACATACCTCCTATTTGTGTTGCTTCCAGTTTTCTGTAGAGCAAGTTTCATGTGACTGGAATTTGATATGTCCGTGGTCTTCATGATTCGTTGTTCCTCTTGCAATGATTTCATCCTTTTTCTCTTAACCTCATCCAGCCTATTCTTTTCAGCCTCTAACTTTTGCGCTTTGGTGTGAGAATTTAATACAAAATTTTTCTTCGCAGAACGGTGATCCTGTTTAAAGTTATATATACTTGTTAGAATACGCTTAAAAAATATATTGGAATACTGAAAAGTTGAGCAAAAAACATACCTGATTATCAAACTCATCTAAAGCTTTTACCAAATCCTCAACAGGGTCTTTGCTTGATCGTACAATTGGAGAACAATTAAATGAAAAATATTGTATTTCATCATCACTCGAATACTTGTCTCCAAGATCACACGCCTTATCAAGACTAGGCAACTTATCCTGTTGATTAATTTAAGAGGCTATTATTATATTGTATTGTAAACCAATGAATAAGAGGAGAATTACCTTTTGGGAAACTGTTTTAGTCTTATCTTTACGAGTGAGGACCTAAAACATTAAGATTAATGAAGTTAACATTAAATTAACAAGTGAATGTGTAAAACAACTTGATAAACCATGTTTTAAAACTTACATTGATAATAGTCTCAAGCTTGTAAACACGTGATTTCAAACTCTTTGTCTCTTTCGGTAGAATCATTAAACTATTGGATAATTTCTCTAGAGCCTGAAGACGGTTCTCAATTGATGGTTCTTTGCTAAGTGTACCTTTTGATGACTCAGCATCTTCCTCCTGGGCTTTGCGGGCTTTCATCAATTTTTTTAAATAATCACCAAATAGGCCACCGTATTCAACAGGAGGAGCTCTAGGTGTATACCACTTGAAATATTTATTACTTCTTGTATACCAACCAGTTTGCCCCTCAACTTTGTTTGGATAAATGTCAAAATCTGTCGCTTTTGCCTAAAGGTAAGGACATACAAAACTTAGAATGCCTATTTGATCAATTAAACCTGTACTAAATAAAACAAATATTCCCGTGTATTGTCAATAAATTCCCCCTGTTGTGCATTAGGTTACAATTTTTGGCCTGTTTGTACAAATATTCCCCCTGTTTTCAATCAACATAACTTAGAATGCCTATTTGATCAATTATACCTCTAGGGATCATATCAGTTGAATCAAATTATTTAGTAAATTATTAAAATAAAACATAAAACATAAAAATAACCTGGGGGAAAAGTTTGTCATAATCCTTAATATTCCTATGCTTTGACCAGGAAACGGCTCTAGGGATCATATCAGACATTTGGGACCACCACCAACCGCTCACTCTTGAACACTCTAAAATCCAAATCTATAATTTGTAGATGTAAAAAATGTTATGGTAAGGAACAACCACTGAATATGGAATACTATAAAATCAATACTCACTTTGAAAGCTAAGACAAATCCAGACAATGAATACGACGGAACAAAGTTAGGATTTCTCTCAAATGATTTACAGTGAGTATCCATATACCTGGAACTAACATTTCTAATGGCAGTATATAACTCCCGCCATATAAACTCACCCCAACAAAACTCATTCCAAACAGCAATATTTTCCACCATCCGCAGAAATACATCATCAACAATTGCTCCCAACTCGTGACCCATGAAAATAACTTCCAAAGACAAAAGTAGACAAACTCTAACAGAATCTTCATCGGACAAATTGGTAAATCGCTCTTCATCCTCAATGATACATAGAAGATCCATGATTTTTTACATATTCACCAATCTTCTCTGGTAACACTCTATCACGGAAACTGATTTCGTCAGCCCTATACTTACTAAAGCTTTGGTGCCCAAATTCAAAAGCAGTTATAATACAGAATTCACGACGACCAAAGTGGAGTGTACTGCCATTAACATGATAAATTAAGGGCAAATCATAATGATCACTATCTGAATACTTCTGCTTCTGAAGCATATAATGTATCAGACCATCGTCATTATCAACATTATATAAATCCAACCAGCGACCAAAACATGTGGACCTAAACAACTCACATCGTCTTAAACCTAATCTCTCTTTCATCAAACGAAAGTAATGGAGTTTGCTTTTTATATGAATCTTCGCAACATATTCCTATAACCATAAAATAATAATACTATATCAATTCAACAAATTAAATCAGTTTCATGGATGAAATGAGACATACTGTTGGAAAAAAAAAGTTAATGAGACTTACAAGTCGATTCATGGAGCTTCCTGGATGAAAAATAAGGATGCCAAAATAAAAATATTATGTGAAAATTAATATATATATGGTTTATAACAGGGGGTAAATTGAAAATAAAAGGGGGTAAAAGTGAAAAATATTTCCGGATATCAAGGTTATGACAATAGTACATAATTTTTCAATTTCCAATAAAGTGAAACACAGAAGTTGTGCATTTGAGGGTTGAGCGCCGTCGGTTGAGCATTTAAAAAGTAACTTTAGTGGGACACTTGTCACAATATGAATGGTGATGACCAAATTTGTCCCTAGTTGAAAAGTTGACCATGATAAGGTTTTTTAATGCTCAAAATGACCATATATGTCTTTTTCCCTTTTTGTAATGAGTCTCAACCTTCCAACAAAATCTAATATACTCGATTACTTTTTTTCTTCATTAACAATTTAACATCATCGTCTCCAACCTCCCACCTCCATTAAAACTTGCGACTTGATTGGAAAAAAACGCACACTAAAAACACAAACACGTTATTCTTTTCTTCTTTTTGTCATTTTTAATATTCAGGCGGTGCTTTAATAAGTTTTTTTTACATAAACACCCACCAAAAAAACATCGAGCCCAACGGCGTTGGGTAAAACCAATATACGATGTAGTAACGCCGTTTCCACCGTTACTACACCTAACGCTCTTACAAACACTAAGATTGACAAGACTTAAGCCACTAAAAGACACACAAAGCACATGATGCATACATATAATTACAAATTTTAAATCGGTTTAGTCGAGTCATCGAGTCACCGAATTACCGATTTGATCCGAATCACTCTGGTTTTCCAAAATAATTTTTTTATATTTTCAATGATTTAACAAAAAATATATATATAATTAATGAAATCTTCCACATATTGAACATATAAAGTTTTTGCCAACAATTATAATATGTCAAAATAAAATCACGTCACAAATACGCAAAATTCACATGTTTTATTTGAAAAAACACAAAAAAATCAAAATCGGATCGAATCTTGAGAACCATTTAACCCGAGCCACTCCAATCTCAATTGTCTAACCGAACTTCGAAAATGTAAAACTTGGTTTAATATGACCTATTTATTCGATCGAAATCGAATTAACCGATTGACCCATCCGGGCAAAACCAATTTTCAAAATATTGTATAAGTTATAAGTTATACCGTATAACGCTCAAGTTGTCTTAACTTTGAGTCTTTAAGGCAATAATGTCATCATACTTTGAGCTCTTATTACATTACATGCTCACCTAACATGTTCGATATTGTATAATAAACTTTCATAATTAGTAAGAGCCTCAGGTACGTGGCGCTACTAGCCCACGATGTACCAAAAGCCAATCTCAGCCTCCCGTCAACCACAACTTGCAAATATTACTTTAACTTTTTAGAGCACTGGGTACAGTGGTGTAGCGTGGTAGAAAAAAAATGGTGCCATAACTGACACGTAGCACGAGATTGGTATGGTACAACATTTAATAGAATAGCAGTGAGCTATGGAAAAAGTGGTGTTATATGAGTAAAAAGTAGTATAAGATGTCCACATATACCCACTTTAAAAATTAATAGAGAAAAAAAAATAAAAAATTCACAACGCGAGATTGTGTTGGCTGGAGAATACGGCGCCACCCTCTTGGCACCAGACCCTGGTGTGGTGAGCCATGCAACTTTTGGGCTGTTGGTGTTTGGCGCCAGGGATGGCATGGCCATACCTTGGGCTCTTACACTCTGTTCTCAAATCTTAATTTTAAAGAATGGAAGGGGATAGAATACGAAGGGCAAGGAAGGGGATGACACCATGAGAAAAATAGTTTATGTAGTTTATGTTCTTGAGTTTATGTTTTTAAGTAGCAAGGAAAGGTAAAGAAGCTAACAAAATTACCGGCCTGCCCTCAAAATTATTTACGTTCATCATGTTTGTTTTTGCAACTAGATATCTCATGATATTTAATATATTATTAAAAAATCAATTTGATAGTTTTGAAAAATCATAATCACAAACATCTTGGATCAGTATTTAATTGGATTATAATTTTTATTAGATATGTTACTTAATTTTTTCCTACTTTCTCGGATGATTTGTCGTCATACAAATTCTTATAAAATATATCATCAATAAATAAAATACCATGGGTTTAGATGAGGACTAAATTGATGGATTTGGTGATGCAACAGGATCCTAGACTTATTTGTTATTTTTGATTATTGTGAAAGAAAAATGCGAAGTACTGTAAGAAATACAGAATGGGGAAGAAAACCAACAGGGATAAATATGTAAAAAAATAAAAGCTGTACCATGCTTCCCTTCACATTCCGCCCATTTTTGGACGGATCAGTTTTATAACAAAAAACACTCCCAGTCCCTTCGTGTCCCTTTCCTTCCTCTTTCTTTCCTTCTTCAAAAATATCTTGAAAACATGATTTTGTTTTTGTTTTCCTTACCTTTCTTTATTTTTCTTTGGTAAAAAAACTTGAGAACACAGTGTTAGTGATGTTGCATCTTTTTAAGTAGATATTTTCTTTTCTAGTGATGTTGTATATTTTTAAGTGGACATTTTCTTTGACAAAATCTTCTTTTTTTTCATTATACCTAAGTTTTTTAAAAACATCTTTACAAGACCATATTTTGTAAATACAATCATATAAATTTGGCACATGCATCTACGAAGTCTTGCATAGAGTTATGAATTCAATAAATACCTCAACAAACTTCTATATTTAACAATGAATACTCATGGCAATGATGTTACAGTGACAACGATGGGATGATACATGATATGTTTTGTCTTCATCAAAGACTTAAGAACAGTGACTTAAACTATGTATAGTTTTACCAATTAGATAGATGATTAAAGTTTTATATTAAATATGGTTAAGTCCATATATTGGTAATATACTATCCATCATTTATATATCTAGGTAATCCATTATTTTTATTACTAATATCGTTATAAAAACCGGCTAAACTTTTCTAATATAGGTAATGTGACCGGCTAGGACAGGTTACAACTCGAAATTAGGAACAAACGCTTCATTTTTTCATCTCCTTCAATTCTTCATCTGGAACAAACGCTTCATTTTTTTCATCTGGAACAAACGCTTATTTCTTTTCCAAAAAATAAACAAGAATCTATACTTGGACATAAAACCAATAACCGAGATCCATGTAGCTGCATTTACCATCTAAATGTTCACGAAGGGTTCCGTTAGTAACATATTTTAGCATGATAATACGCTCACCAGCATGATCGATGTAACCATAAAATCTGACCACATTTAGATGCTCGATCTGTGATAATGTTATAATTTCATTTTTGAACTCCAATGGAGCCCCTGGTCATAAATGTCCTGCCACAGAAAAACGTAAATAATTAATAGATACTCTACCCCATGGAATTTGAATTATAATGTTTTCTATATAAAAACTTTTATATAATCCAAATACCATAATGCTAATAACTTGATCGTGTAGCTTTAGAATCACAAGATTCGATTCTTGAGTGTTATTTGACAAGCACACGCGTATTAGATATTTATATCAGACATTAGCAACCAATTTACAAGCTAAGAATTTGTTTAGGAGTATATTTATTTTCAATTATCGAGGTAGTAATTGTTTTCTTTTAAATTTCGAGTTCTAACATGTCATAGCTGGTTACATTACCTATTTTATAAAAGTTTAGCCGATTTTTATAACGATATTAGTAATAAAAATAGTACATTACCTATATGTGTAAACCATAAATAGTATATTACTAATATATGAACTTAACCCTAATAAATACCATACACACTTTATTCTTTAGTGATGACTGTTAATTTGTTGCATTATGTTCAGACAAGTTTGTTTCTTTACAAATTGATTACACGTTTTGGTTTAGTTACTATTTCTTATTTCAATAAATCGTTACTTGAGATTGCATTAATCGTGGGTGAATGATGTGTAGGCTCGAAGCGATCAAACGTGCTCTATTGAAACCTAAAATGGAAAGGGAAATTCTTATCATGCACGTTTCGTTTTTTATTTTGGAGTGTTCGTTTGCAGTTATTAGAGGTTGTTATGGAGTTATTTTCTTGGGTTTTTGTTCTTATGATTTAACATGAAATCATATAGTATAAATCACCATCAATAAAAACAAGGTGAAATCTTGGCAGCATAGCTAAAAAACCATAGTTCTATGTGATCAAAAACTAAAATTTTAATATATTGGATATCTTTATATATCTTACTACATTTCTTATTTTTGGGTTGTGATCAAATCACGCAAAGTTACATTTCACTACAGTGCATTATATGATCGGAAAATATGTATTATCATTTATGGATATCTTAAATTTTTTGTTTCTATAGCAACTTCCTTAATTTTTTTTTCTTAAAAACGTTGTTGCAAGTTCTTTCATGACCATGTTACTTTTATTATAATGATAAAAAGAAGGAAAATTACAAGAATAGTCGAAAATCAAAGTTAATTTTCAAGGATTCGACGAAACTTGGCTAGTGAGCATTTTTTTTAAGAATTTGACACTTGTTCATTTTTTAATTTTAAAGTGCATAATACTCTTAGTTTCCCAGTGCCCTACGTTTCCGATAGGGCAACTCGAACACATGTCAAATAATTTACGCTGTTGTCCGGTACTTCCATTTTTATAGCTCGTTAATACACTTTCAACTTGTAAAATAAATAAATTTATTTCATATGTTCTCGCTTTAACAAAAAGAAGCTAATGTTTTATGTTTATGGTTAGAGTAAGTGCTTCAGTTTCATTTGACCTAACTAAAGATTTATAACTGAAGTGTTTGCATCTTTTTAAGTGGACATTTTCTTTGACAAAATCCTTTCTTGTTTTCATAAAACATAGGAAGTTTTTGAATTAAATTTAAATGACAATATTTTGTAGATACAAGGCTTTTCATTTGTGCATTGGATGCCAACAAGCAACTTATATTTTACAAATGCATTCACCAAGTCTTGCAATTGAGTTATGACTTCAATAAATAACTAAACAAACTAGTGTGTTTAATAATGACTACTCATAACAATGATGTTATTACAGATCTAGTGTATAGTGACAATGATGGGACGAAGCATGATATGATATTGTCTTCATCAGAGGAAGACTTATGTAAACATGGAGCTTTTATTGTTAAACACGGCCCAAAAGCTCATGTTTCACAAGTCATTATTAAATTGTATCGATTCTAGTTGAGATTCCGGTATTTGAAATTCAATAGGTCCATGCCTTTAGTTAATGACGAGACATAAAAAGCGACTTCATACATTTTTACCAACCAGCAATATATGACTATATTTTTAATTGATACTAGCAGGGTACCCGCGCGATGCGGCGGCGGGTATCCTGTGACTAAATTTTCTTCAGTGTTATAATTAGTGTTTTTTAATTATAATTTTTGGATCAAATGTTTTCATCTAAAAACATGTTCTATAACGATCTCGGCTTGCATGTCTAAACACGAATTGAATCTGAGATCTTTTACTTTTTTGAGTCTGGTCTGATGATAGGTTATAAAGTCGAGCCATTTCGTCTGGCCTTTTTTTTATTTAACTCGGTTGAGGCTAAACTCCGTTGAGTTAGTTGAGTTAACCAAGTCCTTACATTTTATATTCCCGGGATATTGATTTTAGCATATTCTCGTCACTCAAAAAATTGACATTATAGTTTGTATTAGTATAAGATAGATGTTTTTTAGTTTTGTACAATGTGCATATGGTATTGTATATTTATGTAATGGGGTTTTTTATTAAGAGTATTAATTACAATTTTAAATTTAATTTTACCATATTGTACATTTAGCTTGTAAAATTGTATTCCTTACACAATGTTTTGGTTTGTGCATTAAAATGAGGTACAACATGTAGATGTAGTAGTACCTCTTAATTTTTTGGTTGAATTAAGAGTATTAATTACAATTTTAAATTTAATTGTACCATATTGTACATTTAGCTTGTAAAATTGTATTCCTTACACAATGTTTTGGTTTGTGCATTAGAATGAGGTACAACATATAGATGTAGTAGTACCTCTTAATTTTTTTACATTTAATAAGAAAGAGATATCAATCTCTTTTATAAAGGAGTTAGATAAGCTTAGAAAGAACCAAGTCTAAACGAGTTGGTGCCAAGCTAAAGCCTTTTTAAGGCTCATCATAACAATGAGTTCGAGCATGATCCGTACCCTCTTTCCATGAACGCATCCACTTGCCTTTGCACTATAGGTTTTTTTAGTTCTTCGGAGTTTTGAAATCAAAAGCTAAATATACTTTGCGAGACTAAATAAGTATAGACGATTAGCTTGTAAAATATTTGTGTTTCAACACGTAACATACATCATATAAATATGATTTTATATGTGCTTTAGTGTGTTTATATAGACCAACACAATAAACGAGCTCGAGCTTAATGTACCGAATAAGTCAAGTTTGAGTTGAGCTTTATTTTATTTGAGCATATTACAAAACTAAATCGACTAAGAGCTTGCAAATATTTCACGAGTTGAGCTTGAGCTTTGAGAGACTCGAATCCAACTTTGTTGTTTACCCTTATTTAGTAGTCATATAAATGTGAACATAAACTTTAAAAATAAAATGTTTATATTGTAATTGACACATCACATATAAGATAAAAATAGTTTAACTATGTTAATTATATGTTGGTTTAAATATATAGTGATTGGTAAAAAAGGTGTATTGAAGTGAATCAACTCTAGAAAGAAGTCGAATCTTTAAATCAATGCATAAATACCACATTTATTTGAAGAATGCATCTTATAGTTCTGAAAAGAAGCTGAGTCCTAAAACTTAATCCACAACCACCACATTTATTCGAAGATAGCGACATATCTTTTATATAATAAAAGAATTAGATTTTTTGAAAATTTAAGTGAAAGTGGAGGTTGTAGAAAAACTAATTAGACCAATCAAATAACTTGATTTTGACACATAAGCAAAATAGAGTGATGTGATTGGTGGAAAAAAGTCAAAATTAAGTTTAGTTTAGTCAAAATTAAAAATTTTGGTGGAGGAATTTGATAAAAACACACAAAGATATATGTGTCAAATTTATAAAAATAAAAACTTAAAAAAAGATGAAGGGATTGATAAAACTTTAGTGGTTGAATTTTTAATAAATTTGATGGATTAAAATATAAACTTATACTTTGCCATATTTTTTATTAACTTTATAAAATAAACAAAATACCCCCTTAAACTTTATATCCTCTAAACTTTCACATATGTTATATAAAAAAAATCAACAAATCAAACGGTTATAAATATTCAGTTAAAACACAAACTATTGTCTATTTTTATTTTGACACTTAACAAAGTAAAGCAATGCAGTCTACGTAAATTATTATTAGCATGAATATATATATATATCAAAATAAATGCACGACCTCAGGTATCGGTGTGAGATGAAAATAAATAGACGAGACTCTACATATTATAACAACATATATTTTTTTAAGGTTGTTATGTGTTACTAAATACACAATGTTTAGAAAAAGATAATTAGTGTTTTAGTTAAACAAGTCAAATTTTTTGTGTAACAAATATTTATACAAATATCAATTAATATTATCACATAACGAAAAATTATTTAAAAATTTAATATTATTTTATAGAATAATATTAAACATTACAAATCATAAATTTATTAATCGTGTATGTGTAAGGTTGATGTAAATCGTTTGTTGATTAATAATCAAGATATAGCTATTTAGAATAAAAATATTTAAAGTAAAAATAGTATGAAATTCAAAAATAAAAATTCAGATGAGTTTATAATAATTTACACGGTGCAGAGTAAAATAACAACATAATAAAACATATAAACATTATATGTTTTTAAATAATATATATATATATACATAAACATTATGCGTACGTTGATTTGACAGGGATTTCTCCTCTCGTTGGGCTAGGCAGTCGAGATTTTACAGCAGGTCAGGCTGCTATAAAAGCCGTCTCGTGCAAAGTGACTAAACACGAGAAAGCATGTGTTGAAAATCAACACGTGTTTATTCCTTTCGCGTTTGATACATTTGGTTTCCTTGCACCGGAGGCGGTGGAGCTACTTACGAGAATACAACGTGTTATAAATAGTAATGTTTTGACTCCTAAATCCGCAAACGTTGTATTTAATAGACTTGGTTTTGCTATACAAAAAGGGCTAGCGGCGCAGCTTGTTGCCCGTTTGCCTTCTCCTAATATGTAAATTATAATTATTAATAAAAATTCTTCATAATTAAAAAAAATAAAAAATAAAACATAAAAATATATATATATACTATATATAAAATCGCAATAACGAAATTATTACTTAATTTATTTTTTATGTTCAAATCTCGTGCGTGCACGGGCATTAAACCTAGTTAGTTATTCTATAGTATTTCATTAGACAAGTAAGTTTATAAAAACACGCAACAATTACAAAACCATGTGTTTTCTCTTTATTTCTGACACGTCTAGATACACTTTTTTGAAACATGTAGACACATAACACACGTAATGATACGAGTAATTTGTGATGCTTCACAATTCTACAAATGACTCTTTGTTCTCTTTTAAAACCTTGACAAACGAAACGAAATAAACTAGCTACATGTGCAACTACAAAATAATACTTGAACCGAATCGGGTGAACATTGATAATGAGGAAACAAAACAAGAATCGACAAAAATGATGACCAACTCAAGTCCATGCCAAAGGCTTAACAAATTACTCTGGTTCTCATCAAAGTCATCAACGGGTTAAACTAGAGTATTACTTTTCTAATTAAAGTAGTACATAGTAATTGAAAAGCTTCGTCCACTTAATCAAATACACCTACTCACAAGTATGTAGGCAAATCGTTTTTTGAAAACCGGTTCGGTTTTAAACCAGTTCGATTTGAGTCAACCGGTCAACAAATTGGTTTGACTCAAAACCAGATCGGTTTGAAACTGATTTTTGTTTATATTTTTTCCGGTCTTTAACTGAGTCGGATCAGTTTGATTTTAACCGGTTTTAAGTCGTTTTCGGACATTTTATTAAACCTGCTACGAACCGCCAGATCTGTTTGAGAAAAACTGGTTTTTTTTAACTCGTTTTGATTTTTTTCATGTTGAATCATGAACCGGTTTATTTGACCACCCTACTCACAAGTCACAGCGATGATAAAATAATAGTATTATAGTATATACAAAGTACATAAAATGTGTTAAAGATATAATGCATTACACTTGATAATAATATATTCTGAAATAAGTGTTTCAATGATGATGCTCATCTTAGATAGGGTGTTAATAAGGTCGATTTGACGCGATCTCGAACTATATAAAGCTTATTAATTTTACACGAATTCAATAACTCAGTATTGGTTTTGGATTAAGCTAGGATTGTATTAACTTTCATATCGAGTTATCGAATCTACCCGCTATCTTAAGCGGGTTTTTCCACCTATAAATTTAGGCCATTTTTATTATTCGAAGGTTCATTAATCATCATTTGTTAACAAATCTAGAATGATGGTGGTAGTAAACTACCAAACAATTAAATTTTTATTAACACCATAAGTGGCCATTTCTACATTATCGTTAAATGTTGCTAAAAAGATAATAATAACAGAAAATATATTATTGTGAAACACATATGTAATAATGCAATCAAAGTTTCTTAGTTGTTTCTCTTCGTTACAAAAAAATCTTCAATGTTTGATGATATTCACTCATACTGTGTTTAGGGGTGTCAAAAAAGTTGACCCGACCCGAACCCGAACCCGAATAATCATATTCGGGTCGGGTCACTCGGGTCCGAAAGCGTATTCGGGTCAATTCGGGTTGACCCGAATTGACCCGAGTTTTAAATAGGCTCGGGTTCGGGTTATATATTTTTACCCTTGACCCGACCCGAGTTGACCCGAACCCGACCAACCCGACTAAATTTAGACTTTTTACATTGTTTTAGTACAAAATTAGGCCACTTTTTACACTTTTTTCTCAAACTCGGGTTGACCCGAACCCGAGTTGACCCGACCCGAGTTGACCCGACCCGAATTGACCCGAACGCGAGTGACCCGAGTTCTAATTAGGCTCGGGTTCGGGTTATATATTTTTTACTCTTGACCCGACTTGACCCGACCCGAGTTGACCCGAACCCGACCGGGTCAACCCGAATCACACCCCTAACTGTGTTAGTTACGCCATCTAATCTACTCAAATAATGAGTTATGCATCCAAAAGAATGAAACCCTAGTTATTGTCGATTTGATAATTCCTAACCAAAACCCAAACCAACCTGACCAGTTGACTCGCAAACACGAACCAATAACACCCTTAATTATATCATTGGAAAATATAATGCGCACTCAAGGGTTAAGCCTATGTCTTCATCGTCTTAACATTGTAATATTGTATTACGCAGTTGATCGTAAGCAAATACTTTAATTCAAATAGTCCATACACATATTTTCATATATTACATCATAAAAATGGGCTGAAACATGAAATTATGTTACTATGGTTGGATATGATGTTTATGGTTTGTTGATCCATCGTAGTCGTAACAAAAAAAACACTATTATGAACGGGAAATCCTAACATCTTGTTCCTTTAATGGTCAATGTTAAAGTTGAGTATCCAGTTTATCAAGCTTCTAAAACTTAAGGGCCGTTGTGTAAATATTTTACACTATGTAACAAATATTTTGTTTTTTTTTGTTTAGCATGTTTCTTATTATTCAAGGACTTAAATAAAAAATATGATCTATATATTCTCTCATCCTTATATAGAATTTTAAGTTTTAACAACTCATCCCTTCATACGGATAGAAATGTGTGAGCTCAATCCTCCACATATAACAATATTCTGGGATATGGAATCTTTTCGTGTTCCTCGTGGTTTGAAACTTCAAACCACGAGGAACACGAAAAGACTCCATATCCCAGAATATTGTTATCTCTAGAGGTAGCAAGGATTGCGCTCACACATTTGTATCCATGTTTCCAAAAAATATAATTATTAGGATCCATCAAAATCTTAATTATAAACATATAAGAAGGTGTTTGGGATTGCGTTATGGAGCGGATTTTCTAATTATATTATTTTCAAAATGTTATTAATTAGTTTTAGGTGTTTGGAAAACTAACATTTGAAATCATTTTTCTACCTTTTAATAACTCTCGTATTGGTTTTAGTGGTGGGGGTATATATCATGGTCGGGTTGGTCGAGTTCTCATGATGATGATGAAGTCCATGTACGTTTTAAATGCGGTGCGAGCGACCATGTTGAACTACAAAGAGATAAGACATGGTTCACTCATGTGTCCTACATTGAACTTTAGTCCACCACCTATGTAGGATAATCAATGATATGCTACCTAATGTTCAGTTTGTTGTAATAAAAGTGTTTGAGACATTCGTATGTGTATTTTTGTTTATATGTTGACTCTGGAATGCAAGCAACAATTGCGTGTGGTTTAATGATGCGTGTTTAAATTTAACAAACGAATCGAGTAAAGGTTATTAACACTGAATGAAAGATGATGATTGCATGTCTTTTAAGAATTCAATAATGTTAGTCTTTCTTCTTCTGTCAGTGAAATAATTAAGTATGGCTTGATAACAAATGATGTTTTTACATGGTCATAGTGTAAATCAAAAATGTATGGAATATATTATCCAAATTTGTGGTTCATGGATCATGGTAAACTAAGTACTCATGTTTTACCCATAAACAAATGAGTCAAGTTCTAATAAATGACGCACAAGTTTCATTAAAATGTGTAATTGATTTGAAAACATACATTATATCTAATGGTAATCTCAAAAATTTTGTTTTTAGAGTTTCAAAACGATACTTCCATAGCTCTCCGTCAATACACTTTCAACTCGTAAAAAATGTATGTTCATGTTCTCGGTTTAGCAAACTAAAGCTAAGGTTTTATGTTCATAGTTAGCCTGCTTATTTAACTTAACTAGAGATTTATCACTAGAGTCTTCAACTTGCAATTAATACATCAATCTTTCTTTTCTGGTAATGTTACATCTTATTAAGTGGATATTTTGTTTGACAAAATGCTTTCTTATTTCAATATACATAGGGGAGCTTTAAAATCAGTGGTAATATTTTGTAGATACAAGGCCTTTAATTTGTGCGTTGGATGCTAACATGGGAAATTAAATTTTAAAAATGCATTCACCAAATCATGCATTGAGTTATGGCTTCAATAAATATCTCAACTAACTACTGTATTTGACAATGACTATTGATAGCATTGATGTTATGGAGATATGGTGAACATTGACAATGATGATACGATGTATGATATGGTTTTATATTCATCAATGAAGAGTTGTGTAATCTTGGAGCCTTTATTGTTAGACAAAGACCAAATGCTCATTTTTCATTAGCCATTATTATTATGTATCCGTTCCACTCCAAACTAATTCCGGTATTTGAAATTCATTAGGTCCTTGCCTTTAATTAATGTCGAGACATTAAAAGCGACTACTTACGGGTTACCAACCAAAAACATATGATTATATTTTCAATTTGATGTAAGCTTAGAATGAAGTAATGAATCGAGTTTAAACGAGTTGGTGCCATGCTCAAGCCTGGTTAAGGCTCATCCTATAATGAGTTCGAGCATGATCTAGTACCCTTTTTCCATGAACTCATCCACCCGCCTTTGCACTATATGTTTGTTTAATACTTAGTTTTTTCAAAGTCAAAAGTTTGATATACTTCGCGAGACTAAATAAATATAGAAAATTACATTGTAAAACGCGTTCGCTTATGACGAATATCGTAATCCTTGGATTATCTAACTATTGAATGATTATAAGAGAGATACAGATGAAGAACTAGAGAGAGAAAGTAGAGAGAGGTTGTAAAGAATATGTGAAAAGGTAATATTAGATTATGAAATGTGAGAACCAGCCCCTCCTAACATGCTAGGAGGGGGTTTATATAGCCCACCCTACATGTGGGCTTTGTGGATTATATTATTAGACCTATGACTACGAGCCCATACTACGTATATATTGTTGGAGTGACCGATCCTTCCTAACTACTTAAAAATATATTTCCAACAATCTCCCCCTAAGGGAGGTCACTCCAAACAAGGGGGTTATCTAAGTTACAATCATAAAATAAATCTAGCATACTATGCTTTATCTTGAACTCGTAGTCGTCTTTTCCTTTTCTATTGAACATGCTAATGTGATCTTTGACTTTAGTCTTGAGCGCGTTTCCTTGCCTTGACCTTGTGCATTCATCACTTGTGATGAACGCCTCCTCGTGACTTCATGTTCCACACACTTATACCTTTATAAATTATTGAAAGCTTCAGAGTTTAATACAACGGAAGACTGGACTTTTAGGCTTTCTTGAATTTGTTGAAGTCTTAAGTGCAGAAAGTATAAGCATGCGGAAACGACTTCTTGTCGAACATCGCAAGCCACCATCTTCAAATGCAACAACATAGGTAGACATGAACAAAATGACTTTGACATTTCATTCTAATTCGATAGCATTTTACATCCGATGGTGAAGACCGATGGACGATATTAAATATCATACTTGTGGAAGGTAGTTTCAATTAAGAACTTACTTGACAAGATTTCACGGGTAAACCCGTTCTCTTTACTCGACCGTCCAAAGCTGACTGCGAACGTAAAGAGTGAATCATTTGGATAAATTTATCCTCATGATTGAAGCCATCAATTTAGATTCCTTGAACAAGTTTGATTCATTTAAGAATCGCACCATCGTTATTTTCCAGTTGTCATGAGCTTAATTCATTTGAATCTTACAAATTACCTACCAAGTGTTGTTTGATGTTAACACTAGTAGGATTTCCACTCATCACCGTGAACTCTAGAGGGTATCACTCTAAGTGTTGCAAGATCGTTAAGATATCGCGTAGAGGCCTAGAACATGTTTGAATTTAATTAAGAATTAAACCATTGTTGCTTTCCAGTTATCACAAGTTTGATTCATAAATAACTACACAAGTCACCTACCATGAGATTTTTGATATTCGCTCAAGAAGGATTTAAATCTTCATTGTAAATACATTCGTATTACTCGGATGTTCAGGCAAGATCATTAAGATTTTACGTAGGACTCTTAATATCTTTCTTACTTTTCACAGAGTGTGAAGAAACAAGGAATTATGAAAGTATGTCCTAATGAGATATTTGATGATATCAAATGGCTCTAGACTCGATCGTGCCTTTTGATTTTTGTGATCGGAGACTGGAGAGGAGTGCCACCATTTCAATACCAATTTATTCGGAGTGAATAAATCGATGGATAACGTGTTGATCTATGTGTGATTAAAAAAAATACCTTTTGAGAGATATTTGAGTTAGCTGGGATGGTTTGTGCATTACGTCACTGGTTCCATGATGTCTATCTTCAATAACATATGTGTTGACCCGGTTTCTACCTATGTTGTAAGGAGGACTTCTTTGTTTACACACTTTATCTTTACAATTCTTTTTCATTCTTCAACCCATTCAATTCTTACCAATATTTCATAATTAGCACATTGTTGTGATTGTTACAGTGCTAACTTAAGTACTTTGTCGGCATTCAACTACGTTTACATTCTTTCTCCATCTTTCCTAAGGACTACTATTTCTAGCTATGGAATGTCCTTGGGAAGATTCCTTCGGTTTTGGAAGAATCATTGGACTTAACCTATCCTACCATCCTTATATCACCACAATCGTCACCATCGTGAAATAGATAGGTTATGGGTAAGTATATGTCACCATGAAATCCATTTTGATATCCAAATCCATTTTGCTCCCCCTTAACATATGCCACGATATTCGAAAACATTTAGCATATGTAGGAATGAGCCAACACGTTAAATCAAGATATTGAATTAATTGATCTCATATTAAATCACATTTTCTCCCCTATATTAAAAATATTAACCCAACCGATGTTTTTAATATCAATTGATTTAATGAAATTTTTTAGAAAATTTGGGAAGAAAAATGAAAATCCAATTATCTTCATGATTTTCACAAGCTCTCCCTCAAAGTTATGAGAGTGTACTTGATACGCAAATAAGAATATTCACGAGCAAAGATCATATATGATAATGTATTCACAAGATTAATAATATACGAGGTTAGACTGACTGATGAGAAAATCATATGATAGAATCATATGGTTATTGTTGACGAGTGTTGGTCTCCTCATCACGTCTGAAGTTATCTCTTGACACCACGTGTACGATTGGTATCGCTGTCTTGATACCAATTTGTGAACTTGGCACTTTCGTCTTGATATCAATTGAAAGATGAATACTTTGTCTTGACACCAATTTGGTAGCACCGGCATTACACAATGAATCGGCATCAAAGCTTCTTAATGCTTGACAATTGATCCCCCTCAATTATTGACCCGTGTTCTATCTAAAGAGTTGTAGTCGTTGTTTGAGTAGTCGCATCGTCGAGTATATAGATACCAATTGTAAACATTTACGGTTTGTGGAGATTATAACTTCGTAAAAACATGATTTCTCTCGTTTTAACAAATAAATGCACTGAAGCGTACATATATTCGTGTTAGATTGTGTTATAATGTAAACACAACCCTTTAAGTGGTTATATAGTAAAAACCATGCCCGAGAAAATTAATTTTCGTTGTTGAGTCAAAGCTTTTCGGTGAAATTCTTGACTTGAATATGAAAAGCGGGTTACTATCTGAAATAATAGCAAGCCATATTGAGCATCTTTAAATCATTTAAACTTCTACTCATACTTTATTTACAAACCTTTGTCATTATTGAACGACATGTATAGGATCGTAAATATTATGATTTCAGAAGACATGCTCTTTTTATTAAAACATTTTTGAACACACAATTTTGAAAGATTTAGAAAGAATAATTTTCATAAATTCTTGATTTGTGTTCAACATTTTGAAAACCAATTACTTGAGGTTAAGATTTTGAATATCTTACTAAAAGAGCTCAAGTCTGAGAAGTTTTAAGTTTCCGGTTGTGAGGATAAGTTATCAATAAAGATATACTTTCCTTTTAACTAAAGAGCGAGTCCTAAGCTGACATTTACTTAGAAGTCGTTTTCATGAGATTGAAAACTTTTAAATATTTAACGCAAATCTCATGACCGAGAAAAATCAATTTCCCGTTATGAGGAGAAGTTCTCTTATTTAAAAGATACACTTTCCTTTTTAAGCTTAAAACTTAGAATATTTTAATACAAGCTCATGACCGAGAAAATTTAATTTCTCGTTACGAGGATAAGTTATCATTAAAGATAAGCTTACCTAAATTAAAGTCCGAGTTACAGTCTGATATTTAACTGTAAGTGATTGTGCATGAGCTTAAAAATTCGAATGTTTTTAATATAAGCTCATGCCCGAGAAAAATTAATTTCTCGTTGAGAGGATAAGTACTATTAAATGTACACTTTCCTTTCTTTAAAGATCAGGTCATCGTCTGTCTTTGAGCGACGAGCCATATACACGAGCTTAAAACTTTTGAATAATTTTAATTTCAGCTCGTGTCCGAGAAAATTTAATTTCTCGTTATGAGGGTAAGCTATCGTTGACGAGATAAACTTCCCTTTCTTTGAAGTTCGGGTCACAATATGTAATATGACTACGAGCCAATGTTGTAAGCTTAACCGCAAATCCCCTGAGAGACTTGTTTCTTAGTTATCAGCTTATTCGGTAACCAAACTCTGAGATTGTCTTTGGTTGACTTTGGTACCCATTCTCATTAGGAGCTTGTATGATTTTATATGGGTTAGCGATATCTATTTTAAACCATGTGGGGGTTCACAGTTGGCTTTACTTGTGCCAGAGGTGACTTGAATAGATGATTCACTTTTTTTAGCTGTTGAAGGTTAGCTTTTGCAGACTAATCTAATATCATACTTAAGATAAGTATCATCCTTTTCAATTTTCTCCCTAGTAGTCTTAGTAGGAGTGGAGACTATCCTAGTTAAATGGCACTCATTTCCTACAAGAGTGAAAGTTCTACCAGTGGGACGTCAAACTTTGCTAATGGGTTTGGTTCTTGCACGGGAGTTCGCCTCATGAAGGAATTTCTTGACCCAACAGTCATGATTTGCATTAAAGACACATTTCTTACATGTTTTACAAGTAGCATATTTAAAGTCCGAGTAAGATCTAGAATTCCTAGATGATTGATTAATGTTCCTATGATATGACATGCTACAGTTAGCAGTGTTAGGTAATCTAGAAGGCATCTGATTAGGTTTGAAATTCCTATCTCTTACTTGTGTCATTTTCTTAGCTTCCCTTAGACCAAAATTATGGCGAACGTCATTTGAATCAGATCGAGACGTGTTCATTAAACTATTCCTAGAGAGGCTAAATACAGTCATGTGATTAGATCTTGCAAAAGTTGTTTTAGTGACATTGGGCCCAGTTGGTGGAGTGACTGGTTTAGAAACATGAACCATATCAACTTGGGAGGCAAACCGCGGTCTCGAGGATTTTGGTCGCTCAGATCTAAATGCAGTCGGTTGTATGACAGACAGATTTTTAGGTGGTTTTCCCAAGAATGATGGATTTTCAAGCTTACTATCCACACTAGTTCCCTTAATTTTCCTCAGCTCGTTTTTCAAAGCAGCTATTGCAAAAACCTTTTTCTGAACTTGAGCCTTTAAATTAGCATTTTTGGTAGTTAACAAGGTTGTTGACTCTATAGTTTTAGACCTCATCTCTATGATAGAATTATTTAACTCATTATAGCGTTGCTTTAAGGTCTCGTTTTCCTTTTGTAAGATATCTTGGGATGCCAACTTAGATTCTAGCATATTAATTTGTTTTAACGAATTATCCTTTTTAAGCTTTAGAATCTATATTTTTTTGATCCAATTTTCGTTCAAGAAGAACGTTTGATTTTTCAAGTTTTTCAAATGTTTCAAATTTGTCCGTTTTCTTCAAAAGTTTAATTTTGGCATCCTCAAGATCTTTTGATTGTTTAGTTATGATCATTTCGAGCTCTTTAATTCTAGTAGCAGAATTGGTTAAAGGAGCAGTCATAAGGCAATTATCATGATTTTTATGACTCACGTCAGATGAATCAGAACTGGTATTGCTATCACCCATTTTCATCCCATGTTCGGCATAAGTAGGTTCGGAATGCTCAACATGTTGTAAATCATTGGTACATACATCATTAGTATTCAATTGTACTCCAACCATTGGCTCTTCGTCATGCATACTTGAGTCATGCTGGCGTGAGTCTATGACACTGCTATCGTCGTTAACCAAAGCGTTCTCCTCTTTGTCATCTATGTGACCATGTGTCTCCTCTTGCATCTGCATCGTAGATTCTTGCATTCCACTATCATACGTTAGTTGAAGTTGTAATCTTTTATAAATCGAAGACGAAACTGATGTCATGAATTTCAACAATGTAACACGGAAATCTTGAACCTAGATATGTGTGTCTCGAAAAAATGACTGGCAGATCACTGAATTTTCAGACTTAACGATATTGAATTGGAAGAAGGGCGTGAATTGTGTCACGAGAGCTTTATATGCAAGTGCAGATGCAAAGTGATTAAACCTTGACTCTTAGGACGAAAACACAGGCGACGATTAAGTTGGTCGTGTCGTCGCTTCGCGCCTTGGCGAAAACGCGAACGACGAGCCACTGTACCGGGACCTCTTATTGTAATATTCCATAAGACACATAATGTGGTACTCATGTGTTTTTTTTATTTTCCGACACGTTTAGATTGACTTTTGAAACATATGGACAAAGAACACACATTAATAATGGTACGAGTAATCTATGATGCTTCACAATTCTACAAATTCCTCTTTCTTCTCTTTTTTTTTGGTAACCGTGATTTCCGACTCATTGGTCGACTAATCCACGGGGTTTGAGCTCACCACCAGACTGACTCAAACCAGGTAAAGCTCTCCCTTTTCAGGAGGTTGGCGTGGCCACTTCAACTCTTTATATAGGATAAGATATCGATCGACGAAAATATTTATCTAGAACTTGAAAAGTTACGATTTAAAACGATAACAAATGAAACAAAATAAACTACCTACACGTGCAACTACAAAATAATCCTTGAATCAAATCGGGTGAACATTGATAACGCAAAAACTAAACGAGAATCAATGATAATGATGACCAATGATTCCTCAAGTTCATAGTGAAGGTTTAACAAATGACTGTATTAGTGAAGTGAATTCATGGGGCCATGCCAAATATATGATATTTCTAATCCATATAAAACTCTGTTCTCATTAAAGTCATCTATCGGTATAAACAGTGATGAAGCCAGGACCAAAGTTGATCGAGGGCACTAAATTTTTTGAACCTTAAGAAAGTAGAGATCAATTTTTTTATATACACCAACTAAATAAGGCTAGAAATACATTTCGATGCACTTAGTGCACTTAAGATATATTAAGGAGAAATCGATTTGTTCTCAATTAATACTAAATAAAAAAAATCGTAGATATCACGGGCTCCCGGGGACACCCCGACTCCGTACCTAGGTACAAACCAGATAAACACCTACTAACAAGTCACACCAATGATAAAATAGAGTATATATAAAGTACATAAAAACGTGTTAAAAATATAATGCATTACAAGAAAGACGTGATAAAAATATATTTTCAAACAAATGTTTCATGTATGATGCTCACTCATCTTAGATAGGGTGTTAATATGGTCGAGTTGACTAAAACTCGAACCAAATAAGCCTTATCAAGTCAAGTTTAATCAGGTTCGAGTTATTTTAACACAAATTCAATAATCCGATATTTGTTTTGGGCAGGCTAGGACTGTATTAATTTTTATTAGGTTATCGGGTCTACTAGTTATCTTGAAAACATTTTTTCACCTATATCTATTATTCGATAGTTCATTAATCATCATTCGTTAACAAATTTGGAATGATGATGTGCTAGTAAAATAACAATGAATTAAATTTTCACCAAAACCCTGATGGCCATTTCCATAATCCTGTGCACTACATTCTACAAAGTAATTATGCAATCAAAGTTGCTTAGTTGTTTCTCTCAGTTACAAAAAGAAGTCCTCAGTGTATGATGATATTAACCCTCTTTGTGTTAGTTAGGCCATCCAAACTTAATGTATCCAAACGAATGCAAGACTTGGTATCTTGCAATCAGGACTAGAGGTGCAATTGAGTCAAGCCGGTCTTAAGTTTTATAGTGTTTGAGCTTGATTTAATAAAACAATTATAGATTTGAGCTTAGCTGGATAGTTTGTCAAACTTCAACAATTCAGGCTTAAACTTTAGTTTGATAAGGCTTGACTTGAAAAGTTTGAATGTGTATAAAATTAAGTTCTTATATATTAAAACTCATCAATAGAAACATATGTATAAAGTAAAACAAACAAAAACCCTAACTCAAAACCAAATTCGATTCGTTTAGCATTAATAAAAAAAACATACTCATATAGTCTTGGTTTCAAAATGCGTCTGCGATTAAAGTCCCAAAGGCATTTGTGTGATGTGATTGCTAACGCAATTACGAAACATTCGTATTAAAAAGAGTACAAAAACATGTATACATATTATGTTTCACCAAATAACAAATAAATGTAATTAGTTTATAAAAATAAAAAAATAATTTAAAATACGATGATGTAAATTAAATTTGAAGTATTTTTTAAAAACGAAAAGAGATTGTTAACAAAGCTTGATAAGAGCTGGAGTCGAGCTATCAAAAGCTTGAGCTTAATATACGTTTCAAGCTATTTTTTAGGCTTGAGCCTGATAAAATCTTGGCTTGATCGAGCCAATCTCAAGCTCAAGTTACTTGATAAAAATTTGGTTTGATTGCAACCCTAATCAAAACATCAATCTTTCTTTCTATTGATGTTGCATCGTTTTAAGGGGATATTTTTTTTGACAAAATCCCTCCTTATTTTCATAATATACCGGGAAGTTTTTAAATCAAATTTACAAGACAATGTTTTGTAAATATAAGGATTTTAATTTGTGCATTGGATGCCAATGCCAACATGAAACTTAAATTTTACAAAGAGTAAAGTGCAAAATTCATCTTTATGATTTGTCAAAAATTTGAATTATATCATTCGTTAATACATTGCCTAACATACATCCAGGACCGTCTCGTTAAATTTGGAGGCCCTGTGCCGGAACCTTAAAATAGGCCCTCTAATTTTAAAAATCGAAATTTTCATGTAATTAGCAAATAATGGTATCGTTATGCCTTGCTTTCGGTGTCGATCAAATAACAACTTGTTATAGTTTAATATTACTGCGTCATTTTTATATAGTAAGATACGTAATATATATTTTGAAAATGCATTTTAGACATACACAAAATTACACTAAAATATATATTTTTACTTTGTATAAATTGTTATAACAAGATAAAGGGTTAAATGGTAAGTTGTAAATATAGAAGGTAAATTAAAACATTTAATGATAGAGTAAAAAACATTTTAAGTTTCAGGGCCCACAGTTGTCTTCTCCAACAAAATATATGGAAGAATTCATTTTCTCCATTGAAGCTCAAGCTAAAGTTTCTTTTTTCTTTCCTTCTGTTAACAATATTTTTCCTTTTTGTATAGAGATATGTAAACGCAACTAAATTCCCAACAATATAGTAATACAGAAGTTTTAAAATTTTGAGGCCCTTGAAAACTGGAGGCCCTGTGCGGTTGCCCCTCCCGTACTTGCCAAAATCCGGCCCTGCATACATCTTTGTGGTTTTAAAATGGTGCACCGTATATCACTGGATGATGCAAATAGTTTTCAGTTAAGGGTTAAAACTGTTTGACACCTTAAAAGTGTTTTAGTTATTTTACACTCAGGGATGATTCTTGCGCTTAACTTTTTCAAAATATTTTCGAATTTTTTTTTTCAGAAAAATTCCGAAAAAAGTTTTTATATACAAAAATTTCCAACATTGTTTTTTCTTCAAAAAAATTTCGAAAAATATTTCATTTCAAAAAAGTTTCGAAAAAAATTTTATAAAATTATTTCCATAATTATTTTTTTCATAAAATTTCAAAATTTTTTATTTTAATATTTACCTCTCAAAGAAAAAATTTTAAAAAAGAAAGTAAATAGTAAAACAAAAATTCTTAAAATTTTTATAAAAAAATAATTTTAATTTTTTTTTATAAAAAAAATCGTTTTTCCAATTTTTTTGAAAACAATCTCATTTCGTTTTTAAAAAATACTTCAAAAAAATGTTTTGGAATTTTTTTTATAAAAAACCTTTTTCGAAATAAAATAAAAATCTGTTCTCGAAATTCTTTAGAAAAAAAACACTTTTTGGAAAAAAAAAACTATTTTCGAAATTTTTTGTAAGACAAAATACTTTTTCGAAATTTTTCTGAAAAAAGTTTTTTTTTTCAATTTTTTTTGAAAAGTTAAGTGTAAAAATCATACATGAGTTGTAAAATGACTACAACGCCTTCAAGGTGACAAACAATTTCAACCCTTGAGTGAAACCTATTTGCACTATCCGTCCTCGGAGATGTATAATGCACCATTTTAGAACCACAAAAATGTATACTGCACGAAGTATTCACAAGGGATATAATTCAAACTTTTGACAAACCACAAGAACGATTTTTGCACTTTAATCTTTTACAAATGCATTTACGAAGTTTTGCATTGAGTTTTGTAGATACAAGGCTTCTAATTTGTGCATTGAATGCCTATGCCAATATGCAACTTAAATTTTACAAATGCTTTCACCAGTTTTGTATTGTGTTATGGCTTCAATAAATGTATCTCAACAAACTAGTAATGTACTTAACAATGACTATTGATAGCAATGATGTTATAACACATATGATGAACAATGACAATGATGGGACTATGCATGATATGGTCTTGTCTTCATCAGAGAAAGACTTGTGTAAGGTTGGAGCTTTTATTGTTAGACAAGGCTCAAAAGCTCATTTTTCACTAGACACTATTATGTTGTACCGATTCTAGTCAAAATTGTGCTATTTGAAATTCAATAGGTCCTGCATTTAATTAATGGTGAGATATTAAAAGCGACTACTTACCGGATACCAACCAACAATATAGCAGTGTACCTATAATTTGATATAAGCTTAGGATGAATCGAGGTTAAACAAGTTGATGCCAAACTCAAGACTTTTAAGGCTCATCATATCAATGAGTTTGAGCATGATCTCGTATCCTCTTTCCATGATCTAATCCACTTGCCTTTGCAATACAGGTTTTTTATACTTCGTATTCTTTGCGAGACTAAATATGTATAGACAATTAAAATATTATCGTTTATATACGTAAACATGCGTCTTATAAGTATGATTGTACTTGTGTTTATAAGTGTTTATGTAGACCAACACAATAAACGAGCTTGGGCTTAATGTACCAAAGAAGTCAGTCAAGCTTGAGCCGAGCTTTATTTTGTTTGGGGATATTACAAAACCAAATCGATTGAAAGCTTGCAAATATTTCGCGAGCCGACTTGAGGTAGTCATAACTCTACATATTTTAACTTTGAAAATAAACTGTTTATACTATAACTTACAAACCACATATAAGATAAACGCAGTTTAAATGTGTCAAATATTATTGCTTTATCAGCCGCCTCTCGCATCATAGATGGGATGTATATGAGTTTGATTTCAGCGTCCTCACAATCCTTATACGAACGGTGTTTACAGCATGTGCAAGTGTGCATCCTTGGAGATAATTAAAATGGTATATGATCCTGGACTACGAATGGTTTAGGATCTGTAATTAAAATGGTATAAGTTTTAGTATTCATTCTAGTTCTGAAAATTTTGAATGTTGAGGGTTTCATAGAGGCCACGTTGATGTGCATTTTCTATAAGAGATACTTCAATCATTCTACCATTGCGCTTTTTAATGTTTCATTGTCAATTTATGTTGTTTCAGAAACAAAATGATATTATACGTTCAAATGCAATTCTCAGAAAATTCCGTACATTGGTTCATTACAGTCAAGCATTGTTGTCCGTTAGACCGTTTACTTAGTAGCAAATAGCTGAACGTTGTTCGGGTTGTAGTTTGGTGAACGGGTAGTTGCCACCTACAGGTCCTTTTGGAAAAATCACAAAAATAAGCCGTCGGCGAACCCTTCATGTTTGCAATCGAGTGTGACCACATTAGTAGTGATTGTTATGCAGGAACCTCAGAAAGCAAGAGAGTGACAAAGGGATTAATTGTTGTTTTTTCAGTTACAAGCCACAGGAACCTTCATCTTTGATTTCATTTTGGTCAACTTTTTTTTCACTCCTTTTGTAATGACTTTTTGTTAGATCCAAAGATGAAAAAAAGTGTGGCGGATGAATCCAAGGGTATTTTACTAGTGGCATGTCTAGTAAAGTTGATATAACAAAAGTAATAAAAAAGGCAATTGATTTGCATCTAGAATTTTGATTGGAACACTATTACATACTTGTACAATGTATACACTGTCAATGTAAAGTTGATTGTCCTAATAAAAACCACCTCCAAATGAAAAAGAGTACCAATAAAGCTAAACAATGGGACATAATCAGACTATTTAGAGCAAAAAGAACATACTACTAACTAATGTAATGACAAATGATATTTTTAAACAGAGGAACCATGGCCGCAGCTAACCCTCCAAACGATTTACCCATTTTTTTAGAGATTATGCCGGGGTAAAAAGAAATGGTACTAACGGTATCAGGTTGAAAAAGGGGATGGAGTAGGAATTTTTTGCAAAGGTACAAGAACCTATAAGGGATAGGAGCATACTCGCGAAAATAGGTTCATCACAAGTGAATGTATAGTCTGTAGCTGCCAGTTGTGATAATACTCGCGAAAATAGGTTCATCACAAGTGATAGGAGCATACTCGCGAAAATAGGTTCATCACAAGTGAACGTATAGTCTGCTAAGCGTAGCTAACAGTTGTGATAATACTTGAATAACCGGTCCGTTCTTGAAACATAGATTATCTTTATATTTGATAGAAGTAGCGAGTGTGTGTTATGCAGAACCCTTCATGTTTGCAATCGAGGGTGACCACATTAGTGGTTATTATGCAGAACCTCAGAAAGCAAGAGAGTAATAAAGGAACATCGGTACAACAACATACTGTAACAAACAAGTCTTATAGATTTAACCATACAAAGGCAATGAAATTTCATGGTGTCCTAATTATACAACCAAATGGACTCCCGATATAATCTACATTAAACAGAGAAATCATGGCCGTTGGTGAGATCTGGTTTGTGGCTGTGGTGCTACTGTCACAGGTAACTTTCAACGATCATTACCCGTTCAAAAGTGGTTTAGGGGTTCGTTTGTAAGCAAAAAATAGACTATGGGCGACTTTCAACGATCATTACCAGGCACATGGGATTTACATCCGGCTGTCACCTTAGTGTTGGTGCAGGGGCGGGTGGTGCGGCTGGTGTTGGACTCGGTGGTTCAGCTGTAGTTCTCTTTCGTCTGTATTACTGCTCGGCATGCATCTACTCACACGGTGTAACTGAGAGCCAGCACTCTCGAGTTCGTGATAAACCCGCCTACAAACCTAAACTTTTAACATTCACACTTTTAATACTTCAATTGTTAACATACCATCGACGCCTCTGGAGACCTTGGTGTCGTCTAATTGTTGTGTTTTTTCGGAAGTATTTTGCTTGCAAGGAGTTTCTTGACTGTTTTGACCATGACATGCGGCAAAATCATGCACCCTACCTCCCGCATCTTAGAGGTCGAGAGATTCTAATATCACAAGAGCTTACTTTTTGAGCAAACCCGAGTGAACATAAAAATTCACCTGAGGAGAAAGAAAAGATATATAATAAGAGACAAGATCTGGTCTATCAAACGACAAGACGCACAGTCATGAAAAGCATAAATCTGGTGTTCTAATTTTTCAGAAAGCATCTTAAGGCATGCATTTCTAAGCACCCTAGATGATTCAAACTTAAAATCCATAAGATCCGCGAGAATAAATTACCTATGTCTACTGATTTTACTACAAATGACAGCAAATCAAAGCCCTTTTTATACTAACACTAATTTACCATATTTCAAGTAAGCAGAACTAATACGTTAGAAGATAACAACAACAAGTAGGTGAACAAAAGTTCAACTCGCGACTGTTTTAAGCCCACAAGAACAAGTCGGTTATCTCAGCAAGCATATCCAAAAATTATGACAGATTCATTTTTCATTATTCAAAGACATAAGTATCATAATAACCATTATAATATCATCTCAGCGTAACCTTAATCAACAAATCAACAAACTCAAGCATAAACATGTTTCATTAATCATAAAAGGTTCAAAACGCATAATCCTTAAACTAACAAATTCAAATAAACATGATATTTTAGAAAAAAAAGTAACCAAAGCAAGACACGCAAAACTCAAGAGATGCTAGACGCACAAATACATGAAAAGCAAAAAAAATATGGTCTTTAAATTTTTTACAAAGCATCTTTAAGGCATTTCTAAGCACCCTAGATGATTCAAACTTAAAATCCGTAAGATCAACCATTTACAGCCTATTCAATTGCAAATCTATTAGTTAAAAGTGAAGATCTGTTAAATCTATAGCAATTATTTGTTACAGTATTAATCAATTTATATAAACTCAAATAATACATTTAAAGCATATATTTTGAAATGGGTATTAAAAATTTAAAAAAAAAAAGAGAGTAGGAAATGTAAATTTTTACCTAATAACTTAAACAGAGAAATCGTGGTCTGTGGTGAGATCTGTTGTTTAGGTGTGTTGGTTCCGTACAGATCTACGATAAGGTGTGCTGCTGATGATGGCCCTTCAAATGGTCGTTTACCCATTTTATTTTATTTTAGTAAAATTTGTTTTCTGAATGAATGAAATGTGTTTTGTGTTGGTATTTATAATGGGTTAGAGCCAATCAGAATCAAGGTTGTGGATTGTGTGTTATCTGTTCGGATTTCATCTTATCTTGACAGATTTTGGGCTGTCTCAGTTGGGCTGGGCTGGCACTAGCACATATAATGGGCTTAACTAACTAACACAATTTTGGTTTGTAGCTACATAGTAAATACTTTCATTTGGTATAAAGTTTAAACCAAATCACCAAAAGTAAAAAAGATTATCTGTGCTAATCAACTTATTTTTGCAGGTACCAAAAGAAGTCACTGAAATTTAAACAACTTAATGAACAATCTTTAGTATTGAACAACTTTTCTTCGAAAAAGAACGCTTCCTTTCGAATATGTTTTAATATTGCTAATTATATGCTAGTCCATTATAAATAGTTTGTATATGTATTTCTAAATGCAGCTTGAGGGAAGTAAAAAGTTTAGGGTAGAAGGTAAGAGAGTCCCACTCAGGTCAAAATGAGAAGTCTTGCGGATCAGTAGTGTAGATTTTTTGAATACATGTATAGTTTCCCATTTGAGCTGTTTATCTTATTATTCACTCTAGTTCTGAAAATTTTGAACGTTGAGGGTTTCATAAAGGCCACGTCGATGTGCGTTTTCTATGCCGGTAATTGTATTCTAGGATATACTTCAATCATTCCAATTTCCACCAATGCGCTTTCTAGTTTTTCATTCTCGGAATACTTTGTACATTGGTTCATTTAATTTCAAACAAGCATTGTTGTCTGTTAGATCGTTTATATAACAGTATATAGGTGAATGTTGTGTGGGGCTGTTGTTTTGTGAACGGGTTAGTTGCCACATACCGCATACGGGTCCGATTTAAAACTTTTGGAAGTCACTATAATAAGCCATCGGTGAACCCTTCATGTTTTGCGCCATCAGAAACCATGCAACATCATCGTCAATCATCCCAAATCTACATAAATGATACATTGATACAACAACATACCAAGTAATAAAAAAGTATCAAATTTCGTGGTGCCCTAATTATAAAACCAAATTGTATATTAACTAGTTTATCTAGCACAACCACCAAATAAGTCCGAAGGAAAATTAGTCATGTAGTAATTTTTGGTAGTTCAGGTGATCACATTCAATATATACGTAGTGTGTAAGTATGTGTACTTTTATCAACTTGGGAGAAAGGTCTAGTACTCTAGTAAGGCTGATGGGAGTGGGAGATATCCCACGAGCGAGTTGCCCAAACTCGCGAGTGGGTACCATTCCCCTCAATAAACTCATGCGCGAGGTAGTGCCACAAAGAAAAAAAGGGGCAAACACACCTGGGTGAGTTTAACTTTGGTGGGCCCAAATGTTTTTATTTTTTTAGTTAGGTTTATTATTGGGTGTTTTTTGTGAGCGAGATGTGTTTAAATAATAAAAAATAGGTATGATAGGTGAATTGTATTAAGTTTGAGTGAGTGTCATTACCTCATGTGGAGAGTTTGGGTGAGTTTATTAAAAAACTGATGTGTCGCTGACGTGGTGGTGAGTAGGTTTCTTACCACTCCCACCAGCCTAAGTTTAGTGACTATCATCTTTTACACATTCGTACATGTTTGTGGTTGTGTATGGGTCACACATACTCTTAGTATCCCTCTTAACTAGGGATGAGCATTTGGACCCGAATCTCAAAACTGAACCGGTACCGTACCGATTCTCGGTACCTGAATCCCGTTCGGTACGGTACCGGTACCACGAAATAAGGTGAAAAAAAATTCGGTACCACTAATTCGGTACAGAACGGTACCAAATCGGGAAATTCCCGAAAAACGGGAAAATCCTGATTTCCCGGTAACGGTACCGGTACCGATATCCGAATCTCGTTTGGTACGATACCGGTACCATTAATTTATGCTCGGGAAAAATTCGGTACCACTAATTTGGTACCGGTTCGGTACGGTACCAGTACCGTGCTCATCACTACTCTTAACCTTTTTTTTACCGCTAATACCCCTCTAATGACGTATATCTACAAAAAAACATAATTTTTTTTATATATTCCGTTATATAATTTTTTTATATATTCCGTTATATATTTTTCACATTCTGTGATTTTTAAATTATAAAACTTTATAATCTTTGCTTCAATTTATTTTACCAATTTTACTCATTTTATTAACTAGGAGAAGAAAATAACTTACGACTCCGCATTTTTCATATTTTACTACTTTTTACTTATCAAACTTTATAATTTTCACTATGTTTTTCTTATTTCATAATATAAACAAAAAAAAATTAAAAAGGCATTACTTGTGAAAAAAGAGATGTATGGGGATAACCAAACCCTTGTGTACAAACTAAAAGTAGATGATTCACATGCCACATATTAACATCTCATGATTGAAAAGTCTCATAAATTATCGGCAAAGTATTTTCAATATTCTTTTGGTGCTTGTTCATGTGACCACATTGCCAAGTGTTTTTGTTTTTAGATTTTTGTTTCTTGTGTCGACTTTACTCGTATGTTTTTTGTTTTATGGACAATTATTAACATTTTACTCTTGATTCGACTTTGACCCGATTCGAATTTATCAGAATTCAACTAAACAAACCCGATTAACACCCTATTTAGCTATATCTATCTATCTATATCTATACTACATTATAAAAGCCTCATCTCAAAAGTTGAAAAAGTTAAAAAATCAACAATTCCTTATATAGAATTGTTACAAACTGTGTAATTAAAAAAACATATCTCTTGATGAAATGCTGGAAATGTTGATGATAGAAACTATGAAAACTACAGTTTATACTTATGGAAATGATTGTAAATAGTTCTATCATTAAAATGCAATATAATGTCTAATTAACCAATTCTGGCAATTTAAAAAATGAAATTGAAACTTATGGACATATATATGGGAAGGATTTTTTTCACCATTGGCAACTTTATAAACCTAAACCCTAAGCGATTATTGTTTACTCCTCCTATTTCTTCTTTCTCTCTAAACCAGACGACCATCACTGTATATTTTATTTTTGTAGTTATTTCGATTTTGTTTGTATATCTCTACAAACAAAATACACATAAACCTCTTCTTTGATGCCACTGCAACTGCCGCCACTATAACCAAACACTCTTGGTTGTTATGTGAGCTAAGTGGTTTAAGTAGGTGGCTTTGTTGTTGGTTTTGATTTCTTTGTATATGCCTTTTAATTTGTTCAGATCCAACGGATTTGGTGAGTTATTCGAGTTTTGTTCAGATCCAGCCAAAAGTACAACCCAAAGAAATGCCTTGGCTTGATTCGGTATCCGAGTCTTAAGTTTGCTCTAAAGAAGCGAAATAAAAAGTACTAAGTAGAAGTTTCATTAAGTGCAATGGGGATATAGAAGGTATGTTATACAGCGAGTTTCATTTAAATAATAGACCCCATTTTCTAATTCATCTGTAGTTAGTTTGTTCTTATTTATGTCGCGTGATCCATTAGTCCCAAAAGTTATATTCTATTTCTTATGTGCTTATAAAAGGTGGTAACGAGGGGCCATCCTAACCTTTTAAATAAACCGGTTATGTTTGCGAAAAATGGTGGATAAACAGATTTGTAGGCTACGTGCGACTATTATAAACAATTGAACGTAATCGTAGTTCTAAGACGGTAAGATAGATGCCCCTGATTAGATGTAGTGGCCTTTTTTGATTTGTAAGAGGGTATGTGGAAACGACTACAAGTAGAGTTGGTATGCAAACATGAAATGTAATTGTTAAGAATAGTACGTGAATATTTATGTGTTGCATTATTAAATTTTAAAGTTTTATCTTTAATGTTAATTCAGTGATAATGTATGTGCTGTATTTGTATAATAGTATGATATTGTTGATATGGTTGGAAATATTATGTTTGTTAATGAATTAGGGTAGGGAGTACTGTTTGATTGCTATAAATTTTTTGATTATTATAATGAACTAAAGTCTTGATAATACATTGCTCAAGTTTAATGTGAATTATATTATATATGTAGCAGCCATATAAGGATGATAGTTTATATACCACCTACATCATAAACCCGACTGTGTTTTCATGTCATTTTATTTCATGATTAGTTGATATATAAACAAAATCGCTACATTTTTTTTATCAATTGTCGCCTAACCATTTTCAAGTTTTTTTTAACCAGACGTCCAAACACCCCATTTGCATTGTTCTCGAACTGTTAGTTTCATATTCTCTTTGTTTAATTTGTGGTGAAAAAAGATGTTACAGACGAGCCATAAGATTGTTTGTTTTTTTGTTTAGTTAACTTGAGCACTTTGTTGTTTTATATCTTATTTGTATTCGTATTACATACTTATATGTGTCTTTTACTTATAAATGACTTTTTTATTTACTACAATTTTTTCTTCTACAGAATTTGAAGAATGTTACTTGCGATAAAAGACAAGTTTCACATCATGAAATACTAAAAAGGAAGTATGACTGCTTAGGTGTTGACAATAGACGAGGTCCATCAGCATCCTTGGCGTTGTTCTCAAATCATTTCAAGCATTGACCACAACTACACAGCTAGATACGCCATATATGTATCTCAGATTTACTGATGGAGAGTCGTACACGAGTCCCATATATAAATTAGACCATGTCCTCCATCAATGGAAATATTGGATGTAGGCCTAGTGACGTGATGGAAGCGTTTCAGGATATGTCATGGAAAATGACAATAGTCTCCAAGTTTTCCGGTTGGGACTATTTTTCGATCAGACTGGTTGGATCTTTCTTAAAGTTTGAAGCTAGCAAGGCTGAGTTCCAATCAAGATATAAAATATTTGTGCCTGCTATTTTTAACCTCTTTTATGAATTGTTGTAACAGTTTTTGAGTAATTGGAGTTTGCGTGCTCATCGATGATTTCGTTGCTAAATCCAAGACTAAGCTAAGTCCTAAAAGACGTTGGCAATGATTTATAATGGCAACAAGGCATGTGCTTTTCATCCATTAGCTTAATTATTTTGTATATGCATTATATTAGATTATTAAATAGATTGGAGCATCAGGTTAAACTATACATTTTTTATATCACTAAAAAAATATAAATTCCATACTACATACACAAAAAAAACTACTTCATCAAAAGAACAAGAAGTTCTATAAAGTCTTAAGAAATACTACCATAGAATGTTTCTTCATATATGACCTCTAATTATACAAGATCAAAAATTGAAAACCATATAAGTAGCAGCATAACAATATTAAATTTTAACTTGTTTGATTTCCATTTCAAGTATAACTCACGCATCAATAGTCATATCTTTATAACTATTCCCTTCCATCTTTGTTACTGATTTGGTCAAAAACCACAAAATCTGTAATTTTGTTCATATACATGAGGTACAGGTCACACAAGCAAAGTAGAAAAATATAGTATATCACCCTAGCAAGACGCTAGGGGAAGAGCTAAGAGTTGTAGAAAAAATATGGGTTAAATGAACATTTCTTCCGGTTTTTGCTACAGGATATAATAATTATAGTGTTGTTCCCATTCAATCCATAACACAAGATTTAGAAGAGATATTTAGAGAGAGAAAGAGAAGAAAGTAGAGAGAGAAATAAGAGAGAATTTGGAAGGTTAAACACTTTTAGAGAGAGAAACAAAATGGTAACCAACACCCTCTTCCACATATGGAAGAGGGTTATATATGCCACGGCCTAAGGCCTTTGTGGGCTTTATCTTGGGCCGGGTTTGGCTTTGTTTTGGGCTTACGCCCCTAACTTATACAATATTAGCTTAAAGTCCAAGCCCGGTTTTCCCGACTAACCTATTACTATACAAGACCAATAACGACTAAGATGACCTATTACATTCTTGTTCGACTATATAAAATATAGGGCTAACAATCTCCCCCAATGTATCGGTCATCTTAAAAAGCTTAAAAAGCATAAGATGATTGAGTGAATACATTCTTGTAGAGGAGATCTTCCTGCTTTGGTCTTGTATCTTGGTCTTGATCTTGTTTGTAACAACTTTGTTCCTTCATGCTTTCGTGATCTTTATCTTAAGCCTTAGTCATTTGACTTTGAGTGCTTGAGATCTTTATCTGTGCTCCTTGTAACTAAGATGACCTATTACATTCTTACATTCTTAGGTATCTTGATTATCGCCATCTTGTGCTCTTGTGACTTCTGAATCGACATCGGTTGCACAGCTACGCCACCTTCTTGATATGCAGCAACATATACAGACACGGATGAAATGGCTTTGAACATTTCACCCTAACTCGGTAGCGTTTTACCTCCGGTCGGTGAAGACCGTTAAACGGTATTAAATACCGTACATGTGATCAGGTAGATTCGATTAAGAACCTCCTTGACAGGGTTTCCCGGCGGTAGTAGCCAGTTCTCTTTACTCGACCGTCTCAAAGCAGACTGCGAACGTAAAGAGTAAATCATAAGGATAAATTATCCGTCTGATTAGAGTCGTCAATTCAGATTTCCTGGAACAAGTTTGATTCTAAAAGAATCGCACCATTGCTGCTTTCCAGTTTGTCACAAGCTTGATTCATAGAGAATCTTGTGAGTTACCTACCAACACTAATGAGTGTCACTCTGAATGTTCTGGCAAGATCACACGGATTTTGCGAAGAAACCTAGAATCAAGTTTGAATCAATTAAGAATCCAAACTTAGTTGCTTTCCAGTTCTCACAAGTTTGATTCGTGTAGAATCGCACAAGTTACCTACCATGAGCTTGTTTGATGCTGGCTCAAGCAGGATTTCCATCTTCATTGTGAATCGTATCACTCAGATGTTCTGGCAATATCACAAGGATAATGCGTAGGACTCGATTGTGTCCTAATGAGATGATAGATAGATCTCGTTTGGCTCTAGACTCAATAAGTGCATTTTGGGTAATCGGAGGCTGGAGCAGACTGCCACCTTTTCAATATTAACTGACTCGGAGTGAGAAAGTCAATAGATACGTGTTGATCTCCGTGACAATGAGACAAGTTTCTTTTGAGAGAAACTCGAATGGCTGGGGAAGGGTTGTGCATCGCATCACTGGGTCCATGACACTTGTCTTCAAAAATATGTGTTAACCCGGTTTCTGCCTAAGTTGCATAGAATATTCAACTCCTTCAATTCTTACCAATACGTCATCACTAGCACCTTGTTGTGATTGTTCCAGTGCTAACTTAAGTAATTGGTCCGCATTCAGCTTCATTCAACTCCATCTTTCCTAAGGACAACTATTTCTAGCTATGGAATGTCCTTGGGTAGATCCCTCCGGTTCTGGTTGGATCATAGGACTTAGTTTCCTATCCTAAACCACATTTTGACTCCATCGTTCCGTCGTGGATAGTAGGTTGTTTTGGGTAAAGATCGTAACCATAAAACCATTGAAAACCATTCAAAGTGTTTGATAAAAATCAAAACTTTTAACACTTTGAAAGTTTTTACATTTCCAAAAAGCTCCCCCTACACACATGCATCGATATACGAAATATTTTGGCATGTGAAGGAAAGAGTTGCACTTGAGTCTTTAAGATCACATGTTGCGATATATTACATTTTAATCACATTTTCTCCCCCTATCTCTAATATAAAAACATCATATTAGAGATACCAATTGATTTAAAATATGACAATTTCTGAAAACCGATTGGGAGAGAAACATGTGTGCACGCATGAATCATGGAACTTTTTCAGTCGGGACGCTCCCCCTCAACAATATATGTGTGTCTTGAAACAAAATTTGACAAAATTTTAGAAAAACGACACCACAAAATATGTTGAGGTACGGAGTTGAGATGCCTTTTCTGATATAATATATTACATTTGACAATTTCATATCATTTTCGGAATGTGTTGGATACATAAAATATGACAATTTTAGAGATGTACCCAACAACATTAAAAGGCTTGATTTTAAAACGCTTCCCCTAAAAAATTGATCAAAATAACATATGACAATTTTGAGATATAAAAACCACTTATGAGGAAGGGAGTGTTGAACACACAATTTTGAAAGATTTAGAAAAACCTTTTGAGAAATGCTTGAAAAATTGTGTTCAACGATTTTAAAATAATCAGGATAGAAGACTTCTCTTCTATTGGTTAGGGAAAGCGCACTGAAACGTACACTCCCCTTTCGGGTCCGTTTTTCATGAGCTCAAAACTTTGATTGTTTTGTGACTAGCTCATGACCGAGAAAAATAAATTTCCCGTTGTGAAGGATAAGTTATCATCCGTGAAAACTTTCCTTAAGTTGAAGTTCGAGTTCTAAGCTGACATTTACTTAGAAATCGTTTTTCATGAACTTAAAAACTTTGAATGTTTTTATGAGAAGCTCATGACCGAGAAATATGAATTTCTCGTTGAGAAGGATAAGTTATCGTCCGTGATAAACTTTCCTTAGTTGAGGTCCGAGTTCTAAGCTGTGATGCGCCTAGAAGTCAATATGAGAGAATATCAAGGAGCTTCATTTTCCAAAACCTCCAAGTCTTCTGGAGTCATATACTTCATACCAAGACGGCCAACGAGATACGCAAACCTATCTTTCGAGAGAGCTTTTGTAAACAAGTCTGCCAGCTGGTACTCAGTTCTGACAAAGTATAATTCCACGATGCCGCGTTCCACTTGTTCCTTGATGAAGTGATATCTAACATCGATGTGCTTGGTGCGGGAGTGCTGAACCGGATTGCAAGATATGGCTATGGCCGAATTTGAGTCATAATACATAGGTATTTTATCAAAGTGGAAGCCATAATCCGTGAGTTGAGTTCTCATCCAGAGGACTTGAGCACAACACGCGGATAGAGCCACATATTCTGCTTCAGCTGATGAGAGCGAAGTGCAATCCTGCTTCTTTGACGACCAACTGACAAGCTTGTCTTCCCCTAGAAATTGTATGCTACCAGAAGTGCTTTTACGACTATCAAGACAACCTGCGTGATCAGAATCTGAAAAAGCCGTTAGATGAAAACTGGTTTCCCTCGGATACCAGAGTCCCATGTGAATGGTATTCTTAAGGTACCGAAAGATCCGTTTAACCTCTTTGAGGTGCTTTTGAATAGGTCTGGCTTGATATCGTGCACAATAGCATGTGGCATGATGAATATCAGGCCTGCTGGCTGTAAGGTACATAAGTGACCCGATCATACTGCGATATCGCGTTTGATCTACGGGATATGAGTACAAGTTAGCGTCTTGGGATGTGGTCGGCAATGGTGTACCAACGCGAGCACATGAGGTCATACCATGCTTTTTAAGTATCTCTTGAGCATACTTAGCTTGGTTAATAAAGATACCACGTGGGGATTGATTAATCTGGAGGCCTAAAAAGAATTTTAGCTCCCCCATCATTGACATTTCAAATCTGTTGTGCATTAATTTTTCAAAACGTTTTGAAAGTTTTGGGTTCGTAGAACCAAAAATAATGTCATCAACATAAACTTGCACCAGCATTATGTCATCCCCATATTTATTAGTAAAGAGAGTAGGATAAATAGAACCTTTGGAGAATCCTTTGGACACCAAGAAGTTTGAAAGTTCTTCGTACCATGCCCTTGGAGCTTGTTTAAGTCCATATAAAGCCTTCTTGAGACGATAGACTTTGTCAGGATGATGAGGATCGATGAATCCTTCCGGCTGATTCACATATACTTTTCCTTCAAATGACCGTTGAGAAAAGCAGTTTTACCGTCCATCTGAAAAACCGTGAAGCCCTTATGTGCAGCATAAGCAAGGAATATCCTGACTGCTTCCAAACGAGCAACTGGAGCGAATGATTCATCGAAATCTATGCCTTCTTGTTGACGGTATCCCTTAACCACAAGACGAGATTTGTTTTTGATGATGGTTTGTTCTTCATCCAGTTTGTTTTTCCAGATCCATTTGAAATCTAAAATTGACATTCCATAGGGTCGGTCAACAAGTTCCCAAACATTTAGGCGTTCAAACTGATGAATTTCGTCTTGCATTGATTCAATCCACGTATGATCAGTCATGGCTTGTTTGATGTTTGTAGGTACAGTTGAACTCACGGTGAGTGCATACATATACACATCGCCATCGGTTTCGAGTTGTCTGCGTGTTCGAACCGGTTTTGAAGGATTTCCAATGACTTGCTCCAATGGATGATCACGTGTCCAATGGTGTGTGGATGGCTATGGTTGGTAGAATGTATGCATGTTGGACGGATCAACATGTTGAGTAGAAGACTCTCCGACTTCGTGTACCGGTGTACCGAACGGATTGATAAATTCTTCTTCGTCAGGTTGTGCATCGGCTGCTTGATTGTTGTTACCTCCTTCAACATTGACGGTTGGTGATGTTGGTTGTATGATAGTTTCTGAAGTTTGTTGAGTATCCACTGGAATTTTCTCTTGAGCAACGGTTGCTGAAGTAGAGGCAGTTGTGTCTTGTTGATTTTGTTCGGGTGCATCAGCATTATTGACAGCGGAAGGCTTTGACACAACTTGATTGTTTCCATTGTAGTATTCATCAAAAATTGGATCATATAAATCAACCAAATCATTCATATGAGTCGTATCCGTCGATTTTGCTGTAGGAGTACTTTGTTGACATTCTTGCACGGGACGTACACTGTTGTGTGTAGGTGCCATTGCTGGACATTGAGGTGCGGGACTTGAGCTGTTGTGATCAAGTACCATAAGTGGCAATTCGTCAAAGTTCACATGAATTGTTTCGACAATAATCTTTGTTCTCTTGTTATAGACCCGATATCCTTTCGACAATGTCGCATACCCCACAAAAATACATGCATCACCTTTTTCTTTCATCTTGTCGAGATTCTCACCGTCTTTAAGAATGTAGCATAAAGATCCAAATACGTGAAAGAATTTGACAGTAGGTTTCCTGCCATTGATGATGTGGTAAGGTGTCTTTTCATGTCTAGGGATAACGAGAGAATGATTCTGAGTATAACAGGCAGTTGCAATTGCTTCAGCCCAGAAGAATAGCGGTAATTTTGAAGTAGAGAGCATTGTTCGAGCAGCCTCAACCAAAGTACGGTTCCGCCTTTCGACAACGCCGTTTTGTTCAGGAGTTCGAGCAATAGACGTTTGATGTTCGATGACTTCTTCTTGAAAGTAAGATTGCAAGTTCTTGTTCAAAAATTCAGTACCCCTATCCGTTCTTACGGTTAAGACTTGAGCTTGAAGATTGCGTTGTATCATCTTGAGAAAGTTTTTGAGAACCTCTGGTGTTTCATCTTTGGACCTTAAGAAGAAAGTCCATGTGTATCTAGAGTAATCATCAACAATCACGAGAATATACTTTTTCCCGTTAATACTCTCTACACGCATGGGACCACATAAATCCATGTGTAGAAGTTCCAATCGTCCTTTTGAGCTTGGGGTAGTCTTTGTTTTAAAAGACTTCCGTTTTGCTTTCCCCAACTCACAAGAAGAACAAAGATGGTCTTTGACAAATTTCAACTTAGGAAGACCGGTCACAATATCATTCTTAGAAAGCAAGTTGATGGTGTCAAAGTTGAGATGTGACAATCGTTGATGCCATAACCATGCTTGAGATGAAGAAGCTTTAGCCATTAAGCAAATTGGATTTGTTGAAGATGTGTCTTGAAGAGTTAATGTGTAGAGATCAGAACCACGAGAACCTGTAAGAAGGTCATTCCCATTGTAGTCTCTAACATAGCAAGTAGATTTCTGAAAAGCCACTTCCAAATCCGCATCACAAAATTGACCAACCGAGAATAAATTGTGATTCAGTCCCTCGACGTAATAAACCCGTTTGATAGTGAGATTTCCTTGAACCAAATCGCCATATGCAAGTATAGGTGCAAACTGATCATTTCCAAACCGCACCGTACCCAGAAACTTCTCCACGAAGTTAATGAGAAGCTTGAGATTGCCCGTCATGTGCTTTGTGCACCCGGAGTCCATTATGAATAGGATGATTTCGACAAGCTACAGAAGAATTAGAAGACAATGTAGCTTTTGACAAATGGGAGCCCTTGATAGAAACGGGTTCCAAAATAGTAGTGGGCCTAGATGCAAAGTCTACAGGCAAGCTGATATTCCTAGACCCAATCACTAAAGTGGTTAACTTAGGTACCCATTTGTATCCGGGTGGTGTAAATCTCGAATACCCCCGTGTACATGTCCTAATCATGTTCTCATATAGCTTCTTTAATCTGTTTTGTTTACGCAGAGTAGTGGAGTCTAACGCACTTAGATTCTTAAGTGGTTGATCAGTGGATTGGTTCAAAGTTCTTGTGGGTTCTCTAGTACTAGTGGGCACAGGAATAGGCTTCCTAGTTCTAGTATTCACGCCATTATGATTAAGAGCACAAGCATCATGATTGAAAGTACGAACACATTTTCCACATTCAACACAAACAACTTCAACATTCGAGGTCTTAGCATTTAAACTGTCATTACAAGCAGTTACAGACGTTTTATTCTTAGAAAACTTAAAATTCCTACGGTGATCTTCTACTTCCTTCTTCTTCCCTTGACTATTGTTAGGCATGACTCTATCTTCAATTCTATTGCTCTTAAGCTGTGGTCCGCTAACACTAGTAGTGGGGATTACTCCTGTAGAAGAAGACACACGTTGATTAGTTTTCTTAATATTCTGAGGTAACCGCGATGTTCCAGTTTGAGTGGGCCTAGTGTACATCTTATACATTCCAGGTGCTATCACATTTGTGCTCTTATCATTTCCTATCTTAGGCAAAGTCTGTGGGGATTGTCCCAAAATAAATGATTTAGGGCATTTAACCGCATTCGGTTGACGAACGGCGGATGGTTTACCCAAAACAGACTTTCCTTTCATTTTCTCAATGAGTTTCTGTAACTCACTAATGGCTATGTCCCTTTCTTTTAGTTGAGCTTTCAAATCATTTATTTCGAAATCTTTTTCATTTAGTAGACGAAACGAAGAAGCTGACATTTCTTGACACTTTTTATGATTATGAGATTTTTCACCTTTTTGTAAAGCAAGTTCAAGAGAAATGGAGTGTTTCTCAAGTTGAGAAAAACTTTTCGAAAGTTTGTTATATGACTGAATTTGTTTCGAAAGCTCTACTTCAAGATTGCGACATTTCGCGTCCGATTCTGACACTAGACATGCTACATGACAATATTGATCCAGATCGGTATACACACCAAGTATAGCATTCATATGGTCAGCATAAAAATATTCCTTAGAAAGTCGATCAATTTCGTTAGAAAGTTGGTGTTCTTGTGTCTTTAATTTAATTTGAAGAAAAGCAACTTCATCTTCAAGAGATTTGACATAGCTATATCAGTTAACATTTCCTCAGTGAGAGTATTATAAAACATTTCCACATTTTTTGAAAGATCATCAATGGTTGGAACAATGCATTGTTGAATGACGACTTCTACTTGTGGGTTAGGTTTAATATTCCAAATGGTATCCCTAGAAACTTTTTCATAGTCGACGACACCTTTGTACAAATTTAAAATCCCTTGTTTTATAAACTCAAATTGCTGAACACTTTTGCTTTTCTCATCCCATTTACGTTTTTCATCCAAAATTCGCTTTTCTAACAAAATTGATTGCTTTTTGAAACTCCTTTTTAAAGAAACTTTCTTTTGTGGTTCATCACTTGGTGGTGGAACACTATTATACATCTTTTGTTCTTGTGAAAGTTCTTTTTGAGGGACAAACTTAATATGATTGTTAGAACCAGAAAGGTTTATTAAATCACTTAAGTTTGATCGACTTTCTTCTTGTTGACGAATGATTTCGTCGCAGTCAGGGGAAAGCATAAGAGCAAGATTATCAACATAACAACCGATATCATAAAGAGCAGGCTTGGTACTTTGAACTTTCTTGAGATATTCAGGCTTGACAAAACTCGTTTTCATATTTCTATTGAGCATATTCATAGTTTGAATAGACTGACCCGTTTTGTAAACAATGTTGTTTAACGTGTCGACTCTCTTTTCCAAAGCAAGAATTTTTTCAATATCCTTTTCTTCACGAGTTTTATAAAGCTCAGTTTGTTTTTGTTAACCGACTCTAATTCAGTAATTTGGAGTTTATGTAGCAGCAGTTGTTCTTCAAGTTCCGATATCTTCTGTTTTGACATATGAATTTCGTGTGTTACTTTAGAACAATATTGTTCGTTGAGCACCTTACGTTCATATGCCAAACCATTAGCTATTGCAACTCGTCGATCAGCTTCTTTTACATAATCACACTCTTTAAGCCTGTCTATCTCCTCGGCTAAGGATGTGTTTGCTTTCTTCAAACGTTTATTAGCATCTTTGTTTTCCTCAATTTCATGTTTTAAAGAATCAATTATAGACGCAAGCAAATCACGGTCCTAATCCGAGTCAGTATCCTGAGCAGCATTACCTTCATCATTACACATATGCTGTGAATCCGTAGAGATATTGCTATCCTCCGTGTCCATTACATATGTGTCATTGATGCTTTCGGGTTGCTCAGGATGCCGTCGTTCATTAGCAAACACATTATAGTTATCATTTGTTGGTACCTTTTCAATTGGCTCAGTATCAAAGATAGGTCCAGAAGTATCAGCAGTCTCTGGAAGCACTTCTTGAATCTTTTCCATGTACACATAATGTGCCTCTAGCTCTTGATCATCGGCTTCATCATCAGTGTCATCACGCCAGTCAACTTCATCTGCTGTTAGTGGAATTCCTGCTTCTTCTTTCTTACACAGCAACATCTTTTCCTTGTGATACCCTTAGTCCTTAACCCGTTTTGGCTTCTTGCATTCCCTAGCCATGTGCCCAAATCCCTTACAGTTGAAGCATTGAATCCCAGTCTTCTGCACAACCGGAGTGCCTACAGTATCTCTAGCCCCAACTTGATTCAGTATCCTCTGATTATCATACCTAGCATCACGATCAAACCTAGGTGCATGATCAACTTCCTTATATCTAGCATTGGATGATGATCTGAGGTTGTTGTTGGTAGGTTTGTAGATCTTCTTGTAAGTTGCGGTGAGTAAAGACATGAGTTCTTCAATCTTCTTGTCCCTTGAAGTTTGTTCATCATCACTGTCTCCATCTGACTTGGTGTCATACTTTGGAGGTGGAGTGGGGACATTTGCTTTTGCTTTGTGTTTAGCAGCAACTAGAGGTTTGGTGGATGAGCTTGATAACTTTGAGGAATGAGTAGGTGGTTGTTGACGGGGAACGGGTTTTGTTGAAGTAGCAGCCACAAAAGCAATAGAATTAGCAGACCGTTCTGCCTTTTCAGCCCTTAGTTCATTCACTTCATTCTGATGTTGTTTCAAGATATCATAAAGTTTGTGGTAAGATATAGTCTTGATATCCTCCCTTTGTTTGACCAAAGTCACAAACCTTTTCCATTCCGGTTTGAGTTGAAGTAGAAACTGGACATTGGCATGATGATTGGAGATGGTGCACTGATTTCTGACAAGCTCATTCATCATTTTGTAGAATCTCGAGTAATATGAGTCAATGGATTCACCATCTTCAGATGTGAATTTTCCAAACTCCCAAAGTAGATTAGTCTCGAGATCTTGAACATTGATTGACTCACCTTGCTTCAATCGATGAATTGCATTCCACATTTCCATAGCATTAGTACATGCATCAACTGTGGAATAGATATCGTTATCAATTCCAGTGAGTATGAAATTTACAGCATCAGCTTCAGCTTGGAGGAGTTTCTTTTTCTCAGCAGAACATGTGTCAAAATCCTCCATAGCTCGTATAGTTGATGAAGTACCATCCTCTGCCTGTGTTGTAATTGGTCTGAATTCAAAAACTGGAGGTGGATTCTCAAGGCAGTGACGAAGAGCAGTTCGGTTTTCTTTTCCATCGAGAAATCTGAGAAAACGAGATGTCCATTGAACGTAGCAACCGGCAGTGAGCACAGGTGGGTTACCGTTGCCACCTTGTTCCAAACGAATTTGATTAGCAGTTGCAATGTTGATGTTGTTGTTAGACATGGTGAATACTTGTGGATGAATTGCAGATCTTAGTGGATTTGTTGTGATGATGTGTGGTTAAAATTGAAATTCCGAAAATTCAAAAATTCTTTTTTTTTCTCAGTCCGACAATAAATTCCTCAGTCTGACAAAACGGTAAGTCGAAAAAATTTGTATCGCCAAATTTTGAATTTGAGTTAGAAATAGCCAAAAACTAATAGGGAAAAAATTTGATTTTACTTGACCTAAAAATTTTAACTTTTTTTTTCTTCGTGTAAACGATGTTCCTAAACTAGTCTAGATAGTGGCTAAGTCTAAAAATTACTCAAACAAAATATCCATCGGAATGTCCATCGGAATAACCTTGTCGGAATGACCTTGATCGTAATACCCTAATCGGAATGTCCTTGTCGGAATGCCAAATCGGAATGTCAAATCAGAATACCCTAATCGGAATGTCTTGTCGGAATGCCAAATCGGAATGTCAAATCAGAATACCCAATCGGAATGTCAAATCGGAATACCCAATCGGAATACCCAATCGGAATGTCAAATCGGAATGTCAAATCGGAATGACAAATCGGAATGTCCAAATTGGAATGACCAATCGGAATGTATAAACCCTATTCCGATTACACTGATCGGAATAACTGTAAGCCCTTTTCTGATGACCTGATCGGAATAATTCCCACTTTTCTCGGACAAAACTCAACCAATTCGTGATTTTAAGCCAAAAAATGATCAAAACACCCAAAATTTTTGTGTTTTTAGCCAAGGTAACAATACCAAATCTCTACCACAACTATGTAGAAGATTTGTATCAAGAAAAAACCATAAAAAACACAAGAAAAAATTTTTGGACGTGATATATAGATCAAAATGACCATCACCTATCCACTATAGGCTCTTGATACCAAATGTTGTTCCCATTCAATCCATAACACAAGATTTAGAAGTGATATTTAGAGAGAGAAAGAGAAGAAAGTAGAGAGAGAAATAAGAGAGAATTTGGAAGGTTAAACACTTTTAGAGAGAGAAACAAAATGGTAACCAACACCCTCTTCCACATGTGGAAGAGGGTTATATATGCCACGGCCTAAGGCCTTTGTGGGCTTTATCTTGGGCCGGGCTTGGCTTTGTTTTGGGCTTACGCCCCTAACTTATACAATATTAGCTTAAAGTCCAAGCCCGGTTTTCCCGACTAACCTATTACTATACAAGACCAATAACGACTAAGATGACCTATACAGAGTCATAAATTAGGTTTTCAAAAAGAATCTGTTGGCGCCTCTCATTGGAACGTTCAGATTGGCTTTTTACCTCACAAGTACGACTCGAAATTGTATCCAAGTGCTACTACTACACGTACAACTTTAATTGAATTTTAATTATGTATGTACTTATGCTAAAATTGTATCTAATCATGAGACATCTTATAATTTATAGTAAACTGTTTTGTAGACATTTTTTATATACTATCCCGTGTGTTTATGATAGCTTATCTTTTAAGTGCTTATCGCGGTTTTTTTAAATATGTGGTAAGATGAAATTGATGTTCATAAATTGGTATCAAACTATTACATTTCATGGTATACCATATTTTTGAAAAAAATCAATGTATACAAAACGCGTCGTACTGAAGCGCGGGTTTAAGAAACTTGTTATAAACACAGAAGTTATGATTCAACGGTGTAAAAATAAGGGCCAAAGCCAATAAGTTTACGCGATGAGTAATGAGCATTATTGGTTATTATCTATTAATTGGTGTAATATTTTATATTTATTTCACTAGTGTTTTTTATATGTCTTTTACACATATTAAGAATGTTAGAGTTGAAATATCGCATGTAACGACTGTTACACTTTCATTTTGATATTTTACGTTCTATTTTTGAACGTTACAAGATACACTTTCCTTAATATTGTATATCATTAATTACATGTCGCTGAAAGCTTCTGCCGCTATGTGTGAGTACTCGTCTAGTATCTATAATGCTTGAATCGAACTTTAAACTTTATGCGGATGATGTTATCTTTATGGGGAATTGGAGTCAATCTAATATTACTACGATCAAACAGGTTTTGGAGGTCTTTCATCGGGCTTCGGGGCTTCGTATTAATATGAATAAGAGTAAGCTTATGGGTATTTCTGTGGAGGCTAGGTTGGTGGAGCAGGCTGCTGCAAATATTGGATGCGTAGTTCTTAATACTCCTTTTAAGTATCTTGGCTCTAAAGTGGGGGGTCTCATGTCGCGGAAACAGTCTTGGAATGATGTCATCGAGGGTATGGAGAGACTGTTATCTAGGTGGAAATTAAAGACTCTATCAGTTGGTGGTAGACTCACTCTTCTCAAATCGGTGTTAGGTGCAATTCATATATATCAAATGTCCATGTATAAAGTTCCGATGCAGGTGCTTCAGAAACTTGAATCCATTCGGGCGCGATTTTTTAACGGCTTGGATATGAATTCCAGGAAACCAAGTTGGGTTCGATGGAAGAATGTGATGTCGTCAAAGGAAACTGGAGGTTTAGGTGTGTCGAGCCTTTTTGCTCTTAATAGGGCTCTTATGTTTAGTGGGTATGGAGATTTATATCCCAAAAAACTGTTTATGGGCTCGTTTTATTTCTGCTTTACATGGCGAGGGAGGTAAAATTGGGAAGGATAATGTGTATTCGTATAACTCTATTTGGCTTAATATTGTTAAGGAAGTTGAAGTGTTGAAGCGGCAAGGTATTGATCTTACGAGTTATATTACCCGGACCTTGGGAAATGGTGTAGATACTTCTTTCTGGGAGGATCCTTGGAGCGGAGAGTTACCGTTTAAAGAGCTGGCCCCAAGAATATATGCGTTAGAGTTGATGAAGGGGATATCGGTTGAATCGAAATTGTATGATGGTAGTCTACAACATACCCTTCGAAGACCTCCAAGAGGTGGTGTTGAGCAAGTTCAGTTACAGTTAATCCGGGACCATATTGAGGGCATTATTTTGAGTAATTCTGTTGATAGATGGTCGTGGAATTTAAATGGTAAAGGGGATTTTACGGTTGCATCGGTTAGGAGAGCTATTGATGATCACATACTTCTGATGGGTAATTCCAAGACTAGATGGGTTAGAGAGGTTCCAATCAAGATCAATATTCATGCGTGGAAGGTTAAAAATGATTGCTTCCCTACTAGAATTAATATGTCTCGGCGAGGCATGGAGCTTGAAACAATCTTATGTCCTCTATGTAACAGCACGGCGGAATCTGCAAGGCATTTGTTCTTTTCTTGTCACTTTGTTCGCGATACTATGCAAAAGATCAGTAGATGGTGGGAGCTGGATCAAAGGGAGATGGATTCGTATGAGGATTGGTTAGAGTGGGTAAGTTCTATTCTTCTTTCAACAAAAGCTAAGAAGTTGTTTGAAGGAATTTGTTATATAACCTGGTGGTTCACATGGAAATGGCGAAACATGAAGATTTTTGGTCATGATTGTTTTTCAAAGGGGAGTATCTTTGATGAAGCTCGACTCATTTACCCGACTTGGCAATGTAAAATTAAAACTTGGATCGAGTACTTAAGCTCGTTATTGAGCTCGTTAATAAGCTTGTATATTAAACATTAGGCTCAAACGAGGTTTGTACGTAAAGCTCGAGCTCGTTAAATAAACGGGATGCAATTTAGGCTCGGGCTCGAGCACGTTTAAGCATGACTTATTCAAGTTTTTATCGATTCAATCTCGAGTTTTTTTTACAAACGGCACGACTCATTTTCATCTATAGTTGTTTTATTACAAAACTTATATAGTTCACGAGACTAAATGAATCTAAACATGTAGGGTCCGTTTGGTAAGAGTTTTTCTAAAGCTTTTATAGAGCTGTTAGCTTTTTTGTTAAAAAAATAATCTAATAGCTCTGTTTGGCACAACATTTTTTTAGAGTTGTTAGCTTTTTATTTTAACCAAATAGCTCTTAAATAAAAAGCTGTTCCATACAGTTTTTTAGATTTTCAAGAGCTGTTAAAGCTGTAAATTACTGATATAACCTCTAACCATAATATAATTTATTAAAAGATGTCCTTTTAAGTCAATTTACATCCAAATTATAGTTAAAAGCTAATATACCAAACACTTTTATTAAAATTAACAGCTTTACAGCAAACAGCTTACAGCTTACAGTTAACAGCTTACAGCTTACAGTTAACAGCTTGCAGCTTACAGCTAGTTTTGCCAAACATAGCCGTAGCCTGTTACATATATACATTTATATATGCAAACAACGCAAACATACGTCATGTAAGTATGATTGCATATGTGCTTATGTGTATTTATATAGACCAACATAATAATCAAGCTCTAGCTTAATGTAATTAAGAAGTTACAGTATAAAATCAACCTTGAGTTGAGCTTTATTTTTTTTGAATATTACAAAAGTAAACTTATTTAGAGCTTGCAAACATTTCACAAGCCGAGCTTGAGATTTGAAATAATAGGGTCCAACTTTGTTGTTTACCCTCATTTAGTAGTCATTATCCTGAACATTTTATCTTTGTAAATGATGTGTTTGCTTTAATTTACATATCACATATAAGATGAAAGCAATTTATCTACTGGTGTAGTGGTGTGTAGGGGACTAGGGGTGTTAATATTTTCGATCCGATCTGAACATATTTAGGTCGGATTATTATGTTTCAAATTTTAATTCAGGTTAATCAGGTTGATGGTTAAAATAGTGTATTTAGTTGAATCTTGTTTAGGTTACCCACAACGGCGCTATGGTCTTTCGATCGCGGCATAGGTTGAACTCGGTCGGCCCGTTGTGGCGACTGAGTCGGGGAAATCGACTCCCCCTAATAGATCGTAGGTGCGACGTATTTGACAAACATGTCTCGCTGCTTTCTTTCTTTTCTTTTTTGTTTTATATTTTTTTGAAAATTATAATAGATTTAATTATGTTTTCATTATATAAAATTTATAAAAAAATTTCAAATTTTAATATATTAAGCTTTGTTTAATTCCTCACAACCTATATTAATTTAACCATTTTTAGAGTTAGTTTTAACTAATACATTTTGCCCTCTTTTGCTTCTAATTAAGTTTTTTTTTAATTATTTTTTTAACGGTATTTAAATATAAATATTATTGTAGTTGTTTTTATTTTATTTAAATAATTATTTGAAAAAAAATATTGAAAAATTGAACTAAATCGCTTTGTTAGGACAAATGAATCGCATTAAGTCGTAAAAAAGAGAAAACTAACGTGTGAGGATTGTATTAGACTTTTTGTGTCCAGCCTTAAAATAGAACTGGATGTTTAATTCTACAAAATCATAAATGTATATTATAGCTCAAAACAAAGGGGTGGGTTGGTGGATTTAAATGAACTTTGGATGCTTTTTTTTTGAACAAGAACTTTGGATGCTTTAAAAACTCACAAATGCATAGACAGACATGATGTTTCACTGAAAAGGCATAGTTTGAGATATGTTATAAAGACCCTCCATTTTTACAATCTATACCCTCCCTACTTTTTCTATTTTTTTATTTTTTTTATATTTTTATAATTTAGTATTTGTTATAAAACTGTGAAACTGAAAATACGGAAAAAAAATAATAAGTTTTAGTGACTCAAAATAATTAAAAAGACAAAAAACGCGGAACATAAACTGATAAAAATTATGTCTGACTGAAACAGGGAGGGGACAAAAGAAATATTTTTGTACTTTTTATGTACATTTAGTGGGGTAGGGGGTATGCATAGTAGAACCCTACTTCAATAGTACGGAAAGTTCATAAAAACACGCAAACTTAACAATGATAACACATGTGGTCTTCCTATTTTTTTCGACAGCTTTATATACTGATTTTAAGACACAAACAAACAAACACATCATACGGCTAATCAATGATGCTTCGTAATTATACATGTTTTCCTTTGCACGTTTTTTTCCCCACATATTTTATAAAGCTACCCGCAACGTAGGTCGAATGAACCGATCGCGACCGATGTCGAACTCGATTGACCTGTTGTGGTGATCGAGTCGACGAATTCGACTCCCCCAATTCGACTCTAGTGCAATCTAATTGCAAAAGTTGTCTCTGGTTTTCTTCTTCTTTTTTTTGTTTTATATTTTTTATTTATATTAGATTTAATTATTTTTTAATTATAAAAATTCATAAAAAATCCAAATTTTAATATATTGAGCTTTGTTTAATTTCTCACAACATATATTAATTTAATCATTTTTGAAGTGAGTTTTAACTAATTAATTTTACCCCCTTTATTTTTAATTAAGTATTTTTTTAATTATCTTTTTAACGATATTTAAATATAAATATTATTGTAACGTTTTTTATTTTATTTAAATAATTATTTGAAAATAATATTTATATTAAAAAATTGAACTAAGTTGCACTAGGTCGCCTTGTTTGAGCAAATAGGTCGTACTACGCCGCAGGAGAAAGAACACTCACGTGTCAAGGTCACGCTAGACCTTTGTAGCGTGTAGCCTAAGAGATCTGTTGAAGCATAATTTGATTAGGTTGGTATTGATGATTTTTTTTAGCTGTTTGTTGTCTTCTCGAACCTTGAATGATGTTGCAAATAAAGAAATAAAGAAATTTCGGTTAGGAGTAGACGTGAGGTCGGAGCCATGAGGTCTACCTCCGACTGTCAAATCAGTATCGGGTCGGTACATTATAAAAGACGAGTGTTAGTATGAGAGATAACATGTGGAGTATGAGGATACTACCTAGATATATATAGGGCATGGATTTGGGTTTTCTGTTAGATAGTAAAGTGTGAGCCGCGAGCCTGTCGGCCTGACTCATTCCCAACTATACATCGACAAGATCATTGATCAGCAAAAATTATTGAGAACCCGAAAACTTATTATCCCGGACCATGACAAACTCTACAATTTAGAATGTGGAACAAATTAGAGAAAATGATTGATTATTATTATTATCAAATAATGATGGTCTACAAGCTTTATATAGGCGGCAAATAGAGCTGGCAATTTTAAACCAAATGGTTATTTTTGCGTATAATGGATAAATATTGAAATTGAGGGGTTTAATTAGGTTTTATTGAAATTTATAGATGGATAAAAATGAGTTTGATTAGAAGTCATTTAATAATTAAATAGGCAAATGGCATAAAAATGTATCAAAATTAAGAGTCATTTTTAATTAAAGTATCATATTTTATTTTTTGCATAAAAAGGTATGTAACTTAATTTTATGGTCAATTTAGGTATTCTCGTTAAATATTTAACAACGATACAGTAAGTTGTTACATTTTAAGTCCACCGTGGCACTACGAAGCACCGTGTCTACCACCGGCATATCAACATCACTGAATTACAATTTTGTTCTAGATCAGTGATGTTAACTCATCATAATTAAAAATAAATTATTACCATCAAAACTAAAAAATAAACAATATATTTATTTATCTTACACCAATAATCTTTTAGTAAACTGTTGTTAATACACATGCCAGATACCTCATCTTTTCAGAATTTTTCTTGAGTTTGGACAACAAAAAATCTACTAGAAAATTAGGTACGAGCAATGAATCTTAAAATAACATTGTTATTGCTATATAACTTTTAACATAGTTTCTAACCTGGAATTTCATTTTAAATGGAATATTATTTCTCGGTGTATCCATTTGCACAATAAATAAAAGTATAGCTTTACTACTTCGATCATAAATTTGTTTCTTATTATGATGGGTTAGCATAAATGATCTAAAACGAGAACAGTGGTTCAGTGATGTTGATAGTATGGTGATAGAAGCGTTGCTTGGTAGTGATGGTGGTGAAAAGTATAATACCTTAATTGAAAATGACTCTTAACTTTGATATCTTTTTGTGTCATTTGTCTTAATTAAATTTGCAAAACAACATGTCTAGATGGGTTTATTATACACTAGCCGGGTACCCGCGCAATACGGCGGCGGGTACCTATGACTATATTTTGAGGCAAACGAATGAATTAAATATGATAAAAAAAAATCACTGCACATTTAACAGGCTAAACTATATAAACATGTGTCACACACATTAGCAGCGCAACACCGCCAAAATAACCAACAAAAACAATTTAAACATAAGCTGACTACATATGTTGTGACGAAGATGTAGATGTAGTAATTTCAGAATGCAGCAAAGGGTTGAGTTGTATGTTCGAGGGGTTTGAAACCAAAAACAACAGCCAAAACCGTCTTATGCATGCTTTAAAAAGGTTGCGCAATAGGTTTTTATAAGTTTGGTTGATATGGGCTGTTATAATAAGGGAGGACGGTTACAACCATGGTTTTAAAGAAATTTAATTTTTAAGGGTTGTTATTGACCCAACATTAGAAAAAACGTATACATTTACTACATAATAAACACTTTTAAATTATGATATATAATATTTAATTTTCTTAAATGTGTATGCATAACTCCCAGGATTTTGAATGACTTTTAAACATTGTATGCATAAACTTTCTAAAAGAAGAAATATTTTAGTCTTAAAATTTTAAGACTATTAAATTTAGAAAATGGTCTAAATGTTTTATAAGGTATTAAGATATGAAAATTTGAGTATCTTACATATAGGACTAATTATTCTAGAGTCTAAAGTTTTTAATGATTTATATGTCTATTATATTATATATACGGTATATAGTACATTTGTTTCATCTTCCTTTTACAAATATTCTTAAAACCACCATGAATAATTTCTTTTTTTTAATAAGATTGTTTAGATTTAATCTAACATTTTTATTTATGTTTCTTAGAGATACCAAGTTGCGGTGTCGACGTTTTAGAGGACGAGAGCACAACTTGAACTTGCGTGACTTGAACGTGAGCGATTGGAACGTGAGCGACAGATTCAAGAGGAGCAGAGGAGGAACAACACGGGTGGTGGTGGTGCATCCGGAAGCAACACCGGTGGTGGTGGTGCATCCGGCAGCAACAACACCAACAACACCGGTGGTGCTTCCACAAGCAACAACAACAACTAACGGACTAAGGGTTTGTTAGTTTAGACAGAATTACAAAAATGGTTTGTGTGGTTTGGCTAAATTGTACATTTGGTCCTTAGAGTTTTTAAATTACAAAAATAGTTAATGTGTGAAACTTTAGAGTTCATTTTTTCTTTTTGTAATTTGAAAAGACTAAAATACTCTTGTCTTTATGCTTTAATTTTTTGTATGAACGAGGGTATTTTAGTCATTTCAAGTTAAAAAAAAGGACCGAAATGAATTTTAAAGTTCTTCATACGGAATGTTTTTGCAATTTCAAAACTCGACGGACCAAATGTGTACTTTGGCCAAACCACACGCAATTCTCTCGTTAGTCTAGAAACTATGTGTTTGATATAAAGTCTAGAAACTATGAAGTGAAGGTATAAAATGTAAGAGTTCTTTGTTAATTTTCTAATGTTATTATAAAATTATGAATAATTATAAGTTTTTTTGAATATATTCAAATTTTATCAGCTAGAATTTATTAATTATCTCTTCTTAAAAAAAATTCTTAAATTAACACATACTTTATGCATTTTTTTCTACTGTCAATTTTTAACTTTATAATTTTTTTTAACTAAATTTAGAAATAATCTGGTTTTTATTATTTTTAAAAATAAAAACATATTTATTTTTGTAAAAATATTACTTATTAAATAAGGGAAAAACTGGTTTTTAGACAAAAGAAATTTTATTAAACGTTTTACTTTACTGTATGTAAAAGATTATTATTAAAATACTGTAGACAAAGTTAAACTTGTTGATCAGATTTTCACAATGTATTGCATTCCTATAAAATATGCGACTCGATCTTGTCTCTTATTAGTACTAGTTATAATACCCGTGCACGCATGGGTTTTGACATAATTATTTTTTTTATCAAAGTTTTCCAGCACAATTGGCAGTGCCGATGCTATAGTTCTTTGTGAGATGTCCGCAATCTACATAGAAAAGAGGTACATTGAAGTTTACATAAAAGAAGCAAACTAAGTCATAAGCCTCGAAACATTTTGTGCTTTTGAGTACCATATTCTTGGCATAAGACCATGTATGTAAACTTCATATCAGCTACTGCTTTACACTGAGCCCATAATGATCGTTCTCCCTTCATTTGTTCCTCGTTTAATTCAGTCGCCTTGTACCCTTCCATCAGATCATCTGGTCAAGACTTTAGACACGGCAAAACACCAACTTGATTTCTAGATTAATCACAGGAGAAGGAAAAATTATGTATCAGCATCTTTAGCCATATAAAGGAAAGCGTGAAGCTCCAATGCTTAACGATAATACATCATGTCGCGGACTATAAAAAATAATACTCCGTACGAATTAGTCCATCTCATATAATAAGATGTTAAATGGGTTGCTTAATCAACTTTGGTGAAAACACACATCCCTTGGTTAAAGTTTGGTGTATATAAGAACCCCATAGACGTAGTTGATCCTCTAACTCGTCGTTTCCTTTAGGTCATCTTTTGTATCCAGTAAAACAATTTATAGTTTTTGCAAAATCTATGATAGTATTTTAGTTTTATTGTTCCATATGACTTCCATAAATGTGTTTAACCATCAAAATATTTGTAACCAACCAAGATAAAATGATTTTATGTTACATAATATGTATATGCATAAATAATATCTAATTCAACAAATGCAAGTCTTATGCATTAAAAGTGGTCCTATGTATTTTTCAAAAAAAATTATCTCTTTGTTGTCGAACTTAAACGGTCCTATGTATTTCTCGTGGTCGTCTTTTTCGTCTATTGGGTTGACCGCGTTCTTGAAATCAACCTCAGATCCTTTAGTTGAACATAACATAAAACCAATAAACACCACTGCATTTTGAAGTTCAGGTCATAAAAATGTCAAATACTTGATTTAAAATCTTGACTGAAAATGAAACATGTCAGATGTTTCTCATGGGTCAAAATTGACCCAAAGTGTACTCAATACTTGCTACTACCAATATTATAACTGCAATAGCATACTTTGTCCATCATAATTAAATTATCAATTAATTATTGAGCATTAAAAAATGAACAAATATGTATTAGGCTACATCAACTAACACATCTTGATAAAAATAAATCAGTTCGTGTTTCGACCCACGTTAAGAATCATTCCTCTGGTCTTTGAATATACCATATTGATCAACTCGTAGTCTGTATACCTTAACCCATTTACTTACGTTAAAGTTATGTTAATTCGCAAGTAGATTTTGTAACTCTTCGTAGTTTACAACCTCTCGATAGAATTACCTTCATTAAATGCAATCTCATGTCACAAGTTGTTTTGATGCAGTGGTTTACAACACACATATAGCCACAAGTAGATACATAATACAAAATTGCAAACGTGTAATAACAATAGCAAAATTAGAAACTACTTACACTTTAAATGATAGATCAGCACCATGGTGAGTGTTGTGACACATATGGATGGCGGGGTGAATTCATTTGTTACCTACTAAAATGAGAATTATTTTTTCATTCTGCAAGGATGATTGGATGAAGCATGGGGATTTCGAAATTGAGGAATAAAAGGGTTACCTTTAATCTGATATTTGCTTCAATGGGGATGAAAGGACGGTTTTGCAACTGTTGATCACTGTCCTGACAAACCATACAATCATACACATCTCATGTGGAATAATCATTGCACATATGTAAGAAAATTGTCTCTTTAAATGACTGACAAACAGCCTATCTAGAGGTTTAAGAAAATATAAACAACAGTACATCTATTTCAGATCATTAGAAGTAAAAAAACAAATATTATTTTAATTTAGCTATAAAAATATCTGATATAATAAAAATGGCAATTTAGTTCCATTTTCTGTGACAGGAAAGCAAGATGAAGATACGTATACTTACTTCTTGGAGGTGCAGGAGGTAAACCATTGTGGAGCTCAGCTACACTTCCTGAAGCATCAGTGATGTCTCTGCCAACAATTTTTTATCGGGCTAAGAGAAACCTATATGTGATATCTAAATAACATTACAACATGAATCACCAAAAGTTCAGCAAGAATCACCAAAAGTTCAGCAAGAGTCACCAAAAGTTTAGCAGGAATTACTAAAAGTTTAGTAACTATGTTATCGTGATATTAGTCCCTTCAAAAAATATCATCACAAACAGAAATTTAATTTGACAATAGCTTAATAAACATAACATAATCGTTCTGTGTCTCCACCCTTTAACCAAATAATTACTTATACATTAAGAGGGGGAGGGGGGGTCGGCGTAGTTGTTCATAAGCGATTGTTTTATAATTGCGTTTTCTGATAGCAGATAGTTAAGCTTTTAGTATTTGGGCAAAACGACACTAATGTTTGTTATCTTATTATTTATTCATATATTATATTTAATCAAGTTTAGAAGTAGTTGTAAGCACATCATACTACTTTAAGCAGATTGAAGACATACCAGTAGAGTTCAGCAGGCTTATATGCCCCTCACATTTAAGGAACACATGCCTTTTCTAACACTATAGATATGCAGTTAGAAGGTCTTCGACACCGGGTAAATCACAAAGTGTCCTTATATACTTTCCGTCAGCTTTCAACAAGTGAACTTTTCTAGGAAATCTTCCACTCTATAATAAGCGTAGCATTTGGGTTCACTTGTTAAAACTGGTTACTTGAAACGTTCCATCCTTTCCAAATGATTTGAGGTTCATGATCTATTCTATTTGTTTTGGTCGAGGCATGACATCACTATCCCACATTTAAGCTCTTTCCATATAAGACTTCGGCTTTTGGCTGAGGCATGACGCCACTATCCAACATTTAAGATCTTTCCAAATCAGACTTTGGTTTTTCTTTTTGTAAAGGGGACTATTCCCTGGTAAAATATAATCAGACTTCATCTAATGTACCTATAACAAAAGGTTTGCTCGTTTATAGTGGCAAAAATTAATTTGGAAACTGGTTTTCTTGACCAGGCGATGGAGGTGATGGTGGATGTATGCTGATGGTGATGCTGGATATATTATGGTGGTTACAATTGTGTTTTCTAAGTGAATTTAGGAATAGAATGTGTTTGTAACAATTGTCCGTGTTTTGACCTCAAAGACACAATTCACCGAAACGTTCCCTGTTTTCCAAATTTTACTAAGTTCATGTTATGTTCTATTTGTTTTGGCGGAGGCATGATGTCAATGTATATTAAAGTTTCAAAATCAGCCACAAATATGAGCTTATGAAACATGAGTCAAAACCAAATAAGTGTGGGTGTTTAACACATGTATTCAAAACTCATGGAGCTTCTGGCTTGAAATGGAATAAGGCTAAAGATAATTCACTTTAATTTTAGATAACGACCTTACATATGTCGTAAAGGTACCCCATCCCTGAAAATCATTGAAAGAAAATAACGATGTAAGCATTAAAACGAAACATCCATAAGTTATTAACAATCTATTTCTAAAATGGTTCTAATAATATAAAGAAAAGTTTATGGGTTTGCGTTAACTATCTTATTGTCGCGTTTGGCAGTCAAAGTATTCCCAATGCTTACAGGATAAACATGTTTTCATTCTCCGTTTTAAGTACTCAGTTTCAAACCAATTGAATAAAATGGATGATCAAATCCTATTTATTCCTTATTTCACGCAAAGTTAAGAGAGTTCAACTCCCATTTCACAATAAATCTATTTTCTATTCCATAAAAAGGTCGTGTCTATCATTGTTTTTCTAGATAATTAGTATCAATATTATGATCATTGTAGCTTTGAACAACAAATGTTGCCTTCTTCAATCAGCTTTATTACAACTATTTATCTGAAATTCCTAATATATAGTAAGATTTAATCAACTTTTAAATGCAACTCCAAACACCCCCAGGTCTAGGATCCTAAAATCTAAAACATAATACTCACACAGTAGACCAAAGATGTAGATGTCTTGATAAATAGTACTTTATAGGTGTCGTAGTGCAAAATATTCTATAGTAAGGTTTGGGGCACATTTGGGGTACTAAATATTCTACTGCTAGTCGTGCAGGTTCCGATATTAAGAAATATAAATTACTAGATTTTGCATATTGCTACATTACAACAAAAAAAGCACAACACCTATTGGCATACAGATCATTGATAGAATTATACTCGAATAGCAACAACCAATAGTTGTTATTTGTAATACATAAATATAATTATATCGGTAAAAACATGTTAATGGTATTTATTATCTATGACATTATATAGATTAATATATCCATCATACCTTTAGAGCACGATTTGTGACCTTCCCTTTTTGGCACCTGTATCGTTTCCTTGTGGTAATCGTTTTCTTGGTCTACACGATTCCATTACAAACATTAATTAGCCAGAACTATTACAAACAAACATAAGTACAAAACATGAAAAAAATCAAATATTTATATCCACAATCTTAGACTTAAATGTATACAACCACTCAAACATACAAAAGTTATGTCTAACACAGTAACACTTCGAGCATATATGCATAGTGTGATACTTTAAATTCCAACACCATACGATAGTTTGTCAGAAGCATTTGATTAACCACCTAGTGAGTACATAAACATCATCAGTTAAATAAAAGTGCATATAAAATCAGTGCTGCAATCCTAGATTAAAAAAATTTAACATGATAATTAAAAACAAATCAGTTATACAATTCAAGAATCAATTGTAATTAATTAAAACAATAAGAAAATATTTAATCAAAACCTTGTACCCACCAATTAACACTTAATAAAATATTTAATGTGCGTTGAAATTGAGAGTCCACTAATAATCAAAAGTATCATTCTTCCCTAATCATAAAAATAAAACTCTACAATCAAAAACACAGTCATCTTTGTTGATGAAGAAAACTCCTAAAATTGAGTAATCTAATTTACCTGGATTGTAGATCATCAAATCGTCATCTGGTGAAACATATTCAAGATCATGGTAACGTTCCATTAATGAACAATATAACTCTACAATAACATACAATCATAGGGATTCGATTTAGAGTTTTTGTGTGCGGGGGTTTTGGGGGGCCGATTAATTTTTTAGGGTTTCGGTGTGAACTGAGCTGACGGTGATGGTGGCCAAACTTTTGATTTTAACATATATCTCCAACAGGCGAGCTTTAGCCTTAAAGTTTAATAAATGATAGATTAGACCCTAAAGTTTTATAAATTTTCACCCTCTTTTTCTATAATTTTTGCTCTTTTCGTTTTTGACACGTATATTTTTTAACCAGTTTTTTACTTTCATTAAACAAAAATACGAACATTACACATTTCAAGTCCCTATTTTGGGTTTTGCTTTACAAAGAAAAAGATATCTTTTCTTCTCCTTGGGTGTTTACCCTGACATAATCCCTAAAAATGGGAATACAATGGTATTATATGGAACACAAGATTTATGTGACTGTGTAATCAAGCGTGTTCACTCTTTGGATCTGAGGTATCGTTCAGACTTTTTCTACACTGTCACAAAATGGAGATCTTGTAAGCGATCACAACAACGTGGTGAGTATCTACGAGACCAAATGGGACGAAGATTATTATAATATCGCCACGGAATCCTGTAAGTGTAACTTACTCCAGTTTGCCAAGGAAAAGGTGATTAGTATGAGTTGAAAAAGTTGATAACCGATGTATTTCTAGGGGTAGTGCATCTCCACTTCAATGGAGTGTCACACAGTAGCATCCGCCCGTCCAATATTCTAATTAACAAGTACCAAACAGGTCAGGTAATTGATATTTCAAACATTTTCCGGCAAGTCAATCATTATATTGCATAGGTGATAGTGTTTTGTGGGCTGTGTGTATACACTACAAGAAAACAAGCCTAATGCAACACTTAAAGAGCAACACTTTAAAAAAATGTTGCATTTTAAGTTAAAGTGATTATAAAGCAACATTTTGAGAAGAAGTGTTGCATTCTAATAACTAATGCAACATTTTTCGAAGTGTTGCAAATGATATTAAAAAATGATAACATGTTTGACATGTAATGTAACAGTCTTGTAAAAGTTTTTGCAACAATTTTATAAAGAGGTGGAATGTTAAGTATATGTGTTGCGTTTGTTAAATGTTATATTAAACTGATAATTTAAATGATTAACGGCATGTACTTTTGTTTAGTAAAAGTGAATTAATACACCACATAATAAAGAAAAATTAAAGGAACGATACACATTATTTTAGTAAAACTAATGTTACACAAAAATAAATATATAGTAATTCTTTTACCAACATAAAAATATAACCCATTATGTTATAAAGATATCAAAATACCAATTACGTACTACAGTTTTGTAATAAAAAAACGCATTTTTTATAGGCTGGTTAAATTATAAAATTATTTTTACAATGTCTTCAAATTTTAAGAATAAGAAAGAAACGCTAAAAACTTACCCGCTATATTGTCCGCCCAAAATCCCCAATCCTCAAATTGATGGCGCCATTATTTCACCAAAAAATTCTAAAATCCCTCCCGACCTTTAGATTTTATTTTCCTCCTAATTGTGATTGACATCATAATACATCGCTCATCCTTTAACCCTTGCTCAAATGATCTACCTTATCTAGTTTACAACACACACAACAGGTAATTGCTTCATCTCTAAAAATCATGAACTATTATATAATACCAATTTTTTTCAATTAAATATTTTATAGTGGAAGTTGTCAATTTTTTAATGTTTTTTTTAGCTCTTTTCGGTATTTTTTTATTTCACTACACCGATTATAGGTACGAATTTATATTATAGATAGATGAATAGATCAAAATGAACATTATATTGTTTGAACACCAAGTGTTTGATGAAAATACCCACAAGAGAAAGTGAGTCACATAGAGCTTGAACTTTTTTAAAGTATATCTAATGTGTTGCTGCAATGTTCCACTTGTTATATACTCCTTATCTATTTGCCTAATATGTTGTTGCAACTTTTATACTGCATGTTAATATGTTGCTGCAAGTTTTAGTATCACCATGAATGCAGCCTGCAACGTTTTGTTATTGAATGTATGTAAGGAATTTTTTATGGTGGAGATGATTTTTAATTTTTGGTAACGCATAACTTCAATGTTTATTTGAAAACTTGTCACTTGATATTCATATTCTTGTTTAGGTATTTTAATATGTTCAGTTTTAAGTACATGTTCTATGTTGTATGTTGTATTTTGTTGTATGTCGCGATCTTTTTGGTTGTTTTGTTCTGGCAATCGATTTGCCTGTTTTGTTACTATATTAGCAGTGGCGTTGTCTCTTGGTGCAAAGACTAGATTAGCAATGGAAAGGTTTTTCATACTACAAAACGATTCACCTGAGTAAGTACTACGTTAGTTGCGGCATTGTCGTACAAATCCTTCATGATTAACTCTTTTTTTTTTGTTTTTTTAACCATTTCAAGGGGATATCCATTCAAAGTTATTTTTAGTTGGTTATGTAATGAGAATCATTAGTGTACCCCCACATACTTTTATCAGTTATTAGCAACAACAAAAAAAGAAATTCAATCTATAATTATACTAGTTTATTTTTATGATAAAATACAAGTTGATGTCATAGTACCACTAGGAAGAGGGTAGGAATGGTGGAAGACCAATCTTCTAATATTCTTGTTTAGGACAAAGTGGCATGTCTAAACATTAGAGTACTACATAGCTACTATATGAAATGTATGAGGTTGTGCCTTTTTCTCATTCACACATGAGATTCTTGAAAATTAGATTACTTATTTTATGTGTTTATAAGTTTAAAAGTTTCATGCTTACTACATTTAATCCATCAGACTAGAGGTGCCAAAACGGACGGGCGGGCTCGGGCTCGGGCAGCGGGTTAAACGGGCGACAGGCTAAACGGGCGCAAGCTAAAATGAGAAAAAAACATATAAAAACGTAGAATAAAAAAATAAATTTACTTGTTTAAAAGTCGGGATGAAAAAATTAAATATAAAATATCCACTCAGTAGCCTAATTAGTATTTTACATGTGCGCCCATTAAGCCCATAAGTTTCTTACATGTGCGCCCGTTTAACCCATCAATAATAAATAATGGGCAAAATGTGCCTCATTCTTTTTTGAAAAGTATCAAAAAGTGCTCATATTTATCAAAATAGACAAGATTTGCCACCTCTACATCAGGCTATGATAGGGCATTTAGTTATTTCTAAAGGTTATATAAGTTTTGTTCTCTGATAACTACGGTATTAGATGAAACCAATTCAAGTTTTATCTTCTACTAATAGCTAAGCACATACTTGAAAGATGTCACGACTGATATTAACATAATGTTTATTGTTGATGCACAAGGTGCATAATAATTACGAGTGACTATAAGTAGAGTTAATTGTTGATGGTTAAGGAGAACAAAGGAATATTATGAGAGGCGGCAGTTAAAGATATCGCCATGTCTTTGATAAGTTTGGCAATAGATGAAAATACAAATAAAATGCAAAAGAGAGGATAATCCTGAAGCATCTTTTGATAGTGAGGAAAATTACCTAGAAGTTGCTAATACACGTTATCGCTCCAAAAAAGGTAACCATCTTAAAAATCTTTCACTGTGCCAATTTTGTACTAGTATAACGTCTCTCGTTTTGATAAACTTTAATGTGTCACAACTACAACGCCGGCATTATATCATGCCAATCTTTATAAATATATGCTAACTTATCGAAGCAATGTGTTAGTGCCCCAAAACCATGCGTGGATGGTAAAAAAGTGAGAGTGTCTATGCAAATGTGGGAAAAAGGAATTAACCAAGGGCTGTAATTACCATGGGTGTGAACTGATCTTAAATAAAAAAGGGTCACAAGCGAAATATGTGTTCTTATTTTTTTTCTAGGATTCACATGGACCTGTTAATATGCTTTTCTTATATTAACAATATTTTTTTCATGTCATCCATCTTAATTATACATTCTTGTTGATGTTTTTTTATATAAATGCAGAAAATTAAAGACCCAAACAAAGAACAACTACCTTGACTCAAATGTTTGAGTGTACACGCCTAATGACCAAAGGAAATGTATATGTTGACACATATACAACGGAGAAAATTGTAAGATAGTAGTTAGTATTACTAGCATTATTTTTTACTTTTATATTAGGTAAACACTAAGTTTCTTAACAAAATATTGAAGGAACAAACGAAGAACCACAAACCTCCAAAAAATGAAAGTTCTCTCACAGATCCTTTTCTAGCTGTGATGAACAAAGAATAGGATGTGGACACCTTAGACTTTTTGGTAAAGGTGTTACTAACACATTGACACAAAGGGTGAAAGCTAGCGGTATATCTAATATGGTCGCATAAGAGATTGTGCGATAAAGTACTACCAATTTAGAAGCTGAAGATGGTCAGCATGGTACAGAAAGCTTGAAGAGGTATATCAACAGAAAATTGTTGAGTTAAAGGACAATGAAAAGAGATTAGAACTGATGAGAAAGAAATTTTTTACTTAATTAGTTGAAGAGTGGTGTGAACGGTCCTAGAAAAACTACCTCCTGAATAGCTCGCATGATTATAACGTAAGTCACTGATCTCTTTTGGTAATAGGTATGTTATATACTTGTATCACGTGTTTATTTATGTATATGAGTTCTGTTAGGTCTTTTAAAGGATTGATATAATGACTTTAGTGGCTTTAATATAGTACTAGTATTCAATAACACCTTGTATCACATAATGTAAAGAAAACTAATTTTATTTTTTGGTTAAATATTTTGCAGGTTGCTTTATTATAACATGTGTAGGAAATCAAGATTTGCAACTGTCAAATGGAAGTCTTTTTAAGAATATGTTAGTATTATCCATTAGTTTATTAGGGAGATTTTTTGTTTAAGCTTTGAACTTTAAGGTGATTTCACATTTGACAAATTATTATGGTGTACTTGTAATATGATATTATTAATGATATTATATCATTTGTATGATGGAAACAAGTTATATTTCCGACAATTCCACGTATACTTCAAATAATGCTTGTATTTGTGGTTGAATTTTCTACAACAAATATGCAACACAGAAAAGCTATAGTAAGTGTTGCATCTAGTCGAAAAAGCAGTATTCTTAAAATGACAAATAAGCGTTGTATTAGATGATGAAAAATGTTGTACTTGATGCATAAAAGTGTTGCCATTGGTTGGTGTTGATTACTAAGAATTGTTGCCTGTAAGTATCAAAAGTGTTGCAATGTAAAAGTGTTGCATCTGAAAACATGAGCAACACTTTGATAAAAGTGTTGCAAATTATAGGAAAAGTGTTGCTTTAGACCTAAGGCAACGGAGCCTAAGGCAGCACTTGAAAAAGTGTTGCATTAGGCCTTATGCAACATTTTTTGGCCCTAATACAACACTTTACGAGTGTTGCTTTAGCCCCATTTTCTAGTAGTGATAAAAGGTAGTGACGTAGTCAACGCGAGCTGATGACACACATATGTGATAGTTTGTCTCAATTGTTGTGGTTATCAAAGAATACTATGAATCATCCTCTTGAAGACGAAAAATGGAAATCCATTTACAATGAGGTGGAGGATTATATCAATTCTCATTTTCCACAACTATTTAATTCAGTATGTCTTGTAGCGCAGAACTATACTTTTGATGATTTTTTCCCTAAAAATTCTTAGAAGTGATGTTTTATAGAAGTTTTTTCCCTATCATGTGTGATTGCCTATACGTGTGCTCTTATATTAACATGAAAGAAATTCAACCCAGTTATATGAAAATCTTGCTCCTGAGCCTACATTGCTATAGCGATTAGTGCCTAACAACATCTTTATAAATGTTCTGTCTATGGTCTTACCATTTGATAGATCCATCAGTTGTAAACCATCTTGCGCTGTTGGAGAAATGGGGACAACGTCTTTTCGCTCATGAATGAGCTCCTCCCTATGGTAAACAACATTCACATTTGAAAGTTGAAATTAATCTAAGAGAACTTGTTGGCCTAACCTTGATTAATACTTGTCGACTCAATTTCATATTAGAAAGACATAACTAATCACTTTTCATAACCTGGTTAAAAGGCGGTGCAAATTTCTAAGATAAGGCGTACATTATTCCAGTTACACATGCCAATATAGGAAATCCGACAACAATTGGCCAAACCAGGGAAAGCCAATGAACTACCAGCATCAGCAATCATACCCAATTCATAAGCCCCTCCAAGCATATTCGCAGTAAATGAATGAAAAACGACATTAGCCTCCAAACAGATAACAACCACCACCAAGCAACAACGGCATTCGATACTCTTATGTTCCCAAGTATCAAATTATATCATTAGGACCTTCTCTGCCATGATAACCAACTTCCTACTTCAATTTAAAAGACACAATTAAACATGAAACGGTAATAATAGGTAGCATTCACCAACCCAACAGCACTAACAACTAAAAATAACCAAACAAAAATCTCTTATGTTTTTATGGCCAATTGCCAAATGGTTCCCTTTTCATGCCAACAATATCACGTCGATCATGCTCTCCGTAACTCCATTGTAGTGGATCTATTGCAATGGTGGAAGATTGACCAAGCCAATGCCAAAAAAATTAGATGTTCGGTTCTTAAAACATCAAACGGTAAACACGTTATAACTGAGTTTACATTCTAAAACTGTTGGATATAAAGTTCTATAAACTGATAATGGCGTTTCAAAAATGTTGGTGCTGGTCAAACTTCAATTTTGTCCAAATTTCATAGTGTTATAACTCTAATGGAATGCATTTTTTAAGACTTCTAAGATGACTATCTAGTATTCCAGATGTTTTGCATATGCAACATTCAGACGATATATAAATGCAAAAACATACAAGTCTGTTTAGCTAAAACTCCTGACAGTACCCTCAAGAAGGTACCAATTTGCACCATCATACATTAATTAACAACGCACAACAAATTTCATCAACGATGAAGAATATTTACATTAATGTGCAGAAATTTCTAAAAAGTTCCCTCAGTCAACTCAAAAGTCTCGTGGTGGAGGTTCTGAAGATGAAGAAGGACGAGAAGCTCTTGGATGCTTGCATTCTTGCTCGGGTGCCAGATTCTCAGGGGCAGCTCTCTTTGGTCTTAACTGCAAATGGAAATGGAAATTCATAAAATTCCAAGAAATGGGTAATTTTATCTTCTTGGTAGTGTTCTAAACTTGGTTTTGCATTGTTAGTCAATGCATTTGCGCAAATCCACAATGCGTGCATTATATTTCAAATACACCGACCGATTGGCTTAGTTAAAGCTTTGTACATATATATAAACATTGATCTTTTGCAAGAATCTCACCTTCTCGTCACTGTGCTGATAAAATTGCCTCAATAGTATGTTTTTGGCTTCAGATGATATTACTGCAGAAATGACATGCGAATCAGGAATATAATACACAAACGGCGGGCTTACCTATCAAAATCACCGAAACAGAAATGGCATTTTGATGGTTTATATTTACCATAGCAATTATTTAAAACCCTAATGTGGATCAAAGAACACATAGCGGAAGCAAATTAACAAGATCTTTAATTAACACAATTATAATTAATCAAGGCTAGGGTTACATATCTTTATCCTAGCAAGATCTACAAGTCGACGGAACGGTCACCGGTAGAGATAGATCACGAACACCATCAGAATGTAATCTAAAGCAAGATTACACCACGATCTCGTACACACGTGATATGGCGAGTTAACCGTGAGTCTAGCACGAACAAAACGAGCTTCCAAGTCTATGGAAGATCTACCCAACAACCCTAGAGAGAGGCTAGGACTAGATCTAGAATAGCTTATTGAAAATCAAATAAATACCCTAAAAGGGGTGTATGGCCGGTGGTTTGAGCAAGAGAAAAGAGAGATGGAGTAAAAAATTATGAAACCTTGGGTTTGCTTATATAGCCCTTGGAAAAACTTTTCCTCCATGGTTAAACAACTTTAAGGAAACAAAATCTTTTCTCCTTCCTTTTGTCTCTCCTTTGGCCGGATATACACAAGGCCCAAAAGGGGTTTCCGGAACGTTTCCGACACCTTCTTTTAGCTTCTATAACATTCTATAACGGTCGTTTATTACTTAACTTTTAATTACTTAACGATCGTTAGCTACGGTTTGATTTAATAAATATATAATAAATATATTTAATAAATAAATTAACTCTTCACGTAATGTGTGCAATCCCGTGATCTCGAGTTCGATCCTATCACACGACAATCGATTTTAAGTCCATAAACTTTCAGCTCCCACTTGGACAAAATTCGAATATCGTGATCACATTGATTAGCGTCTAGTTACACTAACAATGTCACTAGTACAACTCGAGTAAGGTTTCCTGGACAAAACCTTTTAATGATATATAATCATTATTATTATCCTTTTATTTCAAATACATAGTTAATAAGGATATGGATCTCAGTCATTCCTTTCATTAACTATTCTGTTTCTCGTTTACGGATATAGCAAGATTACCAAAACACATTTGGGTGTGGCCACACAAACATCTTACTACTCCCCCGAGGGCCCAGCTGTATTTATACTTCAAAATAATTTGAAGGAAACAAATCCCATTTTGACTACAAGCAAAACACATGAACTTTGCAACACTTCTGAAAATAACCCTTATAACTACCAGTTACGTTTAGCGTTAGGTTACCTTACAGAAATACACTACATTGAATGCAGTTTTCTGGTATCTCAGGTCTAAGGATAACTATTTATGATTTACTTAATGACAAAGATCCATAAAGTAAAATCACATAGTTGGGATAAGTCCAATATTTGATCCATCAAATATCATCCAAAATTGACCAATATACTTTCAAGTATACTCTGTCACTATTTTGAATTGTCTTAGTTTAATAATACTCCCATATTATTAATCGACAACGGACGTTTAGAAACATCACAATGCTCACGGATTAAAACATGTAAAATAGGATACAAAATCAAATAACAAAAAAATAAACGAAATCCAATTTTTATTTCATCAATTCAATAATGCCTTACATCCTTTATCCAAATACTAATCAACAGATTTATTGCATGAATTCGCTAGCTAGTTGCAGCCCAATTGCCTTGGCATGCTTAATTACCTTTGGCCTAGATAAAGCCTTAGTAAAAGGATCAGCTACGTTATCATCTGTGTGAACTTTTATTAATTTTATTTCTCGAGCTTCCACTTGTTCTCGAACGTATTGATATCTACGTTTAAAGTGTCTGGCGCCTTTCATAACTCCAGGGTCATTGGTGAATATTATTGTAGCAGAATTGTCGCAATATATATATCAATATGTTCTTTAATTGAAGGCATCACTCCAAGATCTCCAATAAACTTCCTAATCCAAACAGCTTCCATTGCCGCTTCTGAAGCGGCCATGTACTCGGATTGAGTCGCATGCATAGCAATGGTTTTCGGCTTACCGCTCTTCCAGTCAACTGCTCCTCCATTGATGACAAACACGTAACCCGTCTGAGACTTCGTATCTTCTTTATCACATTGCCAGGACGCATCACAGAATCCTGTTACATTCAATTTTGTGTCTGGTTTACCCCCGAATACCAAAAACATATCTTTCGTACTTCTCAAATACTTTAGAATATGCTTAACAACAGTCCAGTGGAACTTTCCTGGATTCTGTTGGTATCTACTGACCAAGTTCTGAGCAAACACCACATCAGGCCTTGTGCATCTTACAACATACATAATAGATCCTACAGCCGAAGCATAAGGCACCTTTCGCATGTATGCCACATCTTCAGGTGTTGATGCATCTTTCTCATGACTTAACTCATGATTAACCTCCAACGGTTGAAAACCTTTCTTAGAGTTATGCATGTTATACTTCTTCAATATCTTATCAATATAAGCATCTTGACTAAGACCAATTAACCGTCTACTCCTATCTCGATAGATTTAATTCCCAGAATATATGCAGCATCTCCCAAATCCTTCATAGAAAAACATTTACCAAGATAATCCTTAACTTTCTTAAGTCTTGGAATGTTACTTCCCATGATTAATATTTCATCGACATATAAAATTAGGAACACTACATTACTCCCACTAGCTTTGCGATATACACATGGCTCATCACGATTTTGAATAAATTCGAACTTTTTGATTTCTTCATCAAATCGCTTATTCCATTGACGTGATGCTTGCTTCAAACCATAAATAGATCTTTGAAGTTTGCACACGCGCTTTGGATATTTAGGATCAACATACCCTTATGGTTGTTGCATATAGATGTCTTCATCTAAGCGACCGTTTAAGAAGGCAGTTTTAACATCCATTTGCCATATCTCATAGTCATAGTATGTTGCTATAGCTATGAGAATCCTAATAGCTCGTAAGTCTGCTACAGGAGAAAATGTCTCCTCGTAGTCTACGCCAAAAGTTTGAGTAAAACCTTTAGCTACTAAACGTGCTTTATAGGATTGTATCTCACTATCCATGTCGGTTTTCTTCTTGTAGATCCACCTATTTTTCACTACTTTAGCATTTTTAGGTGCATCCACAAGAATCCAAACATCGTTGATTTCCATGGATTTCATTTCCTCATTCATCGCAACTATCCATTTTGATTTTTTCTGGATCAGACATTGCGGATCGATAGTTAGAAGGTTCACCAAGATCCCCTACTTCCTCCTTATCATCCTCTATGTAAAGACATAGTTTGTCTGGCGCACGTATGGTTCTTTGAGACCTACGTGGAGGAATTAATTCCGGTGGAACTCCCAGACTTTCTGGTTCTATAGGAATTTCTTCGCTAGTATTTTCAGAAGGCAATGTATCTTCTTGAATTTCTTCAAGATCATAATTTCTCCCACTGAATTCTTGATTTACAAGATCATTTCCAAGGAAGTCTCCATACCAAGCCACAACTATTTTGTTCTCAGACGGATAATAAAAGTAGTAACCCATAGTTTCCTTAGGGTAACCTACAAAGATACATTTTACTGAGCGTTGTTAGAGTTTATCTCCAGAGTCACGTTTCACATACGCCTCACAACCCCAGATTTTCAAATAAGAAAAATATGGCTTTTTGCCATGCCATAGTTCATATGGTGTCTTATCAACCTTCTTTGTGGGAACCATATTCAGAATACGAACAGCAGATTCAAGAGCATAATCCCAAAAGGATAATGGTAAAGTTGTAAGATTAAACATAGATCGCACCATATCTAATAATGTACGATTTCTCCTTTCAGATACACCATTTTGTTGTGGAGTATATGGAGAAGTAAGTTTCTGAACAATTCCATTCTCACTTAAATAATCTTTAAACTCTTGACTTAAATATTCACCACCTCGATCAAAACGAAGAGCTTTAATCTTCTTTCCGAGTTGTAACTCTACTTATGCTTTAAACGTTTTGAATGTTTCAAACACCTCATGTTTATGCTTAAGTAAATAAACATAGCCATAACGGCTATAATCATCCGTAAACGTTAAAAAGTAGCTAGCATCTTTCCTTGACACATGTCTAAGTGGTCCACACACATCAGTATGTATCAAACCAAGTAGTTCAGTATCCCTTTCAATATTGCTATTAAAAGGTTTCTTGGTTATATTTCCAGAGATACAAGATTCGCATTTATCAAATGATTCATCATTGATATTTTCCAAAAGACCATCACGTTGAAGCTTTTGTATGCGAGTCTTCCCAATATGGGCAAGTCTACTGTAGAATATTGATAACCTATGAATCTATGAAGTGGGTTGATGTTTTCTAGTGAGAGAAACTAGAGAGAGAAAGTGAGAGAATATGTGAAAGATTTTATTAATATGAAAGTATAAATGGAACAACAACCAACCCCTTTCCTTAGTGGAAAGGGGTATTTATATTCCAAGCCTAACATTGGGCTTGGGCCGGTCCATGACAAGCCCATGGACCGGTTCTTACTTAAGTTAATAAGCAACTAACAACTAATTACTAACTACGAGCTATTACAACATAAATCATATTGTGGAGTGACCGATACTTCTAATATACGTTAAAACGTATTTCTAACAATCTCCCCCTAAGGGAGGTCACTCCACGTTACAAAGTTCTAAACCTAGCATACTATACTAAGTCTTCGTTCTTTAGCTCGTAGTCCTTTCTTCTTTTCTTTCTTTTGTTGTGAATATGTTGATTTGGTCTTTTTGGCTTTGACTTGAGAGCATTGTTCTTTGGCCTTTCACGTGCGATCTTTGCCTTTCTTGTGAACTTTTCCTCCTCGTGACTTCATGTTCCACACACTTACGTCTTTTTGTTGAATTCTCGAAAGCTTCAGAGTTTGGTACAGCGGAAGACTTCATCTTGTACTTTCTTGAATTTTTTTTTGTTGCAAAAGACATAAGCATGTGGGAACGACTTTTACAGGAACACCGCAACACCACCGTCTTCACTGGTACACAGCAACGCCACCGTCTTCAACAGGTACACAGCAACGCCACCGTCTTTAGCAGGTACACAGCAACGACACGAATAAAATGGCTTTGAACATTTTATTCTAATTCGGTAGCATTTTACCTCCGGTCGGTGAAGACCGTTGGACGATATTAGATATCGTACCCGTGACGGATAGTTTCAATTAAGTAACTTCCTGACAGGATTTCGCGGGTGAACCCGTTCTCTTTATTCGACCGTCCAAAGCTGACTGCGAACATAAAGAGTGAATCACTTGGATAAATTATCCTTGTGATTAAAAGCCGTCAATTCATGAAACCTGGAACAAGTGAATTTCAATTAAGATTTTCACCATCGTTGCTTTCCAGTTGTCACGAGCTTAATTCATAAAGAATCTTGCACATCACCTACCAAGTGCTGTTTGATGTTGACACTAGAAGGATTTCCACTCGTCACTGTGGTCAATAAAGAGTCACTCTGAGTGTTCTGGCAAGATCATATGATAATGCGAAGAGGCCTGGAACGAGTTTAAGTTCAATTAAGAATTAAACCACTGTTACCTTCCAGTTTTTCACAAGATTGGTTCTAAAAGAACCGCACGTGTAACCTACCATGAGCTTGTTTGATGTTGGCTCAAGCAGGATTTCCATCTTCATTGTAATACTTGCGTATTACTCGGATGTTCTGGCAATATTACAGGAATACTGCGTAGGACTCATGAAAATCTCTTACTTTTCACAGTGTGTGAGAAAGCAAGGAATAAATGGAAAGTGTCCTAATGAGACTTTTGATGATCTCTTGGCTCTAGACTCGATTGTGCGTTTTGATTTAGTGAGCGATGGCTGGAGAGGAGTGCCACCTTTTCAATACCAGTCTATTCGGAGTGAATAAACCAATAGATAACGTGTTGATCTCCGTGTGATTAAAACAAATACCTTTTGAGAGATATTTGAGTTAGCTGGGAAGGGTTGTGCATTGCATCACTGGGTCCATGATGTCTTTCTTCAATACCGAGAATCATTAGCAAAAATGACCTCAATAGCATATGTATTGACCCGGTTTCTGCCTAAAGTTGTAAGGAGGGCTTCTTTCTTTACACCCTTTATCTTTACATTTCTTTTTCATTCTTCAACCCCTTCAATGCTTACCAATACGTCATCACTAGCACCTTGTTGTGATTGTTCCAGTGCTAGCTTAAGTACTTGGTCGGCATTCAGCTACGTTCACATTCTTTCTCCATCTTTCCTAGGACTTCTAATTCTATCTAGGGAATTGTCCTTGGGAAGATTCCATCGGTTCTGATGAATCATTGGACTAAACCTATTCCTACCACCCTTTTGTCACCACATCCGTCGTGAATTAAGCGTGTTTTGGGAAGGAATTGCCACCATGAAACATCATTGAAAATCACATAAGGTACTTGTGATATTGAAATCAAAAGTTTTGTACCTTAGGTGTTTTGTTCATCAAAAACGCTCCCCCTTAACACGTGCTTAACACATATTAAGTTGGATTACCGTTAAATCTTTTTCATCTTTTAGCCAAGTATCGCTTAAGTCTCCTTAATCCCATTTTCTCCCCTTATCCAAAATGTTAACCATTAATATTTGGGATATTGAATGGATTAACCGGTCTTTGGGTAAAAATGAAATCGATATTTGGCCATAGAACAAGTTATTGCTCCCCCTTAAGTTAATGAGGGATAGTTGTAGTGCTTTAGTATGATATATTTTGAAAGATTTAGAATCTCGTGAGAAATTCTTGAAAAATTATCATACCTTAACACTACAACAAGCCATTAAAGCACATTATTCACAAATATACATATTCACAAAAAATACCAATATAGAGTGACCTGAAATGTACGACCCTTTAGATGGATCGTTGCAGTGTCCTGTAGTGCACTCCATATGGTCTACCACCCACGAATCTTTCCAAACTCCTCATCAATCTACGTTCACGGAGCTTCTGATCGATCTTCTTGATCACGTACTTTGCCATCTGCCGGTAACCTGGATGCCAATCCTCCGTCATTTCTGGCAACGTCCCACCCGAGTTCAGATGCTCCAACTTTCCTCTGACTTGTAGAAGAGTGCCATCACTATACTTGTGGAGCTCCCCCACCCTCATAAACTTCATCAAACCTCGACTGTTCAAGTAGAAAATGCCGTAATTCGGAACAAAAATGCCGGTATAGGGACATCTTTCTACATGTTGAGGTAGCACTTTATTCACTGGACGGGTCAGGTTGAGCTTCCTTTGATAGCTTTCGACTCCCAACTGAAGATCTTCAACTCGTGTCTTGATAACAACGCTTCGTGTGAACATACGAAGTGCTGTATTCAAAGCAATGAGGTCCTCACGAGGAATATGTGTCAGTTGATCTCTGGTCATCAGAAGCAGCATATCTTCGATATCCTCAAGGCGAATGATGGAAAAATCTCCCTGCTGAATTTTGTATTCCCTGTCATCCTCCCTTTTCAAACGAATCTCCGTCACATGATAGTAGCCATTCTTGGCTTCTGTTTTCATTCCTAAGATGCTGGAGATGCGGATGTCGGATATAACATTGCTTCCAGAATTGACCAAGCAGCAACCCCTGTACGCCCTTCGGACTCGTTCGTCCCAATGAGATGCACCTATGACAGCATACATATCATAATTACGATTTATCTTAGGGACCCAGAGTCGGTTTACCTTTTCCTCGATGAAGGGTATTGTCCCCCAGTTGGCAGCTTTCAGCAAAGTCAGGGAGGTTGCGTACTTTGATGACCCCTTCAGTAGATACACCAGATCATTGGTGACGAAGAAGTCAAGAGCAATCTGATTGTCTTGAGTAGGATCCATTGGAGGTGGAGCTCTTTCTGATTCATGAAGACCTGCCCGTTGAACGGTATTCAGAGCCTTCAGGATCTCCTCGGCATAATATTCGAACTCCATTTGGGTCAACCGGGTTTTGGCGCGAAGTCTTTTATCCTTCAGTACTTTCTTCACCAAAGATGGAGTAACCGAAGTCTTATACTCATGAGCAAGAAATGCACATAAGTCAATCGGACTTCGGATACGAAGATACAAGACATCTTTGTCGGCGTCGGTGATCGGATCATACTGCGCTGCTGCCGTGATCCAAGCCTGTGGTGGAGCAGTCTCGTCGATCTCCAACGTGTCCTCCCAGTTCCTTGTGCTTGGTTCAGGAATAGTAGATTGTGGGTTTTGTTGCTGAGGAGTGGAGACGTGAACATCTGCTTGTTCTGATTCAGGCATTTCAGCAGTGTCATGGACGGGTGAATGTTGTGCAGCTTCAGGTTCGGTTACCGATTCTGCAATCACAGGGGCAACAACAATAGAACTAACGGGGTTAGTGGTAACAGGTATTGATGCATGGATAAATGTACCAGGAATAGATGACCCTGTAGTGGCATTCACATCATGGCGCCACTTCGATCGTCTGGATTCCGTGGATGTAGACTTTTCCTTTGGTGCTGCATCTTTCTTGGATTTGGTGCCAGACTTAACCGGTTTCTTTGAGCTGGCACCCTTATCCCCTTTCTCAGGCTGTTCACCTTTATCCGCATTGCTCCCCTTAACACTCTCCTGGTGACCATCACCACCATCATTACCATCATTATCATCATCGTCCTCATCCTCATCAGTATCATCCTCATCCTCATCATGATCATCATCTTCATCATCATTATCATCATCCTTATCATTATCATCCTCATCATCATCATTATTCTCATCCTCATCATCCTCATCATCATCCTCATTCTTATCTTCTTCTTCTTCTTTTTCCTCCTCTCCACCAGTACCCTCTTCTTCGTCGCTCTCTTCCCTTTCTTCTTCAGGGAGAATGTGGTAGGGTACCACACTTCCAAACGTCTTGAACAACCTATCATCCTCCATGATAGCGTCATTCAGGGATTTGAAGAGAGCCCGTTGATTCCTCGATTTATCAAACGATCCAAGTTCCTTCATTCGAGCTTTGAGGATCTTCTTAAGTTCAAAATCCGTCAAGTCATAAGCGATCTTGTAGGCGGCTTCTGAAGGATTGGATGATTTGATCATTAAGTTGTCAGCAGCAAGCGTCTTCAAATCATCACGCAGTTTAGGCATTAAGGATTCAATGGAGTCTTTCACTCTCTGCTCAATAGAAGCTTCAATAGCTGCTTTTTGCTCTTTGAGGTCATCCTTAATAGCTTTAAGTCTCGTAATTCGTGCTTTATGCCTATCAGCTTCAGCCTTTTTAACCTGAGCAAGTTCTTCTGCATGAACTTTACGTGTAGCTTCCATGTCTGCAGCGAACTTGGCAATCAACTCTTCTTGAGCTTTCCTTGATGCTTCTTCACTTTGAGCTCTTCTATTTAGCTCTTGGCGAAGTTCATCCATTTCTCTCTTGTGATTATCCACATGTTTATCCAACATCTCGGCCATCACTATTGCTGCCATTGCAGACGTTGCAGAGCTGCTCTGGGTTGATGGAATGGGCTCGGTTGTGACTGCGGTGCTGAGGATGGGCTTTATTGGTGGTGGAGGAAATGGTGTAGAAACCGGTCTGGTTGGTAAGGGTTGAGTTGTTTGAAGTTGAGTTACCAAAGGTTGAGTCGACTCTTTGTCAATACCAGCTGAAACAGGGATTGATGGCTCCTTCGAAGTGGAATAATGTTCAGGTGACCCAAATTCATCAACATCATCTGGTTCCACGTACTCATCCTCAATTTCTACCCTTGCACCTGAACCACTGCCACCAGTATCTTTCCTACTCCGTTTAATGGCTATCTTCATCATTTGTTTCTCAGTTTTATCAAGAGTAGGATCAACAATGCCTTCTTCGTCACGTAAACGCATCTCATCAGCCTTACCCTTTCCCTTCTTACCCTTTGTCTTCTTCTTTTTGGCTTTGGATTCAGGTAAATCTGCTTGCTTCCGTTTACCTTTGCTCTTTACCGTGGTGGAAGAGTCTTCACCTGCTAGAATACTTGCGCGTTGATTCTCAATTTATGTTAGCAAGTTCTTGTAATCCTCAGATGCAATAATCTCATCGGTCAGAAGATGACTGGGAATGGGACCAGGAATAACCGTATTCGAATGAGTCTCCTGCCTTAAGTCTACCAAATCATCATCATCTATCATGTGGTGACGACTACCTGCACGCTTGTTAATGGATGCATCGTTTTCCATAAAGTAATGTATGATCAACTTAATAAACCTAGGGTACTGGTAAGTTTTAACTTTACCCTTTGTGTTAGTGAAGAGTTGAAAAGTAAACTCCTCCCACAACAGTGATGCATAATCAATACCCATACCTTTGAACATACCATAAAACATCTTGATGATTGGTGGACGAACAGCATCATACCCAGTTGTTTTGGGTGTTAAACAGCGGCTTAGAATCCCAAAAATAGCTTTCCATGGTTGACCAACTTTGGCAGTAGTAAACTCAGACGGGGTTCGTATGTCAAGACATCCAATGGCGGTGAACATCTCCATGATCTGGTCCTTAGTCGGGTTGGCTGAGTATGATAAGTCTTTGAGTGTCGGCCGAAATCCAAAAATCTTCCTAAAGTCTGACACAGTAAGCGTCTGCTGCTTGTTGTCCAAGGAAAAAGTGATTTTGTTGGACGTCCTCTCTTTGGTAGCCCAGAACTCGTAAAGGTAGTCGTAGGGTACTGAAGCACTTCTCCTTAGCGCATGCTTGAAATGAGATTTATCAAGCATGGCTGTACCTACCTTAAAGCCATTATGGGTAGAGTGAGATACCTCCTTCAGACGGTAGTTGTTTGGAATAAACTTTAGAGTCTTGGCTTCAGCAATGGCGGCGGCTCTGTTGTGTTGTAGTTGTTGTACGGTAGGGTTAGTCATCGTCTCTGCTTAAGATAAAACACAAAGGTTGATACAAACAAGTATGAATATCATTATGATTTTAAACCTAAGCATTTTACATATGACATAATCCCTTAAGCTTTGAAACCATGCAAACATCTTCTATACGGAATAGTCACTCAATTCGGAATAATAGGTCTACACTGAATAGGAATCCTATGCGGAACATAAGTCTATTCGGAACATATAACTTATGCGGGAAAACATCCTTATTCTGAATAAAAGGCTATTCGGAACATTTATCCTATGCGGAAAGCAATTCCTATTCGGAACATTGGGCCTATGCGGAAAAACATCCCTATTCGGAACATTTTGTCCTATGCGGAAAAACATCCTTATTCGGAACTTTTTGTCCTATGCGGAACATTTGTCCTATGCGGAACATTTGTCCTATGCGGAACATTTGTCCTATGCGGAACATTTGCCCTATTCGGAACATTTGCCCTATTCGGAACATTTGCCCTATTCGGAACATTTGCCCTATTCGGAACATTTGCCCTATTCGGAACATTTGCCCTATTCGGAACATTTGCCCTATTCGGAACATTTGCCCTATTCGGAACATTTGCCCTATTCGGAACATTTGCCCTATTCGGAACATTTGCCCTATTCGGAACATTTGCCCTATTCGGAACATTTGCCCTATTCGGAACATTTGCCCTATTCGGAACATTTGCCCTATTCGGAACATTTGCCCTATTCGGAACTTTTGCCTTATTCGGAACATTTGCCCTATTCGGAACTTTTGTCCTATTCGGAACATTTGCCCTATTCGGAACATTTGCCCTATTCGGAACTTTTGTCCTATTCGGAAAGTATTTTCTATTCTGAATAAGTGCTCTTATGCGGAAAGTGACAAACAGTTACGATTTTCTAATTAGGCATGAGATAGTTTGATTCAAGTGTTCTAAAGGCCAAATTAGTGCAATTAGACCTATTCCGAATCATCCCCAGGCAAAAACCCCAATTAATTAAACCCTAATTAAACAGTAATTTCATTCAAGTGATTTGCAATTAAAAAGAGTTAATTGAATTGTTTTTCATGAACGATTAAGCCGATTTAATACCTTTTTAGAAGATCTTGATCTGAGAAAGTGAATGATTTTGAGATGATTGATTGATTTACGTGTGTTTGTTTTGTGTGGAAGGTTATCAATGGCGGCAAAGGGAATGTAAACAGTGAAGGATTAGAAAAAAAACGGGGGGGGGGGGGGGGAAGGTTTTGACTAGGTCAAATTTTCCACAAGTTAGACCTATTGTCAACTTTGCCCCCTCAAATTTTCTTTTTGCTTCATTCAACATTCTTTTGTGTACCAAGTTTTAACACTTGTCACTTTGACCCTATCTTATGTTAACTATCCGAGCCTTAGTGATTAACTTAACTTATCACAAGCACAAAACTATCCACGACAAACTTATAAGCAACAACAATACAAATGCCAAAGCAATCCAACCATTAACTATTAAGCGTTGTGAGTTTCCTTGAAAACTTTTGAAGATCTTTTTGATGTGAAAGATGATGAAACATTTTCTCCCCCTTAAACGATGACCCGTTTTCTATTTAAAGAGCTGTAGTCATTGTTTAACGAGGCACATGATGATGAAAAACATTTCCCAATTGATATCTTGAAAAAGTTTGATTCGTGGTGTCAATAAGATTTCTCTTATTTTAACAAATTAATGCACTGAGACGTACACAAATTCGTGTTAGACCAAGTTGTAAAGTAAACTTGATCCCTTTGCATGATTGGCTTGTAAATCACGCCCGAGAAAATTAATTCCCGTTCTGAGCCAACGTTTTCCAAGGAAATACGTGACTTTAATATGAAAACCGGGTTGCAGTCAGAAATAACTACAAGCCATTATGGGCATGTTTTAAAAACATTACAACTTTTATACGGACTCTATTTATGGCACAGTGTCAATATTAATCGACATTTCTAAGGCCGTAAATATTACCGTACTAAAAGACATGCCCGTTTTAAACGAAAAATATTTTTGGTTTTTCTTGATTTTATATTTTTTATGGTTTTTCTAGGTTTTATATTTTTTTATGGTTTTTCTTGGTTTTATATTTTTGTATTTTTCTTTTGTGGTTTATATATTTACGATAATATACATGATCACAAACAAAGGATACTCTGAATAGTTTACCACGACTATTCAGCTGATTCTTCTGCCAACTCTTTGAGAGTCGCTGGAGTGAATGATTTCATACCAAGCTTGTCGATCAAAAACTCGATTCGTCCTCGATCTAAGGCTTTGGTGAACATATCCGCCAGCTGGTACTCAGTAGTGACAAAATACAGCTCGATCACTCCGTTCTCCACCTGCTCCTTAATGAAATGGTAGCGAATGTCTATGTGCTTGGCCCGGGAGTGTTGAACATAGTTGCAGCAAAGGGCAATGGCGCTCTTGTTGTCACAATACATCGGGATTTTGTTAAATCCAAGACCGTAGTCAGTTAATTGTGATCTCATCCAAAGGACTTGAGCACAACAACCGGACATGGCGATGTATTCAGCCTCCGTGCTTGATATTACAGCGCTTTTCTGCCTTTTTGAAGACCAACTGATCAATCTATCTCCAAGGAGTTGCACAGATCCAGAAGTGCTACGCCTCGTGTCTTGACATCCAGCATGATCGGCATCTGCGTATGATATTAAAGCAATCGAGGAATCTTTCGGATACCATAGACCACGATGAAGTGTTCCTTTTAGATACCGAAAGATCCTTTTCACAACATGTAGGTGCTTTTCGGTAGGCCGAGCCTGATACCGGGCACACATGCATACAGCAAATTGCAAATCAGGCCTGCTAGCAGTCAGATAGAGAAGGGTGCCGATCATTCCACGGTAAAGTTTGGGATCGACAATAATCCCATCCCTATCTTCGTCTAACTTGGATTTCTCCACCATTGGAGTGTCTACGGGGTCACAATTCTCAAAGTTATATTTCTTAAGAGATTCTAGAGCATATTTGGATTGATTTATAAAGATGCCTCTGGGATTCTGAGAAATCTGTAATCCTAAGAAAAATGAAATTTTTCCCATCATCGACATCTGAAAGCGTGTGGACACTATCTTCTCAAATTGTTTAGACAATTTTATGTTAGTGGCAGCAAATATTATATCATCAACATAAATTTGTACCAGAAGCATGTCGTTGCCGTCCTTGAGAGTGAATAGAGTGGGGTCCACTTTGCCTTTGGAGAAGCCTTCCGACATGAGATATGTTGACAGGAGATCATACCACGCGCGTGGAGCTTGTTTCAACCCATAGAGAGCCTTCTTAAGCTTGTACACATGGTTAGGAGACTCCGCACTGACGAACCCATCCGGTTGACTAACATAAATTTCTTCCCTGAGTTCACCGTTCAAAAATGCCGTCTTCACATCCATTTGATAGACGATCAGGTTCATATGAGCAGCAAACGCAAGGAATAGTCTAATCGCCTCCAATCTAGCCACAGGAGCAAAAGATTCCTCAAAGTCTATACCCAAGGCTTGTTTATATCCTCTAGCGACCAATCTAGCTTTATTCTTCAATACCGCACCCATCTCATCAAGTTTAACCTTATAGACCCATAACAAGGTAAGGATGTTAACCTTGTCAGGGCAAGGAACCAATTCCCATACTTCAAGTCGTTTGAATTCATTGAGTTCCTCCTGCATAGCTTCGATCCAAGATGATTGGGTCATAGCCTGCTGCCAATTTTTGGGTTCAACTTCAGAGAGAAATGCATCAAAGTAACAATATAGTGCACTCTCTTGTAATTGATGGCGTGTAGAGACTGGTCGATCTAGATCTCCAATAACATTCCTAATTGGGTGATCTTTTGTCCATTTAGTGCTATGGTTTTCATCCTAGGTGGTCTGGAGTGAACAATAGAAGGAGCTTCTTCTGAGGTAGACGCGGCTGAAGGGTTTTCAGGGATCGCAACACCAAAGAAAGGAAGCTCTTGCAAGTGAGCATATTCCAAGTCGTGATCAGTAGAATCCTCTTCCACATCATTAGGCACAAGTAGGGGTGATGATTCAGGTGTAGTTTGAGAATCACTTGGTGAAGGTGCATCCGGTTCAATGTGAATTGTAGATGCATTAGATAAAGGTTCATGAACTTGAGCAACCACTTTAGGTATTGGAGCAATTACTACAGGTACTGGAACTTCATCAGTCGGGGGATCGAAGAATTCATCAAACAACGGTTGAAACAGTTTATCCCACTCGGGCCTTGATGGTGGTAAAAATGATGTAGAAGTAGGATTGTTGGGAACTAATCCGGAACTTATAGCACCGGTTCCCATCTCATGAAGTGCGGGTTCAGAGCTGTGTTGCTCAGAAGCCATCGCTGTCAGCTCGTCGAAATCTGCGTCCATAGTTTCTACAATCTTGCCAAGACGACGGTTATAGATTCGGTATGCTCTTTTGGACGGTGAGTAACCAATGAAAATACCTATATCGGCTTTTGGTTGAAGCTTACCCAAGTTCTCACTATTGATGTTTGGATAACAGAGAGCACCAAACACATGGAAAAATTAAACATCGGGTTTGCGGTCATGTAGAAGCTCATAAGGTGTTTTTCCATGGCGTTTCCGAATGATAGAACGGTTTTGGGTGAAACATGCAGTAGAAATAGCCTCTGCCCACAAGAACAATGGAGCATTCGCATAAATAAGCATGGTCCTAGCAGCTTCCATAAGTGTACGATTCCGTCTTTCAACGACACCGTTTTGTTGTGGAGTGCGTGCAGCGGATGTTTCATGTGATATACCAACTCCTTCATAATAATCACGAAGAGTCTGGTTGACGAACTCTGTACCATTGTCTGTACGAATACGGCGGACAGTGGTATTCAAACGTACCTGAATGAATTTCAGAAAAGTAATGATAGCCTTCGGAGCTTCATCCTTTGTACGTAGAAATCTAACCCATGTAAACCTTGAGAAATCATCCACAATTACCAGAATGAATTTCTTACCGCTCACACTTTCAGTTCTCATCGGCCCACAAAGATCCATATGCAAAAGATGAAGTTTTTCTTGATTAGTGTCTTCAGCTTTGGGTTTGTAAGATTTCTTGGTGCTCTTCCCCCTTGAACACGCGGAACATAAATGGTCCTTGTGAAATTTAAGCTTTGGAAGACCACGAACTAACTCGTTTTTAGCCAAATGATTAATAGCATCAAAATTAAGATGAGATAATCTGCGATGCCATAACCATGACTTGGTCTTAGATGCCTTAGAGAGAAGACATACTGGAGAAGCGGCCATCATGTCTTGTAAGGACAAGGTATATAGATTTGCACCACGAGATCCCTTCAACAAATCTTTTCCTTCCAAGTTGCGGATGAAACAAGTGTGTTGTCGAAAAGCAACCTCAAGGTTGGAATCACAAAACTGTCCTACTGAGAATAAGTTATGACCAAGACCTTCTACATAGTATACCCTAGAAATCGTCACGTTTCCAATCTGATATTCACCATACCCCATAATCTTTGCTATATGATCATTCCCAAATTTAACCGTACCAAGAAACTTGCTGACGAAATTTCGGAGCATCGAGCGATTTCTGGTCATATGTTTTGAACAACCGGAGTCCAAATACCACAGGATGATTTGGACCACCTGAAAATATCACCACACAAAGACAATGTAGAGGTATCGGAATCTGAGTGTTCCTTGTTATTAGCAGGTACAGATTTAATAATCTTAGATTTGCTAACTCTAGGTTTCTTAGATTTCCTAGCCTTCTTCTTCTTAATTGGTGGTGTAGATTCTAGTTGGCTCAAATCCTGAGGTATTTCTACACTGATAGGCACTATAGTGGGGGCTGACCTAATTAAAGGGCGCTGTTTCCATACTTGAGTGCGAGTGTTCCTAACTAAAGGACGCTCAGACCTAACCTCAATGGATGCATTCCTAGTTAAAGGGCACATTTTACCATCTAGTGTAAAGGTCCTACCAGTGGGACGCCATTGCCAGCCAACTTGGGCACGAGTTCTACCCGTTGGCTTCCATTCAAGACCATTCTTAATAGCATTCATTTCATTAACGTGATCAATCAGACACAAATCATGACGCTGGGAAAACATACATTCATTACAATTCCAACAATTTAAATCAGAATTCACGAATGGTTTAGGCTGCTGCACAGGCGCAGAGCTTTTAGTCTTAACATGATTCGTTTTATTTAAAACTGAACTAGCATTCCTATTGTGGACTTCTACTTTCTTCTTTGTGGCACTACTAGTGGAGGGCTTGATCTTAGCTTGCTTGAGTGGCGATCCTTTAGCCTTAGTAGTCGCGTTTAATCCTGTAGAAGGCAAATTGGGAACATTAGCATCAGATTTTAAAGGTGTCTTACTTGATTGTGCCAATGACGGTTTCGCTCCTGGAGTCTTATTAAATGGAGTGACAGCAATGGGCCTATTATTAAGTAGTGCAGAACCTGGTGTACCTATGTATTGCAAATAAGCCAAGCAATATTGAACTCGCTTAACATATTCATGAGCCGAATAATAGTCGCTACTTGAGGGATCTAAGGCATAAAGATCGTCTAAAATATCCCTAAGAAGATCGACATGCTTAATGGCATTCCTCATATAATCATCATAGGTAACCTGGTTTCTCTTATGAAGCGGATTCTTATAAAGCACTACTGACTTGGTTGTTGGAGCACTAGTGGACGGTGCAGAGTCGGTAGCTAAGTTATCAACAACTTCTTGTCGGGTGAGAAGAAGTGTCTCCTTTAACTCAGCCAAAACCATATTTTTGTCTATGAGCAGGATGTTCAAGTCAGAGATTTCTTCGCACTTTTGGTTCAGTTGTTCAACATAATATTGTTGCTGTGCCGCATTAAAAGCGAAGCGTTCTTCTAGTGAACCATAAAGAGCGGATAGTCCCTGCCTTGTCCGATCCATCTCCCCTAGAACAGTTGATAGTCTAATTTCTAAGACCTGGTTTTTAGACTCTGCAGCCTCTAGTTCCATTCTTAATGTTTCCTTTGATGATACCTCTCTCTTCAATCTCATGATTTCTTCCTCTAATGTCTTAACAATTGCAATCATCTTGTCACTATTCTCAACACCGTTTTCACAAACATTTGATATCAAAAGATTTTCATTTTGATTTTGTTGTTTTAATTCTAAAGATATACAATGTTGTTCTAGTTGATTAAGCGTTGTGAAAGTAAATTGTAAGAATCTTGTAGCTTTAAAAACTCAGCGTTAGATTCGTGACAAGAATGATTATCTACCTCATTTACAGTATCAGCAACATTTACAGAGAGATCACAAACATCATCACAAATATCATTACAAATATTCACAGCATCACAATTAATCATAGCGGATGTAAGCTCATTCGAATAATTAACATTTACAGTAGTAAGCACATCACACGAGATTACTTCGGACAAGAATCGGTCATATTCGGTTAAAATCTTTTCTTTTTCAATTAGTTGCAGTTCGTAAGCGGTGTCCATTCATAAAACACTTTTTGAACTTCACCAATTTCAAACTGAAGATTTTCCTTAAGAGATGCAAAACTTCTTTTTAGACTTTCGACAAACGGATTGATCTCAGTTTTAAACACCTCGTTCATGTGTTCGAAAGCCCATTCTCCGGCGTTTAAGCCATTTGAAGTCGTACATTCCAAAATGACCTTGTCAAAGTTAGTAAAGTATCGGTTAATCTCTTTTAAGTTTAACCATACAGTGCTAACAGGTGGAAGATTCTTTGGAATTTCCTTAGGACCTTCCATGTTGACAAGTGTAGGAAATGTACTAGGGCTTTCTTCCTCTATCATGTAGGTTGGTGCTGTGATGAGATCTTTATCCATATGGAATCGAACTCTAAAATCAGTTTTTGCAAGCTCCTTATTCATTTTAAAATAATCACAATCGGGATATTTTGCAGAATTGTATGACCGATCCTCATCAACTAGATCCTTACTTGTTCGATCATTGGGAAAAACAATCGGGTCTAAAGCCAATCCTAATTGAGTTGCATTATAAAGTCTAGGACTATGTCTTAAAGCTTGTTTTGCATACCGTGGATTAGGGGGAAGGCCTTTTTGACGTGATAAGTTAAATTCTCTAAATGAAGCATCAAATAAGTGAACTAGTTGAGAAGCAGCGTATTGTCTTAACAGCAAGTAATCTAGACTTCTAATCTTATTAGTGGCATTAATCTCCATTTCATTCTTCTTAGATTCAAGTGATTCAAAATCCGTTTGAAGTTTTTGAAAATTAGTGACCACTAACTCCTTTTCTTTAAGTTCATTAGACAGATTTGCTCTTAAGTTTTCGATTTCTTGCAAGTGACCCATTTGTTTGTTTCTAAAATGATCATATTCGAGATTTGTGAGAACACTAGACGAAGGCACTAATTCTAAAGTTTGTACTTTCTCATTGCTTAAGGCAAGCTCATCAGACAAATTCTTATTCTTAGCTAAGGTTTCTAAGAGTGCAACATTCATTTGGCTAAGTAATGTAGCAGGAACCATGACCAAATCTTGTTGAGCGGGAGTAGGCGTATGCGAACTGGATCCCGGTTGTGATTCTCTCAAAGTCTGGGGACTCACATTGATATTGCTATCATTGTTTGTCTCCTCATTTGAAAGACTCACCACCGAAGATTCATTCGAATCAGCACTCTCTTGCACAACTTGATGTGGTTGAATACTAGCATCAGTGGCATTATCGGTGGTATTAATAAGTACCTCAGATCTCTTTTCTGGCCCTAAGCTGGAGATAGTTGCCATGAGAGCAGCCTTTGCAGATTGAAAGTCATCACAGTCGGAGTCATACGCATCAAGATCATCGGCTTGGTAAGCTGCATTCTGCGTAGTGACAACGTCTTGTTCAGCAATCCCTGGGTCAGCAAGAAATGCAAGCTCCTCTTCATCAAGTTCCCTTCCTTGCGCCTGAGCATTTACCAGATAGATCTTTTCTGCAAACCACTGTCCATCCCTTCTCCTCTTAGGTTTCTTACAATCCCTGGACATATGACCCTCTTCCTTGTAGTTGTAGCATGTAATCATTCTCAACTTGCCTGTATTAGCCCGTGGAGGATTGTTGACCATTGGAGCAGGAGCAGGATTAATCGTGCGAGCATTGGTTGAAGTGGAAGATCTCCCCTGATATGGTTGAATTGGCTGAACCATGACCCTGACATTCTCAATAGTAGCTTGTTGGCGAGAATTGGATGAATTCCTCAACTGATTGTTGGTAGGAGCTGATCCTCTGTATCCTCGTTTGCTTAAGGTTCGTGTGAGATAAGCAGACATAGTAGTTAGCATTTCAACTGGGTCAGCTCCTTGTTGGAAAACAGGAACGGGGACTTCCTCATCATCACAATACAGTGCTTGATCTGGATGAGCTGCATAATCAGTAGAAGGAATACTCATTTGATCAGGGTAGCTTGTTGGATATGCTGCATTCTCTTGATAAGAAGAATATGAAGGCTGAGCATAAGGTGCGACATTTGCTGGATGAAGTTGTGAAGCATACTGTGGTGAAGGTGCATTGAACCGATATTGTTGCTGATGTGAGGTGGGAGGTTGCGGTAGAATCGAGTATTGTGGGAAGGTTGGTGTCATATAAGGTGATGGATGATAGGCTTGATGTCCCAAGATATAAGGTGTGTTGTTGTGTGACAAGCTTGGTTGATTCGCCATCAAATCTAAGGAATCTGGGTACATACCGCGAGGAGAACGGTGCATAATCACATGCTTCTGATGTTGCTGAAGAAAAGCATAGATTTGATCTAAGTTGCACTTATGCAAATCCCGGGTTAACTTCACATCGGTAATATACTCACCCCATTCAGCTTGAGGTAAAGTATTCAAGAACTTGGTGTTAACCTGGAATGGAGCAATCACCAGATTGTATACATTCAGATCATTCATTAAAGTGGTGAATCTGAAGTAATAATCGTGTAGTGTTTCCCATGGGCTGTACGTGAATCTATCAAACAAATCATACAGCTGACACTCCCTTTCTTGTTTTGTGAGAGACGTGCCTTGTAACAACACCTTTAGACGTTCCCACAAATCTTTGGCAACCGTATATTGACTAACCATACGATAAATATCATGCGGAAGAGCTTGGAGAAGTGTCTGTAGAGCCTTTTCATCAGCATCAGCAATGAGTTGTTGTGCCGGTGTGAGTTCTTCATATTCTCTTGGTCGAGTCACGTCGTCAACCACAATGGTACCATAGTCGAGTGGACCATTCAAAATCGATTTGACCATAAGCCTTCCGTATGTTGGTTTGCCCTTCAAGTATTGCATCATACGGCCCTGCCATGCTTCAAACACCTCTTTAATAAGCATCGGTGGACGACTATCAGTCCCCGTTATGATCGAGATATCCGTAAGAGATGTCATCTGAGGCATTAATGAACTTGGATTCATTGTGAACACTTAACAGACTCAAAGATTATCGGATGATCGAGCAGTGAAGAAAGGTTGAGAATTTGTGTTGTGTTGGTTGAACTCAAGATCAAATCCACTAAAGATCGTCGAAAAAACTCAAATACCCCTTGAACTTGCTTATACGGAATAACCCAAAATTAAAATAAGCCCTATTCGGAATAACACCAATTCGGAATAATCCTATGCTGAAAATACCCTATTCGGAATAAACTCTATGCAGAATAACCCTTATGCGGAAAATCCCCTATGCGGAATATTTTCTTCAATTCGGAATATCTTGGCAATTTGGCTTATTCGGAAAAACACCTCCTATTCGGAATGATGGGCAATTCGGAATATTTCTCCTATGCGGAAAAATTTTGGCTATTCGGAAAAAATCTGGCTATTCGGAAAATTATAGGCTATTCGGAAAGTTTTTTGCTATTCGGAAAGATTTCTGCTATTCGGAAAGATTTCTGCTATTCGGAAAGATTTCTTCTATTCGGAAAGTCTATGCGGAAACTTCTCTATTCGGAAAGATTTCTCCTATTCGGAATCCCTATTCGGAATATACCTTCTATACTGAAAATACTTCTATTCGGAATCCCTATTCGGAAAATTCTGGAAAAAATGTTTCCGAGACTTAAAAAGAAGCTTTTAACCCCGATTTTTGATCCAAAACCACAAAAAGTTTTATGATTTTTACCAAAATAAGCTAAACCCAATCCTTATCAATCAATCCCAATAACAAAAACACCAAAAATAACAAGATTCAAGATTGATTTTTTCTAAAGATCACTAATTGATTCAAAAACTAAAAAAAACAACACAATCCTTACCTTAAGTCACCCCATAGCTCTTGATACCAAATGTAGAATATTGATAACCTATGAATCTATGAAGTGGGTTGATGTTTTCTAGTGAGAGAAACTAGAGAGAGAAAGTGAGAGAATATGTGAAAGATTTTATTAATATGAAAGTATAAATGGAACAACAACCAACCCCTTTCCTTAGTGGAAAGGGGTATTTATATTCCAAGCCTAACATTGGGCTTGGGCCGGTCCATGACAAGCCCATGGACCGGTTCTTACTTAAGTTAATAAGCAACTAACAACTAATTACTAACTACGAGCTATTACAACATAAATCATATTGTGGAGTGACCGATACTTCTAATATACGTTAAAACGTATTTCTAACATCTACAATGCCAAAGATAAGAAGAGTTCTTGACTAACTTTCTCTTCTTATTCATGCTAAAAACAGAATTATTTTTCCTCTTGGAATTATTATCATGCATGTTAATTTCAAAAACACCATTCACAGAAATTGAATCAAAATAGAATAAATCATCTTTGAAAACAGAAATTCTATTATTATCAATTGTGTGATTAAATCCAAGATCCAACATACAAGAAAAGGAAATGACACCCCTAACAACTGAAGGTGCATAATGACAATTATTTAAAAATAGTACTAAACCCAAAGGTAAAACTAATTTACATATTCCTATAGCTTCAACCATTGCTTGTGCGCCATTCCCCACTTGCAGAAATTGTTCCCAATAGGAAAGCTTCCTCTTCAACTCAAATCCCTGCAGAGTATTAAAAATGTTAATACCACATCCCGTATCATATACCCAGGAGTTTGATTTGTATGAAAGATTAAATAACTCTATCATAAACAAGTTACCTGAAGATGCTGCAGCAGCTAGCTCAACCTTCTTCTATGTTCTTGCATTTCATGGAGATAGAGAGAGCAATTTCTCTTCCAGTGTCCAGTCATCTTGAAGTGGTGACAAGTCTCATCTTTCTGAGATTTACCTTTCTTGACAAAGTTCTGCTTTGGTTTTGATGGAGTCGCAACTTGTTTGCTCTTATCAACCTTGCCTTTGCCTTTCTGTTTCTTATTCACTTGCGGTTTTGGTTTCGTCACTCTACCCTTTTGCACATAAAGTACTTGAGGAGTAGCAGTGGATGCCTTATCTTTCAACCCCTTTTCAAAGTCAATGATCATTGCATGCAGATCATTAACAGTCTTCCCCATGCAATGCATATTATAGTTACGAACGAAATCATTGAAGTCCTTATTAAGGGACTTATTGATCAAGTTAATAGCCATATTATGATCAAAGGGTTGTCCTAGTGCGATGAGTTGTTCCATATAACCCCTCATTTCCATATAATGGGCACTTACGGACTTTCCAGGAGCTTGCTTGCAACTATGTGGAGCATCAACTAAATCATAGATCTCTATAGCTTGCGGCGTTTCATACACAGCCTTGAGTTCATCAAGCATTAGCTAAGGTGAAAATAGCTCATACTTCTTTTGAAGTGATGGAGCCATTCTCCCTAACATTAGAGCAGCCACCTCATGGTGCTTCTTAACGTTAGCAGCGTGTTGAAGCCTTTCCGCATCAGATTCTCCTTCAGCAAGATCCTCCGGAAAAGGAGTTTCCAAGATATTGATAGTACCCGCTGCTCTCAGAACAATTCTTAGTGAGCGATAGCAGTCATTGAAATTAGGGCCAGTAAGTTCAGGTCGTTCAAAGAAAGCTTTGAAAGCCGAGCTTATTGTCAGATTGTTTTCGGGTTGAGCCATTTCTACAGAAATAAGTTCAAACATTAGTATTTTTGATAATACAATTCAAGAAAATAAAATTACCCCGGTAATAAAACTATAGTATTTTCCTTGAAAAACTAGAATCCATATTGACATAGATTTATCACATCAGTTGATCTGCTAGTGACAAATGTATTCAATACAGTAAGTTGTCGAACAATAATTGACAAACAAATTTGCAATTTCTAGATACGTTAAGGATTTACATTGCCAAAATCATTTGCATTGTAAACATGTTTCATCCCTACTTTATGCCTTAAGTTTCCAGTTCTCACTGAGTAACTCAATTAAGTCGACTAATCTAAAGAACGTAAAACCTTCATGTGCAATCTTATTCAGTCATGAAGTTTTCTCTCCATTACAACATCGTCCGATATCTTATATGACGACAATTGTAACTTCAAGTGTTCGTCAATTAGAGGGCATATGACTTAAACTTTAGGGTATAGATTTTGGTGTCAAAATCATGAATGGAGAAGCATGCATACATATCCATAACATAAGTTTAATAAAAAAGTTTAGTAAACTTTTTGGTGAGACTAAAATTTCATCATATATTTGCAAGTTGAGGTATTGGTTAAACCAATTAAAGATTTTACACACAACTAAATTCACACCGTACTTTTTCTAGAACGAAGCTAAAGCACAAAGCAATAACCTTATTCATTGTGTTTCGGATGTGAATTAATGCAGTTAAATCAACCTTAAAGAATTAAACAAATAACAACCGTAGGTAATTCCAATTTTGACGCACAGGCGAGCCGGGAATTTTGGTCAGCGCTGAAGCATAACACCTCCTTCCTTAACCGGGGTACTTGACCAGCGGTGCGTTATACCCACTTTATAGTTTGTCAAAATTGAGTAGGCCGTTAAGTTGCTATTGCAATTCTAATCAACACAAATCATATGTAATTTAAATCTCAAAACAATTCATTAATTTTGATAAGATTTAGTCCATATTATTTTTCTTAAAAAAATACCCTTGTTTACAACATACAATATAAAAACGCATGAAAACAAGTAGTACAAAAAAAACTAAATCAAATAGCCACATGCATAAAAATTTATTCAAAGAACATCAAATCTAGGGTTTTTATAAACATAAAAAGCTTCCCTAATTTTAAAACTTTGAATCAAATAAAGCAAATAGCAATCAAAATTATATGATCCGTAAAAACATGCATGTTTATTACGGATCTCCCACATTCTCTTAACAATTAAAAACTACGGATCGTAACCACACATGACATAACAATTAATTCATGCAAAATATCTAATTTTTAATTACCATGTAATTTTAGGGTTTAATTTTTTTTTATTTTTTTTTAATAAAATTTCGGCAGATCCGAATTTAAAAACAAAAAAAACAAAAAACCTAATTTTTTTTATAAGACCTAAAAACAACATGTAATTATTAACACAAATCAATATTAGTTAAAAAAAACTTTAGATCTTGATAATTATAATCATGTTAAAACGGCTCTCGATGCCACTGATGGTTTATATTTACCATAACAATTATTTAAAACCCTAATATGGATCAAAGAACACATAGCAGAAGCAAATTAACAAGATCTTTAATTAACACAATTATAATTAATCAAGGCTAGGGTTACATACCTTTATCCTAGCAAGATCTACAAGTCGACGGAACGGTCACCGGTAGGGATAGATCACGAACACCACCAAAATGTAATCTAAAGCAAGATTACACCACAATCTTGTACACACGTGATACGGCGAGTTAACCATGAGTCTAGCACGAACAAACCGAGCTTCCAAGTCTATGGAATATCTACCTAACAACCCTAGAGAGGGACTAGGACTAGATCTAGAATAGCTTATTGATAATCAAAAAAGAACCCTAAAAAGGGGTGTATGGCCGGCGGTTTGAGCAAGAGAAAAGAGAGATGGAGTAAAAAATTATGAAACCTTGGGTTTGCTTATATATCCCTTGGAAAAATTTTTCCTCCAAGGTTAAACAAGTTAAAGGAAACAAAATCTTTTCTCCTTCCTTTTGTCTCTCCTTTGGCCGGATATACACAAGGGCCAAAAGGGGTTTCCGGAACGTTTCTGACACCTTCTTTTAGCTTCTATAATACTTAACTTTTAATTACTTAACGATCGTTAGCTACGGTTTGATTTAATAAATATATAATAAATATATTTTAATAAATATATAATAAATATATTTTAATAAATATAATCAAGTTACCTTGGTCAGGCGGTGGTAGAGTCCGTTCATGAGTTAGGTGATATGTAATTGGTGTCTTTTTCTGAGCAAAGAAAAGAAACATTTCTAATGTAAGCAAACCATCTTGATATAACTGATGTAGCCATGTTATGAAATGATAAAATGAGTTAAATGCAAATGAAATCTTGTATAGTCAACTATTCCCTTTCTAATAAACCACATTGACGATTTGTTGGATGTAAAGCTTTATTCAGATTGTAAAGTAGTTAAAACTTAAAAAACAGATAGAAACCCGTTTTTTTGCTGTATGAGATTTCTGCTTATAGATGTTATCAACCTTGTTTTGTGTGTGTACTACTACATTCGCCACTGAAACTAGCAAAAATAGTTAACTTATCCATCACAGCAAGCGGTTTCGTACCGTTCACAAACATAAGCATAGTCGAAATAAATATATGATTAGAAACTGCATAAAAAATGGAGCGTTTTACAGAGACACTGATTTATTGCCTTAAGCGGGTTCTTATTTATGCGAATGCACGTAACTTTACAAACAGAGCTATAATGCTATACTCTTATAAGTTGCCTTGTCCTTATTTTTAGGGTTACGAATTTAAGAAGTAACAACAAGTATAGAGTCTTGAGCTAAGACATATAGGTTCCGCAATCTTTTCGTCTAAGGTTTTGATGATAACAGACATGATGATGGAATATCTTATATCTTACACCAATTATGCTTCATATAGAGAACACAAACAGATGGTATACATGTGACTTCCTTTTAGCCATTTATCAGTATAAGTTACATAAAAGCACTTTACACTTGTCGATAAATAATCCTTAAGACGCACAAGTGAAGTACACCGAAACTGCATACATCAGCAGAATATATCTGCAAGCATAAGCATGCAGCTAGAATGGCTCAGTAGTCCTATATTTACATCTTACATTAGTAAATCCGTGGAGTGAAAATTCTATCCAAGGTCGGTAGTGTGAGGTCATGGACACCAGTGTATTTTTGCGGCCTAACTTTTACTTAATCCAGTCGGTCTTACAAATTGTGTGTCTAGTCTTGTTTAGGCTAATGCACCCGGTGCTTAATATTGTTTGATGAAAATAGGTTTATGATACATAAGCTGAAATCACATAGGCCCAAAAATAAGCTTAAACAAACTACCGAGTGTCTCTTTCGGCTTATATAGCCGGGTTATGAGTTATTTGGTTTTTGTCTTACGTTTCATAAGCTCACTTTTTATGGCTTATTTTGAAACTTTTGAGGCTTTTATAAGTTCATTATGTCATAATGAACTTCTATAAGATGAAAAGTTTCAAAATTAGCAAAAAAAAAACCTTATATAAGCTGAAATGTTTCAAAATAAGCCACAAAAAAGTGAGCTTACAATACATAAGCCCAAAACCAAATAATCCATAAGCCGGCTATATAAACCGAAACAAACACCCGGACAAAGTTTGTTTAAGGTTATATAACGGGCTTATGACTTGTTTGGTTTTCGTTTTATGTTTCATAAGCTCACTTTTAGTGACTTATTTTGAAACTTTTCAGTTTATATAAACTTATTATGACAAGATAAGCTTATATAAGTAGAAAACTTATAAAATAAACCACAAAAACCAAGCTTATGAAACATAACCCGAAAAACCACATAAGCCATAAGCTCACTATACAAGCTTAAACAAACACCCCTGGGTGTTTGTTTAAGCTTATGTGTGGCGTGTGTACTTACTTATCCTTCAGCTCATATATTATAAGCCTTAATCTTCCAGCTTAATTTAATACTTATCTGCTTATATAAGCTTATTATACCATAATTAACTTATATAAGCCCACAAGTCTCAAAATAAGCCGAAAATTAAAGCTTACGATATATAAGCCGAAATCAAATAAGCTGATAACCCCACACAAATGCGAGAGTGGTCAATCAACTTTTGTTCTGGTTTCCGTCCCTGGAAGATTCACTTAACAAGTTCCTAACGAACTATAAAACAAACTCTAAACTAGATAACAGCCAAACATCATATACAAAAGCATATATACATATATAAAAATTAGTAAAGAAAAAAAGTGACTAACAGAAGCAGGATCATTGGGACGAAGTTGACTGAAGTTGTGCGGATCAAAAGAAGGCCAATTCCCAACTAACCAAGAAGACCCCATTTCTCCCTTCTCTTCTCAGATCGAGAAAACACTACTTATGTTTGTTTTGTCTTTAACATGTTTTGTCTTTTTGTCTAGGGTTGAGTAGGGGATTAAACCGGACCGGACCGGGCCGAATTTGACCGACCGGACCTGGTCCTCTCTATCATTATATCTACTGGTTCATCATTTTTCTAACTTTAAATGAACCAGTAGATATAATGATAGATCGGACCAGATCCGGTCGGTCAAATTCGGGCCGGATCGGACCAAACCGGTCCGGTCTAGTTTAATCCCCTACTCAACCCTAGACAAAAAAACAAAACATGTTAAAAACATGTTAAAGACAAAACAAACATAAGTACTATTGTTTTTTCGTTTAACTTTAAATGTGTACCAAACAATGAATTTAGTAAATGAATGAGCCTAATCTTGCAAACTCTGCATACCAAACCGTCTCTTAGTATTTTAATAATTGGGATCATATTGTTGGAATTCAAAATTTAACGTCAACATCTACTTTTGGTTAGTTTTGAAGATGTTTTGAGGTAGTCCACTCAAAGAATACCAGGCTTTATATGTCTTCCGCTCAGGGGTGGACCTAGGGAGGTTTCCAGGATTTATAGGAATCCGGTGGATGTTTATCTCGTAATATAACTTTCGTATATTTAAAATATTAAAACTTAGCTAAAATAATAGGTATAACATAAACTTAACTAAGATTTTTTTTCCTGATGAACACCGTCCTAATTTTTGTGTTACGTAAATACTTCTTAATCCGAAATATTAGGTACTCACAGATACAAAAATTTTATTCGAAATTTCGGATTTCTGTCATCGCAAGTTTCACATATCCAAATTCATGCTATATCTTATTGTTATTGACAAATCCTTTAAATGATTTAAATTAACAACTAAACTTATCGTCGAAAATTTCTCACTTCATATTTACATTTTAGCCCACAAACAATCATGAGATTACTTTACTTTTATAATATCTGTTTAAATTCACGCAACAATAGTTTGTGAAAGAGATGTCAAACTTGTAGAAGATATGACATTTAGTGAAAAAAATAGTAAAAAAAACCAAGAACCAAAAAAACCAAGCAAAACTTTTAGTTTCAGATTTGGTTTTAAAAAACTTATAGCCGGACTTTTGATTCTATATAAAAAAAGTCTGAAACTGCCTCATGATTACCCATAATCAAAACTCTCAATATTCGTAAAAAAATTATATACACCTGATAACGTACAAGAATGTAGATGCCAATAAATCAGGTCCAATAACAAGCCTAACTTTACTAAAATGTTTGTTAGATTTTCTCATATTTGACACTTTGGTTTAATAGATTTTCTCAGAATATATGACAATGAAGTTTCCTCGCAATGTTTCCACATGATATATTTTATTTTATAGAGGTACGTTATTGAAAAAAATTCCTTAAAGACTCATCCTTAATCTCAATATGTATCCTTTTTTCTAGTTTTATGGTTTTACGAATTAAATCTGCTTGACAGCATCTATGTTGGACTAGATAATGTGATTGCCTTGATCAAGTTATGGTCAAGGGCGAATCCATTCACAAAGAATGGATGGCGATGTCCTCAATGGCTTGACAAAAAAATGAGATTTTAATGTATTTTTATAAAAATTTAAGCATTTCTTTAAATGCCCTCCATCAAAAACTAAAATTGCCCTCACTAACATAATAAAACCCAACATTCAACACAGTAAACCCTTATAAGTCATTCATTTTTAAGTAATAATTTTCAATTTATTATTTTGATCGTAAATTTTGTCCTGAGTCATGTCGCTAGTGTGTATATAAACGTTATTGACCTCACCGAAAGTGCTTTTGGTGGTACCCACTTTGCACATAGGTCATCGATTCGGTTTCTTAAGTTGTGTGCAAATTTTGATCATTCATTAGACATTATACGTTGTCTTGCTCTAAATAAAAGTATATTTTTTAGTTTTACCATTACATTTTGTCAACATAGAGCTACGATTAAAGCAACTCACACGATTAAAGAAAAGGTTTTGGTTACAATTATTGTAACTAGACATTTTTCTTAACATAATTAGACCCAATTTAAAAAGGTATAAAATGCAAATAGTTTGTCAATCTTAGATAATGGAGCGTCTACTGCCGTAATTTTCACTTTCACATATTCCCAAAGTTATCTATATCAAGTACAAACCATTAGTTTCTGTTTTTTTTCGTCTTTTTCCTCCACTCCAATAAAACAACAATCAATTAAGGAGCGTATTTAGAACAACACGTTTTATGATTCACATAATTTTTTACGAATATCAAGAGTTTTGATTATAGGTACTCATGAAGTGGTCTCAGACAGTTTTTGTATAGAACAAAAAGTTCGGCTATAAGTTTTTAAACCAAATCTGGAACCAAAAGTTTTGCTTGGTTTTTCTGATTCTTCGTTTTTTGCTACTATGTTTTCTGTTCTTTCATTAAATGTTATATCTTCTGCAAGTTTAAAATTTATTTCACAAACTATTGTCGCGTGAATTTAGACAGATATTATAAGAGAGTAATCTCATGATTGTTTGTGGGCTAAAATGTAAATATAAAATGGGTAATTTTCGACGATAACTTTTAGTTGTTAATTTAAATCATTTAAGGACTTATCAATGACAAGATATATCATGAATTTGGGTATGCAAAACTTGCGATGACAGATATCCGAAATTTCGAATAAATTTTTGTATCTACGAATACCCAAAATTTCGGATTAAGAAGTATTAACGTAACACAAAAATTAAGACCGGATTTATCTAAAAAAAATTAGTTAACTTTATGTTATACTCATTATTTTAGCTAAATTTTTGTTATACCCAATATAACTCCATTTAACCAAAAAAGTATCGCTAATATCTTAACCTCTTTTATCTGCAAATAAATAACATCATACAACAAATAAATTATTCCATATTTGTGTCTACAAATTTTAACCCCAACCATAAAAATATAAATCATACTCTTACGCTTGATTAACAAATTCAACAATATATTTGTTTTGCATTAAAAGCTAAGAATCAACAAGACTATTACAAAAGAAAATGACTATCAACTTGGATTAACAGTTAGTACCTTCAAAGGGTATAAAGTTATAAAAATATTACCCATTTATATCAATTTTCACTTAGAGGTTCAAAATATGTGTGGGTTAGGCTTTTGTTTGGTACAGACCAAAGTTTGTTATGTCAAAAAAACCTTTTCACTAAACTGTATCACCAGTTCACTATCATTATATATATGTATCATCCTCTCAAACTCTATCATTCACATTTCATTCTCTCAAACTCTATCATTCACATTTCATTCTCTCAAACTCTCTCTCTCTCTCTCTCTCTCTCTCCCTCTCTCTCGCTCTCTCTCTCGCTATTTCATTCTCTATCTCTTTAGAAACCAAGTTAAAGCTTTAAAGCAACATCCCTTTACCAAACCCAACACAATATCCCTATCATGGCCTCAAACGAAGGCATCCAAATCCAGGAGCTCCGGCCAGTGTTCCACCACAACACCACCACCCCCACCACACCACCACCACCACCACACCCCCCACCCCCACCAACCAGAAGGAATTTATGGACAGCCCGAAATGCCATAATTTTGGCATGTTGTTCGATATTCAAATTGGCCATCGTTGTTTTACTTGCTATCCACTTCGTCATCGACGTGGGTAGCATGAAAACCACGGAGCTTGACGTACAAGATTTGTACGTCAAGCACACCATCTTGTCTGACACAAGTATCGCATTAGAGGCTAATGCGACACTTGGCTACCGGTTAAAAATGACTGGGGACGTCAACCCGATCCCGTGGTTGGCGGTTTTAAACCTGATCATGGTTGCCCTCGACAAATCCACCCTGAGCACCTTCGCGAACGCGACATACTCCGTGTCGTAGAAGGAGAAGCAGTTTCTCGTGGTTCACTTTGAACCACGGGTGAACCAACTACCAGAGGAGGTGGTCTCGGTTCTTGATAAATGGATCGAGAAGGATTATGCACAGATACTTCTCACGGTGAAGTTCTACTGGAGGCCAGAGCATGAAGAGCTGCTAGTTGTGACAAAGCCTCCCCGCCATGCAGACTTTACTTGCAGCCTACAATCGTGCAGCGGCTAGGGGTTTATTTCCACATCGTTGTAGTCGGGTTAATAATTAGTTAATTACTACAAAGTATTGTATTTTTTCTGTTTTTAATAATTAGTTAATTAGCTGCTTTCTATTGTATTTTTTTCATTTTAATAATTATTGTATATATATTTTTCTTTTAATTGTTAGTACCAAATTCATGTCATTTTTGGTGTCATGTTGAAAATTACCGTCCTACATAGATAGATTACACATCTGAATTGAAATGTATCAATACATTTTGTATAGTCTATATTAAGTAAATCATAAAAAATGAAAAAAGAAATCTTACATATGTTGCAATAAGAGGGGTGACATTATAAATTTTACTGTGATCGTGTACACTACTGAGTACTCATAACATGTGCTTCATCACATAGTCCAAGAATATACGTAAAACGCATTGATATAACTATCAAATACAAACCATTAGTTTTTACTTTTTCCGTCTTTTTCCTCCACTCCAATAAAACATCAATCAATTAAGGAGTGTATTCAGAACAACACCTTATCGAATTCACATAATTTTTTTACGAGTATTGAGAGTTTTGATTATATGTAATCATGAGGCGGTCTCAGACAGTTTTTATATAAAACCAAAAGTTCGGCTATAAGTTTTTAAACCAAATCTGGAACCAAAAGTTTTGCTTGGTTTTTCTGATTCTTCGTTCTTTGCTACTATGTTTTCTGTTTTTTCATTAAATGTTATATCTTCTACAAGTTTAAAATTTCTTTCATAAACTATTTTCGCGTGAATTTAGACAGATATTATAAGAAAGTAACCTCATGATTGTTTGTGGGTTAAAATGTAAATATGAAATGGGAAATTTTCGACGATAATTTTTAGTTGTTAATTTAAATCATTTAAGGGACTTGTCAATAACAAGATATATCATTAATTTGGATATCCAAAACTTGCGATGACAGATATTCAAAATCTCGAATAAATTTTTGTATCTACGAATACCCAAAATTTTGGATTAAGAAGTATTTACGTAACATAAAATTAGAATCGGGTTCATCTGGAAAAAAATTAGTTAAGTTTATGTTATACCTATTATTTTAGCTAAGTTTATGTTATAACAAATGTAACTCCATTTAACCAAAAAAATATCGCTAATAATATCTTAACCTCTTTTGTCTGTTAATTAATAACATCTTGCAACAAATAAATTATTCCATATTTGTGTCTACAAGATTTAACCCCAACCATAAAAATATAAATCATACTCTTATGACTGATTAACAAATTCGACAATATATTTGTTTTGCATTAACATCTAAGAATCAACAAGACTATTACAAAAGAAAATGAATATCAAGTTGGATTAACAGTTAGTACCTTTAAATGGTATAAATTTATAAAATTATTACCCATGTTGTATCAACTTTCACTTAGAGGTTCAAAATGTGTGTGGGTTAGGCTTTTGGTACAGACCAAAGTTTGTTATGTCAAAAAAACCTTTTTCAGCACAACTGTATCACCAGTTTACCATCAATATATATGTATTATTCTTCCAAAATCTATCATTCACATTTCCTTCTCTCAAACTCTATCATTCACGCAAATGAAGTCCAGCTCAGTTGGATGGATGCATCTGGTTATAGTCTCCATGTGTGGAAGGTTATGAGTCTGACTCTTGCAATTCCCCATGTGGGTGATTTTTAGAGAATTGGCAGCCGAGTTCGAATCCCAGTGCAATTCCTTGAAGCCCCTTAATGGGAAACTGAATGGCTAGCATGAGGGTTGATATTCTCTTCGTGAGATGATTCGAACTCGGGTCGCGATACTTGGTGCCTCGATGGCTCGCAAGATACTCCGCTGATGCCATTAAAAAAGTTCGATCATTCACATTTCATTCTCTCTCTCTCTCTCTCTCTCTCTCTCTCTCTCTCTCTCTCTCTCTCTCTCTCTCTCTCTCTCTCTCTCTC